>CM031918.1:48920044-49016218 GCA_018703695.1 Prunus fruticosa | reverse complement strand
GCAGTTAGGGGAACTAATTAAAGCTGTTTTTGACCCCACCACAGCCGCTACCTAAAGATTTAAATACAGTTTAATCAATGTTAATAAAATACCAAAAGAATACTAAAATAACCCTAATCTAAGACTCAACTAGAAATCTTATGCCTTTGGTGGTGATGGTGCCGGTGTTGCCTTTGGTGGCGACGGTGCTGGCATGGCCTTTGGTGGTGCCGGTGCTGCTGAGCCCTTGTTCGAGCAATGTTGCTTCAAAAACATCTGGAAGAAGTGGTTGTTGAACTGGCTGAACGCAGTAGAGGCACAATCATTATCAGCTTCTACAATGGCCTTGCAGCAATCTTCCCCAGTGGCAACCTTCCGTGTCCAAAAAGATACGAGAATCTCGAGATAGCACGTTCCCTGAGCAGTGCGGTAAGCTCCAATGCCCTTTTGGAGCTTGCTAGGGTCAGGGAGGGTGTCACCAAGAATACCATGGAACCTTTGGACGGTGAGTGTTGTGCAGGAGCTTTGGCATCAGTTCAGAAGCAGCAAAGCTTTGTGTCAAAGCTGAAGAAAAGAGAAAGAACAGCACAACAGCTCCTCTCTTCATCATCTTTGCTTTGCTAAATCAGAACCTCAAGTGAAAGAAATGAGTGAGTGAGAGATGGTGCAATTTGTGGAAGTATATATATAGGCATATAGAACTAGTTCGGAATTTGATTTAGATTAGATGGATTGGTGATTATCCAAATCGATCATTTCCAGCATAAGATTGCAGTTAATTAAGTGAACATTAATATGAGCTTTAGGAACAAATCGTCAATCATAGTTGAAATGAAAGTCGAAGTTTAAATAGAATTCTTAAGTTGTTTTTTATATGCCTTTTTTTTTTGTCATTTGCTAGGAACGGGGAGGGGAGAGTTTTATATCGAGTTATCTCAAGATTGTTATGTACGTAAATTGAACCCATATGCACTTAGAGGAGGGAGAGAGTTTTGCCATTTTTCCACTGTGGTACCACCCATAAGCAATTGAAACCAACAATGCAGAGTCATAGCATATGAAAAAGGTCGAAACTGCTTTTTTGTCTGGTTTTTCTATGGAATGACATAGGAACCAACAATGCGAGTGCACCAACTGAAAAACATGACCAATTAAACCTACGGACTCTCGCTCTCTTACTCTCTTTTAGCATAGTTAGTTTTCCACCGTCTATTACCTCACATGATAAAAGAGATAGACATGTACTTATACATAATCAGAGATAATTCACATTCTTTTCATTGACCTAATTTAAATACCATTCATAAGTGGTATGGCAGACACAAATATTTCAGATTTTTTTTTTTTTTAACCAAAGCAATTTTGATCACTGGTCAAAGTTCATGACGAATGAGCGATGAATGGTAAGAAAATGTTACACAAAATGAAGATTAAAAACTAGAAAAGTGAAAACTAAAACCAAAATGGTTACCCAACGGAACAAAATCAAGTCACAAATCAGGATAAGCAGTACTGTATATATAAGATCATGAACAAATCATAAAACAACAAATAACTAAACAGAATTAATTTTTATTAAGAATACTTAAACATGCCACAATAGAGAATACTAGCTACACCCGAGTGATAATTTACTCCTAGGGCAAAAAACTAACTAAAAAGTAAAAAAATAGTACTTATTATTTTGACTAATTTTGTACTCAAAGAAAGCCTAATTCTAAGACTCAACTAGACATCTTATGCTTTTGGTGGTGATGGTGCCGGTGCCAATGATCCTCCTTTGTTTGAGCAATGTTCCTTCAACAAAAGCTGGAAGAAAGGGTTGTTGAATCTGCTGAACACAGCTGAGGAACAATCTCCATCAAGTTGTACAATGGCCTTGCAGCAATCTTCTTGAATGGAGACTTTTGGGGTCCAGAACGACACACAAACCTCACGGTAACAAGTTCCAGCAACAGCATGGTAATCTCCCATGCATGCACTTTATAAGCTTAGGGTCAGTGTGCCACCATGAAAACCCTGGGTGGAAGCTAAACCCAAAAGAAGGAAAAACACAGCAACTCCACTCTTCACCATCTTTGCAAATTAAATCTCAGAAACTCAAGTGAGAAATGACTGAGTGATTTCAAGTGAAAGCTACGAGTGAGTGAATCGTGATGATTGTGAAGTTTGTGGGAGTATATATATAGGCATATCGAACCAGTTAGATAGATTATCACCCGATAATTTAAATTAGAATAATCCTTTTGAGTGAAGATTAGTATGAGTTTCTTTAATTTTTGGAAAATTAAAGGATTATCGAAGTATAATTCTTTGTGCGATATATAGATACCTTTTTTTTTTCTTTTGGGTGAAACGAGTATATTGATTTAATTATCATCAGCACTGTCAATGCAAAACGATTTATACACAAACATACCTACACGCACAACTTTTTTTTTTTCATTGACCAAGAAAAAACATTATTCGTCATTATTAATTTTATTTATAAAACATTATATGTAAGTCATTATTATAAAGCATATATAATAGTGCACAATTCTCTAAGCATATATGTACCAATTAAAGATAACAAAAAAGAAGATGTGAGTCAGGGCGGCAGGCCAAGGCATCAATGTATTCGCCACATAGCACACGATTTTGATAGTAGTTTAGAAAATCGAATTGTTAATTTTTTTATTTATTTATTTAAAAAGTTTAGCTATAGCTCTATGTTATTGCAAACACATTCCGTACGTACAGAATGTAAAAATCAATCGGGTGAGGTTAAGTCCTAAACTTGTTAAGAGACAAACATACAAATCTTAATCAGGTAAATTAATAAATAATAATTTGGATAATGCATTGTTAATTTGAAAATATCTTAATCAGCTACTGTCATTATCACTATACGTAACAAAACTATTTAATATAATAAAAAAACAAAAACTCCAAAGACATGCTAACTTCAACAGACCCCTACCCATCGACCATGCTTATGCAACTCACTTGCATATATATATATATATATATATATATATATATAGGCGATCCTGGCACTATATTTTACAAAGTTTACACAGTTAACCAGATTAAATGGATTGAATGGTTAAGATTAACTAAACTAATATATATTTTAAGAAAAAATATATTGAAATAATTATAATACTTCTCTTCTTATTTCTCTATCCTCAATCAATGTTACAACTTCCATCTCGTCTACCTCAATTCTGGTAACTCCCATCTCCTCCCTCTCAAGCTAGCACCCACACCAACTCATCTGCTTTTTACGCTATTTTGGGGACAGACATGGATATAACTCCGAAGAAAGGCGGGAAACACCCCACCCACACCACACAAGAACTGCAACAAACGCTTTTGCCATATATTTTAATTATTACTAATCATAATGAAAAAAAGCTAAATCTGAAGCCATTAATAAAAAAACGGAGAGAGAAAAACACAATATACCAACCAAACCTAAGAAATAGCAACAAACTGGCTTTTCTTTAAATATAAAACCATTTCAAATGGTAGCGAGACAATTTCTATGCCGTGGAATGCTCAGTTGGTGTAGATGACGATGGCAAGGGAAGGAACGGTGAGGTTTCGCAGGATATTAATAAGAGAGAAAATAAGAAAACAAAAGTGAGAAAGATAATGAGTGATTTTGGATTACTAACTAATAAATAAAAATGAAATTACTTGGTATTAGAGATTTAATTTAATTTAAGTAATTAATGAAACATAATCTCAACCATTCAATCCTTTCTAATCTAATGTTAGAAATTTGTGTAAAACTGTGTAAAAAACATAGTGCAGAGCCCATATATATATATATATATATATATTATTTATACATTACATATACCCATTAATTAATTAATTAATTTGGAATCTGACAACTGAAAACCTCACCAGAGGCCTTGATTGCATGCTTTATGCCTTTCATTAACTTCCAAGCTGTGTCATAATTTTGGTTCTAATTGAATTAAATTAAATTAATGACCCTATAACAATTAATACCATCTGAAAAAGGTCGAAACTGATTTTGTTTTTGGCTCCTCTGTTGAACGACACAGTGACTAAACATGCAAAGAGCCTTGGCATCTACAGACAAGCTTTGACAAATTAAACGCGGATGTCATGCTCCCACAGGCACAGCACTCTCTCCCTCTCTCCCTCTCTCCCTCTCTCTGGTTTGTTCTTTTTATACACTTGAGTCTTTCCAGACTGACCCAATTTAATGCGGTCCAATCCATACAATAATTAACAACGTCACTACATCCAATTCTTGGAAGTTCGTAGCTCGAGTGCTGCATTCGAGGTCTTAAGTTGGGTTCCTCTTTTTTTAAATATTGTTTGTATGAAAACAAGGTACTTGAAAGTTTGGAACCAAATTTTTATTTATTTTAATTTAGTTGTAAAAATAAAAAGGAAATAGGAAGTGATATACACTCACAATTCCAAAGAGTTTTCAGTGATGTGATGAGCAGCGTGCAGCACAGAGAGAATGGTCACACTCAATGTTCCATCATGGCCCATCACTACTAGTGTTTCCAGTTTCCATAGAATTCTGTTGGGATATCTTAGTTCATTCATATAATTTCTCAAAAAATAAATTATTTCTATTTATTAAAACTCCTCAATATGAATTGTATATTAAATAAGAAAGGAAATGAGAAATTTCAGATATTGCTGCCTTTTCCATTTGCCTATTTCCTTTATTAAATACCACTTTCTTGGTAAAGAATGAAGAGAGGTTTCTATCAAATATAGCTAGAATGATTTAATGTTGAGATTGAGAGAGATACAATTGCCATAGCAATTTTATGGCTTAAAGCAACGGCTTTGAGCATTTGACCCTACCTCCTTTGGCCTTGTCAATTCTCTCCCTCTCAAAGTTGAACCAATGATACCCTTATCACAAAAAAAATAAAAAAAAATTCAAATGCTAATATAGAATAAAGAGGAGAAAGGGGAAAGTATTATATATAAAAGAAAAGAAAAGCATTTTGATTTTCTCTTTATCATCATCTTGATTCCTAACAATAACAAAGTGACTACAATTGCAAGCCACATTCATCTTTATCCCTTTTTTTTTTTTTCATCATCATCACATCATCTTTGCCATCATCTTCCAACTAACAAGGACCAACAAACAAAAACTAAAGACTCCAAATTTACAGGGAAAAGCCACAATCTTTGATTGATAATCAAACCCTGAAGCACCCAACAACATGATGGTGGTGATGGTGGTGAGGATGGTGGAGGGACTTCTCCCTGTCAATCATGCCTTGGACGTACCTAAACTCCTCCACGTGGCAAGGGATGGTGATGGTGCCCTTCTGATCAAAGCCATACTCTTCCTCAGCCTCCTTCAAGAGCTGAATGAAGAGTGGGTGATTGAAGTAAATCACAGGCACCACAAATCTCTGCTGCTCTTCACCCTGGCCCACCTTGATTGCCAAGCACCCTTTTGGAACATCTCTGATCCCTTGTTTCTTCCCACCATGATGACTATGATGATGATGGTGAAGGTGAGGCAGGTGCAGATGGAAATTTCTTAGGCTCTTCTCTCCACTGCCCATATCTGAAAAGAAACCAGCACACAAAGGCAATAAAAGATGGAATACAAAAACAAACCTAACCCTAGTCCCGTTTTGATCTTCTCCTAGAGAAAATCTTAAAAGAAAACGAAGGAAAACGGCCAAGGATCTGAGGCAGCTATGGCTTGCTTGAAAAGGGTTAGGGAAGAGTAACTCAGAGACCTTGGTACGTTGGTCATCGTTGATAAACTACACTCCTAGTGCAAAACGCATACCAACCAGAAAATGAATGAGATATATAGCAAGAGAGAGAGAGAGTGTGTGTGTGTGTGTGAGAGAGAGAGAGAGAGGGTTAAAAGAGGGCCGAGCCAGCCCAAGAATAATGAAGTGGGCTTTTATTTGGTGTGCAACCAGGGTTTCGCGATTTTCAATCAAAGTGGGTTCTTTGACTCTTGATTGATGATCAATTGACGATGATATCATCCTCATCTTTTGAGAACAATCAGATAAGAAAGTGGGGAGTTGTAACGTATGTGACATGGGGTTTCTAGTCCTTCACACAAGTTGGTTTGGTCGGCATTTGATTTAAAAGGGACCTAGATTCTTTGCTTATAATATGATTCTAAATTATGTTACAGCTGATACAAACGATTTTGGAAAAGAAGGGATTTGAAGAAAGGATATTAAAATTTTTATTTTATAACCGCTTGTTGTTTACTTTTTTGTATTTACGGACACATACATAAGAGAAAATTATGTGAATAAATATCTGAAAATTTAGGAATTATATATATTGATTAGTAGTAGCTGATCACTTTCATTCTCTTTCATATTTTTGCTTTCCCCAATTCATAATTTTTTCATACACGTCATTTGATTTAACACTGTAAAAATGAATAAAAAAAACTACACCTGGCCAATAATAGTTAGGCAGAAGTAACCAAAATTGTTCTGTTGCGATTTGATTTTAGAAAGGAGAGGAATAATTGGGATATTATGTGAGGAGTTAAAACACGTAGACAGTGAGTGGAAGAAGGCAGAGACACGTGGGTGGAGTTAGGGTTTTGAAGCACCCAAGTAGAAACCGACAGTGAGGGTTGTCGTCTCCAGGAAGGCAAATTCTAAGAACATCCAATGGCAGCTCTCGAACATGTCCTTGTTGACATATACGTATGTTTCAAGGGCACAACAAAAAACCCTCTCATACGAAATCTACTTCCAATAACTGGTCGAATAATAAAATCGGGGGCAAGAATAACAAAAACTGGTCGTCCTCTCTCTCTTTCGGCTCTGAAAAATATATACCTTTTTTTTTTTGGTTTTTTTCCAGTAGGCCCCAACCTTTCTTTGGTTTAGAATTAGATGTATGCGTATGTGTTGCTGGACTTCACTTTCCATGGAGTGTGTGTGTGCTGTATACCGCATAATATTATATATGGCCCTCACTCTTTTATTATGGACCTAAAGCACACAAAAATTTGGTTGGGTTTTTATAAAATTTCTCAGAAAGTATCCCTGAAATTCGGAAGAGATTTTTTTTTTTTTTTGGGTTTTTATACGATATGCTTACCCAATAAATCAGTAAAATAAAAGGGTCAAAGAGGAGACCTAGAAATATTGGTCAATGATAGGCAGAAAACACTTGGGTTTCAACAAATTTCTCCAGTTGGTTCCACCTTCAAACAGCCTAAAGAAGTCGTCTCCACCAGGCAATACTCATGAGTCGTCTCCACATTAGCCACCATGTAAGCCAAGAGTTAAACGAGTAATTAATGAATTATACACTCTTTTACTATGTTTGACCAAAAGTAAAACACTCTTTTACCATGACCAGAACTTTAGATATTTTTTGTGGTTGTCTCATCAAGTGCATGTTTTGATACGCAAGATATATACTCCCTGCATACCAAAATTCTTCAGTCTTGAATATTTCAACGCTAAGCGCTCACAATTTTTTCGGAACAAAAGAAAGTAGTACTAAAAAGGAAAAATGATTCAGGAGAAATACCCACAAATCTCTGTTAGAATATTTCTAAGAATATGAGGTCATGCTTCAATTATTAATTTCTTTTCTACGAGAGTTACAGTTTATAATTTGAACTTTAGATCATAGTGGGGAGGGAGTTTCTCACACACACCGCCAAGGTGTCTTAGATGTTCAAACTTAGACCCTAATCTGCCAATCAAGAACTTTTTACACTACACTATATACCTTGTTGATAAGCGATGGTCGAATTTAAAAAGTCACAAAATATATATGCTACCCACCAAAGCATTTTTATTTATTTATAACTTTTCTGTATAAATGGTATCCACTAAGTTATACACAAGTCAATTAGTATTAAAAGAACCACACAATTCTATCCCCCAAAAAAAAAAACACAAAATTAATTATATATAATATATGTACCAAATGATTAAAAAGTGTCGTAGAACTACCCACTAAGTTATGTTCTTCCAACTTATATACAATTACATACCATACATGTTATGTAAACTAAATGAGCAAGGACACATAAAATATATGGTATAGATTAGGAAGATGCAAAGTCAAGAAAGTGGGGATGGAAGAAATTAAAAAAAACCAGCCAAAGTGGGGGAGTGAGCCATCAGATTCAGTGTTGCTTTTTTGAAGAAAGCAAAAGAGAAAAGAAGATGTAATTGACATGTTATTCTCCATTTTATTGCTGGAGTGGGGGAGGTTGCTTTGTCTGTGAATATCTTTCGTGAAACATAATTTCCTTTGACCTTCAAATAATTATTATATTATATAATTGAGGTCAATGCATTGAAACAGGCAGGCAGCTTATAGATGGATCTGTTCCATTTCCACCTGCTTGGCACTACTACTAGCTAGCTAGTGGAGAATCGGTCTTCTCTAATTTGAACCAACCAAATTATATTTGGAGCCAAACGCAAAAATATTATTGCCAACAATAATTACATTATTATTTGGACATTGCATTGCATCCACCCTACAAGCCCAAACTTAGCTTAACCCATTTGTCTGAGCCTAAAGATTTAGTTTGAGCTCGATCCGTGGAGTTTTGGGACTTGTTGGGTCCAATTGGAAATCCCACTAATTAACAAATGAATATTAATTTGGCAAAGTAATAAGGCTTTTAGAGCACTTCCAGCAGTTTGCCATTTGCCATGGCAACCGGGGGGGGAGGGCAGCTACTATTCACGTGAACAGTGGCTGCCCTTGCAAAAGGTTGTGGTGTTTCCACCAACATACCGTGGCAACAACTATTCACATGAGATTTGAGGAGATAAATTTGTATAGAGTTTTGGTGGGGGAAGTGAAAAATATGCCTAAGTATTTATTTTGAAAAAAATATGTATATTTCTTAGATTAAAAAAAAATAAAAATTGTTGTTGATGTCATCATTGACGTTAGCAAACCAGGGCTTGAACTCATGTTGAACTTCCCCTCGGGCCAGCCCAATCTGCTGGGCCCCACCTCCTGCCCAAGCCAGCCTTTGTTGCTGGAATCACTTTTTTGGCCCTAACCCCCCAGCCAGCCTCTCTACTGGAACTGCTCTTAGTGTCTGATTAATCAATAAGACATTCATTTGAAACCCAGTAGATGGACAAAATTAAATAAAAAGAACCAAAGAAGAAGATTAGAAGAAAGGATGTTATGGTTGAAGTGTGTGAAACAAGTGTGGGACCTACCTCATGCTATTGGAAAAACATGCTTTAAAAATGAAGATTTTGTTGTCTAGGTAGGAGGAGGGCCCTATTTATCTTGCAACTTGGAATTTCTTTTGGTAGATTTGGGAAATTCTATGGCTTGTTCTAATTTGTTGTAATAAGATGTAATATAATACAACTATTATTTTGAAAATGAAGTTTTTAGATGCCGTGAAGATGTTTATGTTCTAAAAGTTTTTGTATAATAATAAGATGATGGCCAAAGATGATCGTCTTAGCCTGTGAAAGATAACAGCATAAATTAAGCTCCTGTCACTAGCCGAATTAAACACATATATATGGAGTGGCACTACAATGGAAAAGTGGACCGAACTCTACCATTTCCTAGTGAACGACAAAAAATAAAATAAAAAGAAGCCGAATTTTAACCTAGACTGTGAAAGAACAAAGGCATAATTTTGGCGGCATTAGGCCTAGAGATCCAAAATTACAAAGGGCTGGTCACAGTTCTTAAACAGTGCACCGGTAGCCCAAACATTTAAAGTCCAAATTATCAGTAGCCTGATAAGGGTATACAGTTTGCAACCAGTACTGATTTGGCTAATGAATCTTTGGTGGGTGTTAGAGCATTGATTTACCCCTCATCTCCACAGCAATAGTTTTTACTTTCGCCTTACCCTTTTGTAAAGGAAGTAAACTAAAAATAAAGAACTTATAGATATTTTCATTTGTATATGAACTCTACCTAGCCAAATCAAGCCACTGATCGATCATCACAATATCAAACCCAGCTAGTGTTTAGTTTAGTGGTAGTTGTCTCTACATAACTAGAGGAGGTCTTAAATTTGACTAACACGGATACATCGATGATATGGTTGTCTCAACTCGATTTGATCAAGGACCCAGATTATTATAAATAATTCTAAGTGATTGTATCTTAGATTAATGTATTTCTACCCACTAAGCATATGCCCTCCTCACTGCCTACTGAGCACTACTACTCTGTGAGTCTGCAATGACAAGCATTTCTGCTCCCTTTCTACTTGATTTTGATCTCATTTCAATATAAAGTTGAGTGGCAAAAAAAGAACTTGCTAGAGATGAAGGTTAATCAACAGATGAAAACTCAACAAGAATTAACGAAAAACAAATGAAATCTCAGCAGCTGCAAGCACAAAGCACAATTCTTATTAGTCAATCCTGCCAATTAATGAGGGAATAAGTTCAAAGTGAAACCAAATTAAGTTGCCTTGGATCCTGCAGTAGTCTACTATAGGCTTCAAACAATTGTACAGTGCCTAAGTATGGAGCTATAAGGAAAGGAGGTCCACAACTTCCCATCTGCTAGGACCAAGTAGCCCAAATTTCCCATGCATCTATCTAACAGCTATAGCTAGCTAGCTAGCTACAAGAACAATTATCCAAAGTCCTCCTCAAAAGGGTTTAAATTAAGTTAATTAAGAGAGTCTTTGTCAAGTGGGAACAATCACACCAATTATTCATTGAAAGTTGTGGCCATGCACAAAAAGCTTTTCTTGGAGTTCACCATTCATGACCAAAGCTATCTTTCTTCTCTCTATCTCTATCTCTATCCTTTTCTCTTTCTCTTTCTCTTTCTCTTTCTCTGTGTGAGGAAAATTATGGGCACAAACAAAGCAATGAAGTTTTTACTTTTATGTTTGCAAAGGTCAAAAAGATTCAATTTCCCAAAAGGAACTTTTGTATATTAACAACAATGAATTAAAGAAGGGTTAAAGAAGAGGAGGACAAAAGCACGAGATAAAAACAAAAACCATGAGTGCCCACATCTTCCTATTTAAACAAGGAAATTAGATTTAATTACCACATTAGTGAAAAAATCAAAGCACAAGGGGGAAGAGTTTGATTGCTAGCAAATGAGATTTCTTCCTTGATTCCAAACCAGCTGCTTTTCATACATTGACTTTTCTTGCAAACAGGGTTGTGTGACATGGAAAATAATAGTGAAAAATCCACAAAGAGACAAGAAGACCACTTGTATGTAATATCAAGCAATATCTGAAGATGAATGTGCTGATCTAAATGTGTGTGTGTGTGTGTGGGCTTGAGAGAGATAGAAGGAATGTTAATTACTATAAGTTCTTAGTGGCCAAGAAAACACTTGTTCCAAAACCTTGTTATCAAAACTAAGAAGGAAATTAAAGAATGTAGATAACAAAAAACACTAGAATAATTAAGAAGAAATTGAACTCTGGGATTAATCAGTAGCCTTGAAGAATAAATGTATAGTTTGTAAAGAAGGGAGATAACGCCAATGGGTTCCCACTATAGTGGTGGTGGCATGATGGCACCCAGTTCGAACTCCAATGTAACAAAAAAAAAAAAAAAAGGGAGACAACAAAACACTAGATTACAAGAAGAAATTGAACTCTGGGATTGTACAAAGGGAAGTCTTGAACTCTTAAGCTTAAGCAAGTTCTAAGAAGAACTTGATCAAATTAGTAATTTGTAACTTGTTTGGGGCATCTAGATTACCTCCACAGTGCTCCTTGTTCTTGTCTAGCATATGCATTTTCAATACCTTTAGTTTTCAGCAATGCCTGTGTTCTAAGCCCCTTGACTCTGAGCTAGCTAGCACAGTCAGTCAAATAAAACCATAATGAAGGGACAAAAAGTCAGGAGGGGAAAAGACAATGTGAGTGACTAAAAGCTTTGAGAATCACAAAGCTTTTCACAGCAAATCCAAGATGAACAAGATTAGGGTTTCAATAGGTATATCCACTGAGAAGATACTAAAGGAAAGGCAAGTGACCAGGCTTCCTTTTGGACAACCAGACACACACACTTTCCCAAAGTTATAGTTGTCCTTTGTGCTGCAATGTACATGTCATATGCTCATTACATTTTGAAAGAAGCAAAGTTCAAGTTATAAAGAGATGTCCAGCTAGGACATTATCATCAAGACCAAAAGAAAGGTAGCTCTGAAGCATATAGCATATAAATAAAAGCAACAAGAATATAATTAACTGATCTGCAAAATAATGAAATACAGCAATCATATATATATGTATCTTTAAACATTATTATTAATCAACACTCTGAGAAAAGGATTACTGACTGAGAGCAATAGAAAACTGTTGACAAATGAAAATAGGCATTTCAAACAATGTCAGAAAGGGTGTCACTTCTTTGCTTGTTCTCCTAAGCAAAGGCTTATGATATTTTCTAAAAGATCCATTTAGATAATAGCCTAAATCTAGACCCACGAAACCCTAAGAGAGAGAGAGAGAGAGAGAGTTAGAACGTGAGAAAGAAGTGAGAATGTTTACCAAAGTTTAAAAAGAAAGCCAAAAAAGCTAGATCTGAAAAATGGCAGAAACAGACAGATCAGATACTGGAAGGCATCATGAGGTAAATCTGGATAATGATGAAGCGGAAAAAGCGCTTAGAGCCTTAGACTGACAAAAACAACATCATCATAATTTTATGATCCTGAACAGCGAAACAAATAAATGAAAAAAGAGAGCAATGATGAAACTTTTTATGCAGTCTATGAAACTGAAAAAGGAGCAAAAATAGTCAAATACTCCATCATTACACCAATCTGCACAAAACTAACAACCTTAATTGATCTAAAAACAAAAACCCATGATTTTAAACTGCCAATAAATAACCCCAAAAAAAAAAAAAACAAAAACAACCCAAAATAGCAAATCATCTAAAACATAAAAATAAAACAGAAGGCAAACCTCTAAGACCGTGTGAAGAATGAAGCCCTCTGCCGTGGAAAAACAACAGGTCAATGGAAGCCATAAATTGGGGGGAATGAAGCCTGGTCCGACGACACTAATTCACCAAAAGCCATATATATGTATACCTAGATATAAATATACAGGTTGATCTATAAGAAATACAGATAAAGGAAAAGTGTCCTCGAGCCAGACAACATTCCCCTCAAAAGCTAAAGCTTCACATATCTATCTATCCTCTTCTTCAAAATCCATGATTTTGACGATCATGTGTGTCTCTATATATATGTGGACTATGTGGCTTTCTCTGATCTCTTTTATCTCTCTGTCCCCCAAGAGTCTCGCCTATCTTCAAGGGGGGTTAGAGAGAGAGAGAGAGAGAGAGAGAGAGAGAGGAGAGAGAGGAGGATGAGAATGATGAATGAGAATGAATAATGATCATGGGGGGCTGTATGGTAACTATGGTATGGGTTTGAGGGGTGAGAGAGTTATAAACTTATAAATTTATAATAACAAGAGTCATAAAGGCGATATAAAAAGACAAAAACATTGGTGCAGAGTCGACCCTACCAGCTGTGTTCTCTCTCACTTCCAGAAATGACCACGACCCCATGCACCCTCTCTCTCTCTCTCTCTCTCTCTCTCTCTCTCTCTCTCTCTCTGTTTACTGTCTAGCCACAGTCACACACAGTCACAAATATTTAATTACATGAAAAAGAAAACACACATATATATGTGTATATTATTAGGGTTAGATTAGATGGATGAAACTGATATGATGTATATAGACCGTCGGATTTGGCAGATGACCGTTGATCGATGTAAACACCTCGTACAACCCTTGACCATAAGAATTAGTACCCCAAAAAGTAAAAAACTCTCACACACCATTTGATTTTGAGCATGATACTTTGATTGTGTCATCGAACATAATAATAGTGAATTGTCTACTAGACTAGTATAAGTTATAACAATTCTGTGTGTACCCTAGAGATCAATGACCCATCTTGGACCGTAGGATCCTATCATTGTACAATGATCAAAAAGTACACCAAAAATAATTAATTAATTATTTATATATTTATAGGAAAAAAGGAATCAAAACAAAGAGAAGGGCTATGAAGGGAGTCAGAGGAGTGGTTGAGTGATTGAGCTGCCCGATAATGGAAACCCCATTTAATACTTTTGTCACTTTTATGTGAAATTCATTAAATCTTTTATTTTGATGAAGTGAAAAATAAAGAAAAGAGAGGGGCCCTCGGCTGGCGTGTCACTTTAGAGCTCAGGCTCAGGGCGAGGAATTCGAGGCGATGACCGACAGATGGGGCAGAGGCGTCCCCTTCTCTCATTTTCACTTTGCCTTTCGGGCATTTTTAGCCTTTTACCTTTCCAACCCCCAATTCCTCGGCGACTTTTCTGGGTCCATTCTCTTCCCTTTCCCTTTCCCTTGCGCGTCAAAATGTAAACGATCCCGTTTTAGCTTTCACCCCATCTATCTAGCTAACATTTTTTTAACCTTCCTACTGTCACAATCAAAACCATTCAAACATTCAAGAGGAATTGAGAAGATGAGTATATTTTTACCTAGGGTTTTGAGGGGGTGGTAAATCAAAAGCATGTATATATATTTTTTTGGTATTGATGAGATGGAATTATGGGTAGCTAGGTTAATTTATGAACCTTTTCTTCTGTCTTACTTGAGGCTGCCAAAAAGTACTGCGTGTTTGCAGCCAATAGACCATACACTGTGGCACATTTGACATTGCTGCTAGCAACGGGAAAAGAAAACAAAAACTTGGGTTTGCAGACGTTGGACTTGTAATAAAAACAAGTAAATTTTCATGTCACAAATAGTTGAAGAGCATTGTGTTCTAATAATTGCATTAATAATATGTAATTGGGGGACAACTACTTGACTCACAAGATGAGTTTTCAACAGAAAAATGCAGCCTTGCTGGGGTAAAAGTTTTGAATTAAACACACGTGTTCATCTTCAAGCCATGTATTATGGCTTTTCTCATAATTTTAGGTGGACAATTACTTTCAATCATAAACCTATAGCTAGAGAAACAATTGCATATAATATAAGGAAGCTTTTAATGTAAGTCAATGGAAACCCTACCTACCCCATTAGTGTTTTAGATTAGGTCATAGGTCTATGCCCAAATTTCAGTTTATTATTCGTGCAAGTTTCAAGTGATAATGTCATTTGCAAAATAATTCAAAGTTAAAAACACACAAGTACAGGACATTGCTTTCAGCTTTGTTAATCAATTACATTACTATTATATAGTTAATTAGTAAAATCGAGAATTGGAATCCTGATGATCTCCTTGTTTTATCTAAAAGAGGGTGCCCGGAAGATGTGCTGCCATGCCTAGTATGCACAACTTCACCACCAAATTAAGCTAAACCCTAAGCCTCCTTTATGTTCTAGCTCTTATTCTTATTTGGATCTCTCTCTCCTCTCTCTCTCTCTTTCTTTGTTTCAATGTTGAATGTGGTTGTGTATTTGTTGTACATACATATCTATATCAGAGTGACAAACGGAGAGGACGATACTGGCTCCAGATTTCAACGCTCTTACAAGCCTTGAAAGTTGTGTAAATTAAGAAGCAGCTGTGACTGTGAGAGAGAGAGAGAGAGAGAAGAAAAGGCTCAGCAAGAAAGAAACAACACGTAAATGTCAAATCCCCCTATCTCAAGCCAGGTTGTCCATTTCCATTTCAAAATTCTATATAAAACCCTAAACCATATACTAATACTAATATTCCCCCTCACCATATTGTTAATTCGATTCTAATATAAAAACTTGAAAATGTACATACCTATTTATATAGATGCACATGTATATGTATATGTAAAAAGGACAGGTGATCACACAACCCACCTGGAGGTGGGTTTACTATGTTCACTTTCCTCCATAGATTAGCCATATGCTTGTCACGTGCTGTGTCTGTGGCACACTGTAACTCTGTGTGGCTCTGTGCGACTCAGTGTGACTGTGTGAAAGAGAAAAGGTAGGGGGGGAAGTAGGAGTGGTTGAAAAGGAGGAAAAGGTTGAGAGAACTTTTGAGAAAGCTTTTTGGCACTTAAGTCAATTTGGTGGCTGGATCGAGAAAAAAATCATATATATATATACTCGTACTTTGTACTAATCACTAATATATATGTGTATGTATATATATTAATTCATCAATCGCTAAAGACTAGAGATCAAACAACAAACTGACTGCATGCTCTTCATCTTTTGAATTCCTTTGGCATGCAAAAAAAAAAAAAAGAGTAAATTAAGATTTTGAATTCCTTTGAATTAATGGCCACAGAGCTATCACTGTGGACCATGATGGTGACTGCAGAGAGTAGGCTGGTAGCCTGGTATTGATGTTGAAGAGAGTCAATGAAAAATTCATATCCAAAAATACATTTACCATAATTTAATTTGATGGTGGAAAACCCTCTCAGTGCATGCAAGGATGTATTTGGGCTTGGTGGTTCATACGAGTACTGTCGGGTCTTCATGCCGAAGTATCATCTTCAGGTATTCAGGCCCAATAGTTCATTTTGGGGCTTTTCAACATTGACTTGGGAAGAATTTCCATGTTTTGGGTACAAACAATCACTACTAGAAATCTGTAAAGTGAATTTTGAAGCATATTGTCACACTGAGTTGTGTTTGGAATCTTGTTCAGGTTTGGCACTTATAACAAAGAATGAAGCTCAGCTTTGGACGGATGATCGCTACTTTCTACAGGAGACATATTAACTTAGCGACCAATGGCAGCTTATGCGAATGGAGGAAGACCTTGCTGTCAATATTTGGATGGCAGATGTGAGTCATTGGTTCTTTGAGGAACCCTTGTAATTATTTTCAATATTGTAGATTCAGTAATCATTATATTTTCTCATATATAGCTTTCAACCCTTTTTTATTTGCACAACAATTCTCGTTAAATTGCCTCAATAGCAAGTTGCCCTTTTTTTTTTTTTACAACTTCTTTGTTTCCTTTAGTGGATCTAAGTATTTTTATGGGTAAGATACTATGGGCAATACATTAAAGGCATCTTAATAGAGATAAATGTGTATTACATAAAAGAAATGATCATTAGGAACTGATATACCTTCAGTTACTAAGGAATGCATTAGGCACAGATATAGTTCTTTAATAGAATACATGAACGTGTATTAGGTATTACAAAAATGTGGACCCATTCCAAAAATTAGGCACTGATTTTTATATTTAGTGACATATTATTTAGGAACCCATGGGCCAATGAGGGCTCGCTAGCCCATCGAGAAATAGCCCAGCTGGGCTCGTTAGTTAGTGGGTTGGGCTTCAGCTTATGTGCTTAAAGCCCAATTTGGCCCGTAGGCCCAAATTTAATTATATTATTTATATAACTAATTATATTGGGTTAATTATATTATATATATAACTTATTATATTTCCTTCTCTCTTGCAAAAAAAAAGAAAGGAAATGGAGACGCACATAAGGGGTTTCGAACCCCTACTACTTTAATCCCATTCCTACACTTTATTCACTATGCTATAGACAACTTTATGATTATATGTCACACCATTTGATATTTATATATGCTACAGACACATCTCATCGAGTAAAGGCACATCAGATCCTGTCTTTGTTATTATTATTTTTATTATTCTTTTGTCTTTTATTCATTATTAATTAATACTCGCATAAATCCCAAGCTTCCCCCGGCAAATCCCCTCAAATCTAACAATCTCCGTAAAGTAAGAGAGGAGAGAGAAGAGGGAGCCCAATACCATTATTAATCATTATTTACGAAAATCTATGCCACACTTCTCTCTTCCTATTTCTTCTTGCAGCCATGTTTGGTTCTGATATCCCATGTGGAGCCTGCAAATATTTGAGACGAAAATGTGTGAGTGGCTGCATTTTTGCACCACATTTTAGCAATGAAGATGTTACTGTCCATTTTGCACCCATCCACGTGGTTTTTTGCGCATCCAAGATATCCAAGCTTTTATCTAATCTTCAAGTCAACGATTGTTGCGAGCTGCGATGATGATAGCTTATGAAGCTCACGCTAGGCTTGAAGATCCTATAGATGGATGCATTTTGCAAATTTTGCTATCCAACAACAGGTTAATATCGAGTTATATTCAAATTGTATATATATAAACCTAATTGTTTGTTCAGATTGAACATATAAGCTTTTGCTTTGAATTACAGGTGGTCAACTTAGAAGCACAGTTAGCTTCCCTCCAGGATCAAGTAGTTCAAAGCTTTTTGTATGACTCTCTTGTAGAGACTTCATCAATGACCTTGCCACAACTGAATTTAAGCCATATCAATAATGTTGGAGTTACATCAGACTATGTCAACTTAGAAGACACTTCTTCCATGTCCTCTTTTGGAGCTTTACGATGAAGAGAATGTTACAAGGAGTTCATATGAATTTTTGTTGTATTTTTCTAAATTTTAATTTAGTTATTGTGAATTTAAGATAATTTTATGAGATTTTAGTATGAAATATTGACTAAGTATGAAAAATGGTTTTTGGAGTAAGAAAACTTAAGATAATTTTTGACGGCTTTTATTCTTTACACACATCAAATAAGAAAACATGATTTTTTGGGAGTTTAGTATGAAGTATATATTGACTTTATGAGCCATCATTTTTAGCTTAAATCATATTTTGCCCTAAAGCCGATTTTTCATATTTTGATTTGGTGGGAATTTGATTTTCTAGTATTTTTATTTGAATCCAAATGGGGAGTACTTTCTTATTTACATTGTAAACTTAAGTAAATAGAGTAATATAAAAATAAATGAAAGTAAAAAGCCAAAGACATTTACTTAAATGCTGAAAATGAAAATAAGGTAAGCTCTTAAGGAAAATAAAAATAAAAGTTGGAAAACACATTAGGCCCATTTCGGCCCAGCCCAATAGGCCAAACTTGGGCCCAACCCGTTATTTTCTGAAAAGTCCCGACCTAGCCCGTTTTTTCTCTCCTCCATGAAGCCTGCCTCAGCCCCAATAGAGGACCCTTTTAAATGACACTGATATATAACAGTCCCTAATACTATAATAGGTACTGTTTTTAATCCCTAAAGAAGCCAAAAGAGATTGATACCACTTAGTGTCTTTTGAGCCCTTTTTTAATAGTGAAGCACATTCGTACACTTACATGAGGAGTGAAATAGACACAAGAATTCCTTGTCACGGGTGCAGTGCACTTTGTGACTATCTTACTCCTCATATGACCAATCATGTAAGGAGGGAGGGAGAGAGAGAGAGAAATTGTGTGACACCGAAATTCCTCTCCGAAGTGAAAACTTCAATGTCAATGAGTATAGTGCACCATTATCTCCAATTATGCAGACAATAGAGTTGTGCATCAAAAGTTACTTGGCCTAATGAGAATCACCGATGTCTTTTACTCTCAAACTATCTTCCTGACTAGTCTACTTATATTTTGATTCCATTCCTTCATGATACTTTAGATCAATGTTTAGTTCAAACTTCTAGAAAGCAATATTACAAGATAATGTAAGACGACTCTCATATTGGATAAGTAAGAAAAAACTGTGACTTATATATATGATCTACTTTATATTTGTCTTTCTGTTGGCTACAAATTGTCATCAAACAGAACCACTCATTTCTCGGTCCATTTAATTTCATGGCTTCCAGAAATTAACCAACTCCATCCACCTTGTTTGGAATTTGACATGCATTCATAGCACTGTTCCACCAACCTTCGTTCCCATATGCGACAGACACAATGACTGTGACTGCAATTCAATCCCTTCATGTTCCAACCTCTTGATGCCAACATAAAATAGACCTGCTTGATCCAACAAGGTGCATCGTGTTCCGCTCTTTTGACGCCACGTTGCTTCGCAAGTACTGGATCATTATTTTGCTAATGTGGCATGAAGAAAAATTGCTAGCTTCTTCAAACCATTGTCCTTTCGTATAACATGAGGACCAGCTAAATGTCTTGGTCTCCTCTGCTCATATTCCTTTGCTCTAAACTTATACCAAGGGAAAGAATGCTACATGTTGAGAGCATTAATCTGCATCACAAAATACAAGCATTGTATTATTAGTTGAAACGATCATGAGTCGTCGTTTCATTCATTGTCAACTAATTTGAGTCATTCACATTTTATTATAATATCACAATATACTCTCAATACGAGAGTATTATATCTTACACATGAAAAATAAAAGTTAATTATCTCCTTTCGTTATCGGTCGATTTTTAAATAAAATGCTCACATTCAAATGCTAAGCAAGCAACAAGGACCATAAGTATGCCTAGTACAAATAAAACAACAACGTGCGTCATTTTCACTCACTATCTTCATCACTTACCATCTCTCTTTTTCCTTCCGATTAATTTGTACAATATTTAATTTCACGACTTCATGGTGATGAGTCTATGTCTTTGCACAAAGTAAAGTGTTCATACTTTTCTTTCCTTTGATATGATAAGGAGTAAGATCCTCCTGCCTAGCTAGGACAATATTGTAATTAAAAAAATTCAGCATCCAATCTCCGTCCTCCAATTGTTGCCTAAACACATTGAATAAGGGAAAATATAGTCAACAAAACATTTTAAATATGAAAAATAATAATAAGTCTAAAGATAAACAACACCATGGAAGAAACGTGGGGACATTCCCTTTACCCTACATCAAGGCAAGGCCCACACACTATTTTGACTTATACAATTTTGTAATCATCAGTATAAATTTCAAGTGTCTCCACCGTGTATAATTGAATAATTTAACGAAAAAATAATAAAAATATCAATATGTTATGTTATTAAACTGTCGGATCCATTCAAATATCCATTCAAATATGAAAACAAGCACCGACATCATCGCATAAAATGCCAGAACATTGCTAAGAAATTATTTTCATGGTATTCTCTCTTAAGAAATCTTAATAATCTTGTAAAGAAAGGAACCAAGATTTCTTTTGCTAATTAAAAAGGACCGATATTATGTTGTGGTCTTGGAAGAGTTACTAGGAGAAAAGGGCAAAATGACCACGTGGCAAGCCAGAATGCACGACAGACAACCTGAAGAGTTGTCCCCACATGCACGACTCTAAGTTGGCTGCAAATCAGTACAAAGACAAGGGCACGTGTCGATTTTATCAATCAAGCTTTCTTCATACAACCGTCAGATCTCTGCCACGTCAATGAGCCATCACCGAAGCTCCAGAGAAAATGGGATACCAAAGTTTTGACCTGGAGCAGGTGGCGAGAGATGATTGGGTGATGGAAGACAGGTGACAGGTACCTGTCGAGATGCAACTAAGTTCATTGGTTTAAAATAATATCCTCTGCGATTTTTTTAATGTTAAGATGGGGTTTGTAAATTGATCGTAATGGAAGGAGAACCAAAATTGGACACGTTCCGAAAGTGACTTGATCAAAACATTTTCATGGCTTGAGTCGAATTTGTTAATGGCTTTGCTCTTGCTTGAGCCGAAGCCTTGGAGCAATTAGGGTTTATTGAATCATTAAGCAGGAACTTGGTTTTAATGATGGAGACCTATTGCTCATTAATTTTTTGATCGCATAAACTTGGCGTGATAAACATGATGACGGTATTTCTTTTCTAAGACGGCTTTGATATTTTATCTGGTTTGATAGTAAACAAAATCGTTAATTAAGTGCATAATCAAATCCAATTTTATTGATAGTCTAACAATACAATAACATATTAAAATGTCCACTTGGTTTTATCAAATTGTCAAATGCTCTTTTATGTTATTCTTTTTTATCATGATTGTCATGTGGACAAGATGTTTGATAAAATGCCTAGAAGAGATCGAGATAAAATACAAAGTCAAAAATAATATTGGGTTGGTGTAATTTGTATATACTCGCCTCACTCTAGTGTGTATGTATTAGTGGCTAGACACAAGTTTTTATAACATCGGCTACTTAATTACTAAAGAGTAGGTACATCAACATTTTCATACATGACTTCAACATGTGCTCAAATCTCCTAGGGAACCCAAAAAAAAAACACGAAAAATATAGTGGTAGTAACGCCGAACGTGAACGTGAATCACGTTCTAATTCATTGAACCATCCCTGTTAGTTGATAAGGAGAAGACTCAAGATGTACGATGGTTTACACAATGACAAAGAATAGGCATCTTAAAATCATATCTTAAAAGAAAAAACAAATCACCAAAAATGTGCTGCATTAAACCACACAAGATGAAGATAATAAATAATCAGGTCAGCTCGGCTATAACCCTGAGCTAGCTAGAGCCTAATTCTCAAATAATATATGGATTATGAATAAGTTAAAAGAAGAAGTAAAAAAAGGGTTAAATTATTTAATTATTAATGCACTGAGAAAAATCACTATACGCTATCAGAGGCCCATTGATTTTGGATATAAAGAAGCAATCAGAAGTCACACACACAGACCAAAAACCATGACATAAACACACATAAGCTAGCTTTTGAGCCAAATCCATTCATGCATATCAAGAAGAAGGCACACACTCCCAAAACATTCCCTACCTGAGCAACCACCACCAAATTTGAAGACCCAATTAGTACTTCTGCTGATTAATCTTTGAAGATCCCATCAAAGATGATGTTAGACCAAATTGAATATTCTAGCCCCACAGCAGAAGATGATCATGAGGGTTTTAGCTGCATGAGCTCACTTGAAGCTGCTGGCAGTGTGAAGAGGAAGATCAGCAAAAACAAGAAGAGGTTCAGTGATGAACAGATTAGGTCATTGGAGTCTTTATTTGAGTCTGAGTCAAGGCTTGAGCCAAGGAAGAAGATGCAATTGGCCAAGGAGCTGGGTTTGCAGCCAAGACAGGTTGCAATTTGGTTTCAGAACAAGAGAGCTAGGTGGAAGTCCAAGCAGCTTGAAAGAGACTACAGCATACTCAGAGCCAATTACAACAACTTGGCATCAAAGTTTGAAGCTTTGAAGAAAGAAAAGCAGGCCTTGGTTATTCAGGTAATTAATTAACCAATTGATTGTTCATTCTGTTTTGTTAATAGGGTTAAATACAATATTAGTATTAATTTACAGAACCAACATATCTGATTAGATATGTCTTGTGTTTTTGTGACAGTTTCAGAAGCTGAATGATCTGATGAGGGAAAGGCCAGAGGAGGAGAGGCAGAACTGTGGTGAATCAGACAATGGAGAAGCAGCCAGGTCTGAATCTGATCAGGAAAAGCTTAATCATCTGTCAGTGGAAAAATCACGGCAAGGAGGGCTTGGGGTTTTGTCAGATGATGACAGCAGCATAAAGGCAGAGTATTTTGGGCTTGAAGATGAACCAAACCTTGTGAGCTTGGTTGAGTCCGCAGATGGGTCCTTGACATCAACTGAGGACTGGGGCAGATTGAATTCTGAGCGTTTCTTTGATGAGTCAATTAGCAGTGATTATCAGTGGTGGGATTTCTGGTCTTGAAAAACAGAAAAATTAATGAGTTCATCTTAATTGGAGTCAAGAGAGAGAGAGAGAGAGAGAGAGAGCATGCATGTCAATTCATCACCAATCACATTTTGAGAAAGCCTACAAATGCATCTGAATGAGGACTGAGGCCAAAATTATGGGGATCATGCGGGAGAGGGAGAGCCACAGCAGCAAAGGCAAGGCTTTCAAGGATTTGAATGAGCAATGTGTGCCTATGTATAGGCCCCAAAGCCACACACACACGCACATATTTATGCATTCATATCTAAACTAGAGTTTTGTAGGTGTTGGCATATATACTAGCTGCTCAACATTGAACCCTGAACCCTTTGCTGTAGCCTGTAACATATGTGAATTTGTTCTATTTCTGTTGCCAATTTGCCCATTTACACACACACTCACAAGTTTTACACTGCACTTGAGCAGACATCAACTTCTAATGTTAATTAACTGTTAATGCCAATTGGCAAAATCAAATAAATACATTAACATAAAATTTAACTTATTGAGGGGTGGCATCAAAGTATCCAAAGTGCAACACAATCAAGAATTGCATAAATCATGATACTTAATGCTATTTTTTTCTCAGACCATAATGACATAATTAAAGACTAGATCGAAACAAAGCGAAATCCAAAATTGATCTCAAAATTTTCCCAGCAGATGAAAGCAATTTAAGTTGAGATACCCGAAATCTCAGGTGCAAAGTTTGAATACTCTTAAACACTATTACCCCTTTTTGGCTTGTTAAAAACGCGGCATCCGAACATGTACCAGGCGGCGTCGTTTCACGTGAAAGTCATTTAACACAAGAATGGGCAATGGGCTCTTCGATCTGAAACGGCACCGTACGCGTGCGAAGTGTCCAAACGGCATTTCGTTTCAACGCTCAGGCACTTAGCCACACTCTCTCCTTCCCCATCACGCTCCGTGCTGCTGTTGCTGCTACTGGTTCAGTAAAGGTGGGTGCTTTAGCGAAAGAGCACACGCCATTGCAGCCCAAAGTCGTAATGAACGACCTCTCAAATGCAGCTCTGAGAGACCACCAAAGCAGCCCCTTCAAGCCCATACCTTCTCTGGTCCTCTACATTCTTGTACCCATCTTCTTCTTGGGCCTCTCGGTCTCCATCTTCATCCTCATTGTGGTCCGCAACGCCCTCTTCTTCGCCTCCTTCCTCGTGCTTTCTGCTCTTGTTTTTGCTTTCGTTGTCTGGAACAAGCGTCACTGGGCGAAGAAAGCTGTATTCTTTTTGTTCCTCAACTCTCTTCCTGAGTCTGACCTTCGTCTGGCCCAGCACGGGCAGCTTGTTAAGATCACTGGGGTACTTCTTTTCTAGCTCTTTTAGCAATTTTTCTGTTCTGGGTTTGTTTTGATTTGTTTATGTTTTTATTTTTGTTTTTGGGTTTTTTGAAGTGATTTGTTTTCGTGTTGGAATGTGTTATTGGAGTGTTATGTAGATGTAGTTTGGGCTATTTATGTTTGGTTGCTAAGAAATTGGAGGAAAACGAAGGAAATTTTGGGAGCCTTGTTGTTTTTACCTTTTTTGTCATCTGATTCTTTGTGCAACTAAGCGGGGCACTGAAAAATGATAGCTTGAGTATTTCTGTTTCAGTGCTATGATATACTATTTACTTCAATTGGTTTAATCAATGCATATACGGTAGATTATGTGGACTTTAAGAAACAAGCCCTGTGTTGGGTTTCTGGCATTTGTAAACAAAGAGAATATCAATAGCAGTTTTGTTCTAAAATTCAAATGAAGCTCATTAACTTAATACTTTATAGCGGTGGAAATCAGAAAACGTGTTTGGTCTCTTTGAACTAAATTCAAGGCTTGGCAAGCAATCAAAAGGCTTAGATTATTCCAACTTCGTGCAATTATATGTTGATAATGGATGGGGCAGTTTCATCGTTTAGTTTCTAAATGTGAACTAATTGAGAATGTTGTGTGAAATCTTGAATGACATTAATAATGCATATGAGCTAATTCCGCAACGTTCTAACAAGCTGATAATGCATGTGATACACGGTGGTCTCTAAACTTGTAGACTTCTGCATTATGGTTAACCTTTACTGTTTTTTCTTGCTTATTTCCTCCAGTTTCTCATCCATCAGTCAATATGTGATTTATTCTGTTGGTAGGTTATAATTTCCATCAACATGTTGGGGGGCCGATCCTAATTTATTATTCTGATGATTTCAGATTGCTTCATGTGAGAATCTCTCCCTGGAATCTTCATATGAAAAGGCTACCGGATGTATCTATGCGTCTACTCTTTTATATGAATATAGGGGATTAACTCTACAGCCGGTGAATGTCAATAGATCATGCTTTCAGTGGCATTTAGCATATTGTGAGGTATTATGTTCTTTTGTAGCCTTTCAAACAAATGTTCTTCAGTAGCCGTGTAGATCAGTGAAAAGACTGTTTCTTGTCCTTCTAACTAGATGAAATATGTTGGTTGCATTCATGAGATAGATAGATAATGTTCTGTTTCCATATTTATTCGTACTTTGAGTCCATGTTGTGCATTTAATTAACTTTAGTAGGATTGGAATGCTCTCTTGGTACTCAAAATGATGATCCATTTTTCTGCTTTGTTGATGGGTTTTGTTTTCTATCACATCCTTCTGATCATCTTGAACTTCAACTCTGGACTTCCTTTTGCCCTTGTAGCACGTAGAACTTTATCCAAATTACATCTTTTCGCTGTGCATTTTAGCTCTTCTCATAGCCCCTGTGGCTAAAGATCTTAGCTTATAGTTGCTCATTGTTCTCAAGTAGAGCTACCTATCATCTATCTAGTAGCTTTGTCTGATTTTCATTTGTCCTGTCTTGTGGCTCTTTTATATGGACATGCTTAAATATTTTGTTTGTGCTCTAAAACATTGTGAGGTTTGAAGGCCTCAGGCTCTGCTCCTTTTGTTAGCTCGGATTTGCTTTTCCTTTTTTTTAGCATCACCTGGTACCTGCAATAGTCAGATAATTGGAAGAAAAAAAATATGAGGATGGTAGAAAAAGTTGAAAGATAGAAGTGTGTGGCTTATAATTGACTTCAGGCTTCTTATTAGTTTGAATATTTAATTTGTAAGTAGTATCAATAATACACATTTTACCATCAAACTTTTCATGTAGATTATGCTTTTAGATATCTCAACTAAACTAGCCAAATGCATCTTACTACTATTTTCTTTCTCTAGATATATACTATTGTCTGTGCAGATCTCTTTTCCCAGAAATCTGGATTTTTGCTTCTATTATTTGACCCATGAAAAATAGAAAATATCTGTCTATTTGGAATTATAATTTTTTTTTCTTCTGCTTCGGCCTTCCACCTGACAGAGATTCTCCACAGACTTTTACTTAACCGATCAGAAGTCTGGTCTTAGAGCTACTGTCAAAGCTGGTTCTGGTTGTAAAGTTATTCCACTGGTCGTTGAGAGCAAACTTGTCAACACTAAAAGATGTAGACTCCTCTCCCCTCACTTGAGGAAATGGTTAAGTGACAGAAATCTCTCGTCTGAATCCCGTCTACTACGTCTGGAGGAAGGGTAATCTAATTATACATTAGAATGTTAAATTTATTTTTTTCTTAGCGCTGAGCTTCTTAAGAGCTTATGTACTGCAGATTTGCATGAGTTTTTGCAGGTATGTACAAGAAGGCAGCTCTGTGACAGTATTTGGAATGTTGCATAGAAACAATGAGATGACTACGATTGTTCAACCACCAGAAGTAATCTCCACTGGGTGTCTATGGCGAAAACTGCTTCTCCCAGTTGACATTGATGGGCTGATCCTAAGGGTCTCTCAACTGGCTCAGCATTCTGCCAACCAAAATTCTATACAATAGCCAGAAAGATTAGGTAGGACAAGATTTTTGGATGATAACCCTTTTTTCATTTCGAAACTTAACAGTTTGTTTTACTCTGAATCTTGATGTCTCACTAACCATTATGTACACCTTCAGCTGTAAAACATTAATTTGCTCTTGATGTCTCTTTTCTATAGCACTTGATTGCTTCTGTGTGTGTGAATGTCCTTATCTTCTTAGTGCAAGAAACCATCTGTCAATAGTGATATTCAAAAATATTCTAAATGGCCAACAGCAAAACCAGGAAGACAATGAGAAGCCCATTAGCATGAAGAAAACTGAAAGAAGAGCATCATTTTAAAATGGGCCTTTGGTTTTTGTCCCTCTCAACAATTGACTAAGAAAAACAAAAACAATATATCAACTTTCTTTTCAGGGTTTTCCTATCTTTTTCTTAAGCCAAAAAAAATCAAATAATAACTGGTTCAATCTTCTAACATTACAGCATCTTTGAAGGTATATGCCGAACTCCTCTTGATTAAAAAAAATTATATAATCTATTATGAAAGGTATTTTTGGGATGATTTACTAAATATAAGGTCAAGGTTTGGCAAGTTGAAACTGGCAAAGGATACGCTCTCACCATACAAGTTTGATTTATGATTAAAAAAGTGTCAATCACTTGCCCAATTGCAGATTAGTACATTTCGCTTTTACTTTGTATGATATTAATGGGGTAGTGTAAGATGTGACTGCCCTTTTAGCAAAAGGCTTTTTCCTACCTCCTAGACTTGAACGTGCTAACAAACTTCCATTACCAAAGTTAAGCACAAATGACATTCGATATTGACCTTGTTTGTTTTTATTTGGATTTGACTTCTTAGTCAACTCAGCTCTTTCTAGCTAATTTCCAGCTAATAAAGGTTTAAACTTGTTTAATTATAATCCAATTGTTGTACACTTTTCATTGTGGGCGGCATGAAGGTATTCTCTGAATAGTAAAATAGACTTGCGCACCACCTTGGTCACAAACTTGTTTAGTGCAAATTTAAGACAAAAAACTCGATCTTAGAGGTCTTTTTTATTTTATTTATTTTATAAAAATATAATAATAAAGATGATTCGAACATCTTGCAATGCTGGGAAGTAAAGTACCATTAAATTTATACATCTTTATGATATTGATACAAATTATCTATAAGCTAAAAATTTGTATATTTTTTTGTGTGGAAATTGATGAAAAAATTTCATTGGATTATACTGCCAGTGGGTGTTTTTCAAACAGCAGCAAGATGCCAAGAAGGTTGGTGAATCGTCGTATCACATTCGTATGAACTCTACAAACGGAAGACTGGAGTTTCTTTCTTTATTTGTTCAGGCCATAGTCTAAGAATAGATAGAAATCTTAAAACCTAGCTTCAATATATAAATCAAGATTCCACTAGGCGTGGTCTTTACTCTTTACCCCTTCTTCTTGTCCACCCCTACCTCCACAACCAGAAATTGGTATTTTTAAGCACAAGATATTACACCTAATTATTTGTGTCATCAAACATCATAAACAACAAAAAAGCTTTGCGCTTATGGCTTTTGCCAAAGGGCACCTTACAAAGTCGTTGGGGAATGTTATTTGATAAAATAATATAAAAATTATTGTTTACAAATGAAATAATTAATCTTCAAAGAAATAGATGACAAAGAAATAAATGACAATATCTGTCATCGACATGCATAAACGATTAATTTGTCATCGACATACATAAACGACTAACAACTATTAATTAGTGTAAGCTCGTAATTCGAGCTTTGTGAAACAATTATTTACAATCACCATACAAGACAAAACTGTTGAACCTATAATTCATCCAATTCACCTTTCATTGCATGGTTGGCCTCCACTTCAACTAAGATTCATGATCAGAAAAATCTTGGGTATTTTCTTCTTTTTTGGGGGGTGGGGGCTGAAAATGGGATTTCATTTCATAGTAACCTCAAAAGGAGAGGAAGAGGAGAACAAAGTAAATAAAAATGTTTGGGTTTAGTTGTTAAACAATAAGCATCATTACACATGTTGGATGTTGATCTGAGTATCTTTGTAAAAAAACACAAAAAAAGCATAATATCCCCTTCATGATTAGTTTTGATAATCCAAGCCAATATATGATTCCAATGCAGCCAAAGACAACTCCTGTAATCATCATCTATGATGATCTTGATATATATAAAAATCCAAACCCTCAAATCGTTCCTGTTGATTCATGCAATGTCTCGATTAAAGTTTATATGCCATACATATATTTTTTTTGTAAGTATGCGTACGTGGGTGGCATATGCATGCAGTTTGGTGTTAGATCTTTGAGACTGTACTTTTGGGTTGTGCGGCACCAACCAGACTTTAAGAAGTAAAAAAATTGGAAAAGGAAACAGTAGAGAGAAGGACTACTATTGGATTTTGGAAAATAAATTTTGTGAATATTGAGTATGTGCAAGTTGTGTAAGCCTATGAAGTGCTTGAAATTATAAACAAGTATTTGCACATCACGAATCTAATCTGGACAAAGGAAATCGAGAATATGAGGTCAAGATTACGCTTTGTTGTTTATCTGGTTAGTTGCACTTTGGTTATGCCTTAGAATTTCATAAAGTTGGTCCTCCATTAAAGTAAGCATCCTGCATAAATATTTCTCTGTGTTGCCTGTTGGGCTAAGCTATCTGTATTGATCGTTTTAATCCTCAGAAATTGTGTTAATTAGTGTGTTTGTTTGATTAAATATATAACATTCCAATATTTCCAATGGTCCACTCTCTCCCTCGTTTTACTTATTTATTCAACATGTGTCGTGTATGAAATTTGAAGTCAAGATATTGTGTTGTTTACATATCGCTCTTTAGGGGACACCAAACTAATGAATTTGTGCAAAATAGGCAACATAATTTTTGCCATCTTTGTAAACAAATTCAAAACAGTATAGATAGATCCACCAGGAAGCCCAAACTATAACAAATACGAAACGGGAACATTAATAACATAAAAAAATCATAGTGAGAGGAGACGAAGCCACCCCAAAGCATATACAAACAAAAACAAAAAAAACCAAAAGAAAAATAAAAGAAAAAAAAATTCATTAAAAAGAAAATAAAAAAGGACACAAATTTTAAAAATAATTATTAAAAATGAAAAAAATAATTTTTTTTTAACAACCACTCCATCATTTATAACAACATAGCTTTCCACCTACTCAAACCCTATCAACAGTTTCAATCTCTAGTACTGCAAGCAAATTTTTTTAATAATCATAAGTAAGTAGTAAATTTTCTAACAAAAAGAGAAGGAAAAAGAAATAAGAAAGGGAGAGAGAGAGAGAGAGAGGAGAGAAGATGAAAGAAAAAGAACGGAAAAAAAAGAGGAGGGATGAGAGAGGAAGAAAGAAAAAAAAAGGGGAGAAGAAAAACACAAAAAAGAAAGAAATAAGGAAAGAAAAAAAAAGGAGAGAGAAGATGTAAGGAAAAAAAAAAAAAAAGAAAAAATAAAATGTAAAAAATTTTTTTAAAAGGGCAACCCACCAGCCATAGCTGGAACCCCCTGGATAGATCAATGACGATAGGCAACACAAGCACAATGAGTCGGTGACTTGGAATATTTTCAAGTGATATTTGATGAGAACAAGCAAATCTACATGTAGGACCCAACACAACTTCTGAGTTACCTCTGTTCAACTTTTTGCAGTCAAAAGAAAGTGGAGTGTGCAAGAGTCATATATCATCAATTTATGCCTCAAGAGAACCCCACGAGAAACAAGGGCTCCTTGAATTGAAGGACCACGGACCAAAGTTGAACATTTTCTCTATTATTCAAAGATTCAAGTTTTTGAAAAGGAAAAAAAAAATAATGAAAATATAAAAGTCAAGAATTTTGAGACCTCCCCCACCCCACCCAAGCCAGTCAAAATGGAACTTCACCCAGTTAGATTACAGCATCGAATCCAATCATCGTGGGAGTAGTTTAAAACCAAGTGGGTTAGGTCCTCACCATCGCAGCTAGCCCACTAACATACTTCTTTGTTCATTTGACCTTGCTTTCTAAGATTAGGGTAATCAAATCTTAAGGATTTGTTTTCAAGGAATAGAAAGTAATTTTCATTTGTCAACAAATTTAAGATTTTCAAAAGCAAAGTTGGAGTGTCTAAGCCTCAACTACCCTTGATGCGAATAAATTATATTGGACTGAAAATAACGAAACACCTGACAACATATCTTACATATCAAGAATTATGAGATCACTCTTTTTATTCTCGGTTGATGACGTATTATTCAAACATGAATTTTCTTTTTCTTTCTAAATGAAGCATGGCTCATCATGATACGTAATATAGTATACGACTTGTGAAACTCATTCAGCCAAAGAATAAACACCAACATGTGCTCCAACTTCCATGCAGGTTCGTGCACAAAGGTTAAATAAAGAGAAGACTTCCAACAAAGTTGGACTCAGCTAATTGGTTTTGGATTTATTGATACTCAAGTTAATATAAAACACTAATATATGTGCACAACATGGTCAATCGTTAACCATATCCTCGTGAAGACCTAAGATAAATGCATAGGTTTCATCGAAATGCCATGGATTTGCATTTGCTTCAAATATAAAACCATGCAATAGGCTTGTACAAATTCCCAGCATATATCTTAATCACTTAGCAATCTCCGCTACCAATTCCTTTCTCCAGCTACAAATTTTGTTTAGTCTCTGGACCACGTAAATAATCAAATGGTATCAATTTCTTTAATAGAAATAATGCGATTATAGTTTTATAGGGTCAGATTCTTTCTTCCTTGCATATGGCGTTCAATTAATTTCGTGTCCATCTCTCGCTTTCGAAACATAAAAATATTTACAAGTTTGCAAGTTGCATGGGATATCTTGATTACATAGTAATCATCGGCATCCGACCAGGTTTCTTTCTATAGTACTAGACAAACATTAAGAAAATATTTAGTCCCTGGTCTTTGCGTGCCACATCAGCTTCCGGTTATATTATCAAACATATATATATATATATAGTAAGGTCTGAATGCCATGGTGCAATTGTCTTGTAGGGTTAATGTGTGCATAAATAAATAAATAATTAGCCACAAATGACCAAAAATCCAACATGGGAAATTTCCTTGAAGCTTGCTGGTGACCTCCACAAGATGCGTATACGCATATTTGATTTGCTGTTATATAGTCTTCACACACTTTGTAATATTCAAACCCTAAAGGGATTTGGGACTTTTCGCATTAGAAAAAAAAAAAGGGATTAATTATAGTCAAGCTTGGATTACATAATCCCTTTTCGAAATTAAAATATTATTTTACAATTTTTAAGGTTTTCTTTCCGTGTTTTCTTCTTGCTTAAGTCCCAAGAATTGTGGTAACGTTTGACAGAGATCAACCAACTCCCCGATAAGCTTACCTAAGCACATTGATTAAGTATGGAGATTAAAATAAAAATTATCCATCCAATATTTGAATGTTAGTATCAAAGTTATGAAATCTTTTCTTTCTTTCTCTTTCTTTTTTTTTTTTTTAAAATGAAGAAAAATTATAGCTTAGCTTAGTGGGTGAGTGAGTCCATGGCTTTAGTGCCACACGTGCAAATATTTTAATTGTAATAATGGTCATGGTTTCATGGTGAGTCCATTGTATCATCACCAAACCGCGGACAAATTTACATTAAACTAATTGATGCCTCCATTCCATATACCAACAATAAAAAAATAAACATATTTAACTAGAAAGAAAAAACGCTACCTGCTGCTATTGTGTATTGACCTCAATCCAGTCAGGGTCTGCGTCACTCGCAAGTCTTTCTTTTGACTGCATGCTTGCTCACAATTTAAAACTTTCGAGACCAAATCACGTTGTTGGTCCCTATAATTTTCACAATTTTCCACTTTAATCCTATATTTTTTAAGTTTGTCAATTTCAGAATTGTAGTTTGCTTATTTATGCAATTTTTGTATCCCAATGTTCACTCCGTTAAAATTTCATATAATACACGCATATTTCATAAATCTTGCATAAATTAAAAAAGATACTTTAACTCAGGTTCGGATATATAATGAAATTTCGTATTCAATACAAACATATGAAAATACCACACTTGCTGTATCATAATAACTCATCACGTGACGTATTTAACTCAAAATACCATTGCAACAGTCTAATTCTTTTGTTCATTTGTCATTGCTCGTACGTCGTACGTAGTACACATATTCGTACTGTATAATAGAAAGATCACTTCAAGTCCTCAGAGTCTACATTTTTGACGTTAATGTCTCCAAGGTTATCGTATATAAACACTTGAAGACGTAATTTTCTTGTATTTTATTTTTGTTTTGTTTATATATATACATATCAAACAAACATATATTAATATTAATATTATGTCTTTTTTTGTTGCGCGTAGCGATTTCCAAGTTCCAAAATACGCAGAGGAGCTTTGGAACGTGGGTAGGAGCTGTCGTGGTCAAGGTGATTCATGGATATCGCATGCAACCGCCACGTGTCAATAAAAACAGCTGAGAACCATAACTCGAGGAACCTCTGAGATATCATCAGGCCATTCTCTTTCTGCATACACGCCTAAAGACAGTGCATCGGATCAGATCCCACGAGTTTCGCTGCATGCCCCCGTCGCACCAAAGCTTTTCCCTTCTATGCATGCATGGGCCTTCATGTGCGTCCAAACGCCCTCGCCGAACAACGTCCCGCCAAACGCCGCCACGTGTCCGACCGCGCAGCCTGAAAATAACGGCTGCCATGCTTCCCTTGTCGAGGGCTCCCGGCCATAATGTCTGCCTCACCTGCGCTGCTGCGCATGTCATGTCTAGTTCTTATCACGCTCTATTTATTTGGTTTTTTTAATTTCAATTTTCTAAATCTATACAATTGACGCGAATGTGTAATTTGAATTCTTTTTACAATTCCATTACATTTGTTTAATTATTTACAAGCGGAGGGGTCAAAAAATTAAATAAACGCAAACGTGGGAGGCGTAGAGCACACGAATATTTGAATTAAAACACACTTTAAAACATTTTAAATGGTAAAATATAATCGTAATTAGTAAAAAAAAAATGATAACCGGGTAAAATTAGATCAAAGACTCAAAACGAGGAATATCCATGCAGTGGCATCTATTGAATTGAACAACAATTTTACATGCAATAGTACAATTTAATAGCTTCAATTTATTGCTATTGTATTGCATATAGTACCATATATAAGTTGTGTTATGTAGTTTTTCATTCCCATGTTTGTACTTGTATTGCTCTTGTACTGCCCGATAAAATTGAAAGGACAAAAACAAGGGGAGTGAGTGCATAATGGAAACATGGAAGTTCTTATAATATCAAATTGTTCATGTAACACAATTATGGATAAATTTTCATATAAATCAAAATTATAATAAAATTATATTGTGAGAGGATAATGATATGTTAACTAATTTATGGTGAAATGGGTTTTAAAACAGTGTTTAGGGTCAACTTTAGCACATAACTACTTGGTACATTCAGACACATCTGAGACTATATATATATATATATATATATATATATATCTTCCCAACCCAATCAATCTAAGATTCCTCTACATTTTTGAACATTTATTTATTTATTTTCAATTTGGCATATAGTTAAATTTACTCTGAAGACGCCCTTCAATTTGCAAATTCTGCCAATCGTATTCGACAATACAGAACTAAAATGACAATCATACCCCCGCCCCCAATCCACACTTCGTGCACATCTGGCGGCGCATCTATTAAAAATTTTAAAAAAAAAGGCTAAAAGAAAATGAAAAATACGAACTTGTTTCAGTTATACGCCCCCAACTATTGAGAGCCTTAAGTATAACGGTTTTCTTTTCCAATTTTCCCAATTCCTTTTGTATTTTTCATTTTCTTTTTTATATGGTTTTTGTTTTGTAGCCCAAGCTACCAAAAATCTATGCACCGTATCTCATATCTTCCCCTATATATTGCCCCATTCTTCAGCTTATTTTTGGTTCAAACTCAAAACCCACCTCTCTCTCTCTCTCTCACTCTAATTTCCAAACCAACACCCACTCTCTCTCTACTCTCCGCCATGAAAACAGACATTGAAAGCCTCTGGGTTTTTGCCCTAGCCTCCAAATCATTCCGAGCCTTCTCTGCAGAAAGCATTGCATGCACGCTTCTGCTCGTAGCTCTAACATGCCTTGCCATGACCTTCATCTACTGGTCTCACCCTGGCGGCCCAGCTTGGGGCCGCAACTTCAAAAACATCATTCCATTGCTGCTAAAACCTTCTCAAACCAAGCCCGTAATTCCCGGCCCCAGAGGCCTGCCTCTCATCGGCAGCATGGCCCTCATGACCTCCCTGGCCCACCGTAAAATCGCCGCCATGGCCCGTTCCTGCAACGCCAAACGCCTCATGGCCTTCTCCCTCGGCCAAACCAGAGTCGTCGTCACGTGCCACCCAGACGTGGCACGTGAGATTCTCAACAGCTCCGTCTTCGCCGACCGCCCTGTCAAAGAGTCAGCCTACAGCCTGATGTTCAACCGGGCCATCGGGTTCGCTCCGTACGGCGTCTACTGGCGCACCCTGCGTCGAATCTCCGCAGCCCATCTCTTCTCCCCCAAGCAAATCAAGAACTCCGAGGTCCAGCGGCGCGAGATAGCTTCTCAAATGGTAGCAATGTTTGGGACCCACAAGAAGAAAGTGGCCATTCGTGAAGTGGTCAAGAGGGCTTCGCTGAACAACATGATGTGCTCTGTTTTTGGGCGAAAATACGAGCTCGAATTTGGCGCCTCCATGAACAATGAGGTCGAAGAACTGAAAGGGTTGGTCGATGAAGGGTACGATTTGTTGGGTATGTTAAATTGGTCCGATCATCTTCCATGGTTGGCTGATTTTGATGCCCAAAAAATCAGGTTCAGATGCTCCAATCTCGTCCCCAGAGTGAACCGGTTTGTCTCCCGAATCATTTCTGAACACCGAACCGGCGTCGAAGCTGGAAAAGACAAAAAGGCCCCTGACTTCGTTGACGTCTTGCTTTCGCTCCAAGGACCCGATAAATTGTCCGACTCCGATATGATCGCCGTCCTTTGGGTAAGCATTTAAATCAGTCTGTTGCTGTTACTCAGATTTTTAATTAAAATCTTCTTCTTGTTAGTAATCAAAACGCTGTCGTTTTATATGTGCAGGAAATGATATTTAGAGGGACGGACACCGTGGCGGTTCTGATCGAGTGGGTCATGGCGAGGATGGTGCTTCATCCTGATGTTCAATCGACGGTCCACGACGAGCTTGACAAAGTGGTGGGCAGGTCGCGAGCCGTCAACGAGTCTGATATCTCTGAGCTGGTGTATCTGACGGCTGTGGTGAAAGAGGTCCTGAGGCTACACCCTCCTGGCCCACTTTTATCCTGGGCCCGCCTCGCCATCACTGATACAACGATTGATGGGTATCATGTGCCTCTAGGGACCACAGCCATGGTAAACATGTGGGCCATCTCGAGGGACCCGGTGGTCTGGGTGGACCCACTAGAGTTCAAGCCCGACAGATTCGTGGCCCGTGATGGGGAGATGGAATTTTCGGTTTTCGGGTCGGATCTGAGGCTCGCGCCGTTCGGTTCGGGTAGGCGGACTTGTCCGGGGAAGGCTCTGGGGTTGACAACTGCCACGTACTGGGTGGCTTCGCTTTTACACGAGTATGAATGGCTACCGTTGGATGAGAATGCAGTGGACTTGTCTGAAGTGCTAAGGCTGTCGTGTGAGATGGCCAAGCCTTTGGTTGCTCAAGTGCGCCCGAGGCGCAGCAGGCTAAGCCCAGCTCAGCTCAGCTCAGTTTAATAGAAGTAGGGACAAAAAAAAAGAAAAAAGGTTCGTGCAGGGGTTGGTTAGTTAATGGTTTGGTAAAAAAAGCGAATACCCTTTTACTACTTGTTGGTCATGTAATCTTGCTGTCAGACTGTCACTGTATCTTGTATGCCATGGTATAGTTCAAAGTGTCTTTTATTAATGTATGTATATGGTTAAAATTAATACAAGTTTTAGTTTCCTTAAAACCTGCATTTTCATGCATGCATTTATTTATGCACCTTAATTTGCAACCAAGAAGATGTCATAGGAGTTGATTAATCAACTAATCTTGTGGTGTAATTCCATAAGCGCACCAAATTCAAACCAAATCAGTAATAATGGATTATGGATATGTCACGTATCTTCGAATATTATAAGTCAATTTCATTTTGTGTGAGAGAGTTCGAAGCGAATTAACAATATTTTTCTTTTAAAATTGCTGTGGCAAATTAAAAATATTTTAAACAACAACTAATAGCAAAACTTGTTATCTAGGGAACCATTTGTACGTCAATGATAGGACGTTCAATTTTGACCATTAATTCATTATCCGATTCATTAAAAAGATAATAGCTTTAACTCTACACTTGTATATTTCTAAGCAACTTAAAACCATATGGTTAGAGGTTGTGGTCCTCACCCTCCCCTATGGCACCCGTTTGAACCCCAATGATGGTAATTAAGCCCTTCTCCTCTCTTATAATGTAGATCGTTGAATTTCCAAAAAAATAAATAAAATTATGTGGTTAGAATATCATTTGTATATATTATTTTCCTCCAATCATTACAAGCGGCTACATTTCGATATCGAATCTCCACCTGTGTTTCGGCGTCAGATTTCCACCACTATTCTTTTTTGTTGTTTCTTTATGTTCAGAATAAGTCACAGAGACTTTTTTGGGTTCTCTGTGTAGCTTTCACCTCTCATTTTGTAAAGAATTTTTTTTTTTTTTTTATAATGAAACTGGGGGGAAACAACCCCAAAAACCAAAATAACAACTACACAACTCGAACCAAACGAGGGTGACCAACACCTGAAGAGTCATCAATCAAAGAAGGAGCAAGACAACTAGGAGCCTTATCTAAAAACCAAACACCCAACCCCATATTATAGCTCAAATTAGCAAGGCAATCAGCAGCAAAATTTTGTAAAGGCTTTTCACCTCTCCTTTGTGAGAGCTTTTATTATTTTGAGTTTGCAATCTTAGTTGTGATGACTATGCCAGAGTTTCTTTGAACATTCGTGATCGTTAGTGGAGGTGCACCAAATTGTCTTAATTTTGATGTTAGACCGCTCCGTTATTGTAATGGCCCTTTATGGCTAGTTTGTATTGGTCTTTTGTGGCTAATTACTTTTTTAGCTCAATTGTGAATGCAATCCTAAAATTTCTCAAAAAAAGAACTTGATTATCGTACGTAAAAAAGAACTTGATTTTTTTTTTAATGGATAATGACATTTATTATAAATGCAATGCATAGAGGACTGGCTTATTGAATATGTTGTAGTCATATTAGGATTGATGACTTCTTCTCGAATGAGTCAGTATACTTAATACCATAATTAAATCACACAGTATTATTATTCAATGAATGATAATGACCCTTAATTTAATTTCTTTTCAATGTAAAAAAAAAAAAAAATGTGAGCGCTGAGCACTCCCCTAGGCTATATGAATTTGTAGTCCTTAATTGATGTAGATTTTGTCCACCAGGACCACAACCCTTTAAGCGTTTTTGACCCTTTACAAATTATCGATATGTATTTCAATAGATGAACATTTATACACACATATATGTCAAACGATATTCTAAATTATAAAGGGAGAGAGTTTCTCACATACACATTATCAAAATATATAATAGAAGTTCAAACCTAAAATTACTGGTCTAATTTGCAAATCAAGACCATTTCCACTAGATTCCATTAGCCATGTATATATATATAGTAGTACATTTTGGTTTTCTTCCACATGCATGTGGAATTGTGACCTATTAATTAGTGTGACATGTTAGGACTCTCACGGGGTTAGAAATTAATCAGACCATATAGTCTATAGAGACCAGATCGTATAGAGTACCAGACCTTGCTCTATCTCTACCACAAGCAGCAAGCTTTACCTGTTATGAGCAAACAATTTCTCTCCCTGGCCTGAAATTATGTGCGCCCCTTGAAAATTAATGCATTCCGTGATGTCATGAATGAGATTTGCTTTCGATCATAAACACAATCTTCAGCCCTCAATTGGAAGGAGACAAGTTGATTGTTCGCCTTTGTCCAAGTTCATCAAAATCGTGATGTGTGGACTAGGGCCCACCCATGGTTGCTACACTCACACAACACTCCAAACCCCCTTGAATCCAATTGCTCCCACTTATTTGGAATAAAACAATCAACACTTATTGGACTAAGGATGGTGAATGATGATCTATTATTGTGGAGATAAATTCTTAAGTGAGACTGCCTTACCCTGCGACTGAAAGTGAGATTCACGTAAGAATTTCAAATGTCGATTAAGGACAACCCTACACAAGACTCTCTCGAATTATATGATAATTTAATGAGTGATTAAAGAATATAGTAGTTGAATTGAATCCAAATATCGCTCCCATGAGTAATATCATACATGCATTTTCACACTTGACCTAGACCTTTAGACCTATCAATTTGGCATAATTTGAGCAACATAGTCAGGCTCATTAAATATTAACATTATAAATTTTAATAACAAGGTATTGACCTCGAGATTACTACCCTAATGTTATATTGATGAAATCAATTATGGACAGGGAGACTAATCAAAAGCCGTGGCCTAATGTGAAACGGACAAGTTTATTGATCACGTCAACTATGTGTCAAATTGATTTAATTAAGCCTGATTTATTAGTATTATTATTGAAAATTTGGCTAAACTAATAGATTATTTATTCACACAGAGCATCTGCTGCTGGACAGCCATAGGTTAAGCAGGCGTCACTAATAAGTTGACTGCTAATTAATGTTGATAACTCGATATGCAAAATGAAACTAGTCGCTTTCAGATACTGTTACGCTGAAATTTCTTTGAATAAGAATCCTAATAAAATAATTACTTTAATATAGCGGATTAATTGGTTTTCCTGCGTCAAACCATTCTACGGTCTTCACACACACAATATGTTGCTTGATACTTAAAATATCCCCATTAAAAAAAAAATTAAAGTTAATTAATTCACACATATCACAACTGCTAGCACTCAACCACATAGCTAAAAAGGTATATGTGCTGATAAATTTTTGTACGTGCCGGTTATATATGATAAAATTTTCTTGTTAGGTGCATGTATTCTACCGATTATATATGACTCATCATATAACGATGAGATTGTACATATTGTGAGAGAGTGAGGATATATGATCCAAAAAGTTTTGAGTTTTTGATTATATTAAGGAATTTTAAAGGATTCAAAGTAAATTATAATGTTCAAACTATTATATAGCATTGATCCAAAAAGTGGGCGTCATGATATATGCTAGACAAATGGAGCAAGATCTACCCCATATATAAAAACATATCAATCATGCAGCTGTATGCTTTGATGCCAAAGATATGCTATCAACAGTTTGAGAAGCAATTCGCCTTTGCCTAATTAACCTAAATTTTAAAGCTGGTTGGGGCCTTAAACCCAGGAAAATGTCGACAGCAAAAGAAAATTAAACAGTGACACCTTACGTCTGCGACGATGATGAGTTGTTGTCGTTCATTTGGCTCATGCAATTAAGACAGTTGATGAGAACATATAGAGCCAACGACAATGATCTATCAAACAGTGTTTTGGAGCCTTTCTTTTCCACATAAATTGATAAGGACCAGCCTACCACTGCATTAACTAATTATAATCAACAGTTAATTAGGCTAATTAATTGGTTTAAGCATAGCCGCAAGAATCACCCACTAATGTTTGCTTTGAATTCCCAGACAGAGATATTGACTGGAAAACAAAGATAAACATATGAAACAAAATGGCATGGATTGTGCAAAAAAAAAAAACACAAAACAACTTGCATGCCTTCTAAGTTTGGATGAGGAAGAACAATCATATGTGCAAATTAAATAAAATGCGTGTGATGTGTTTTCTTGGCTTAATTCATGTTTTAATCCAATCACTGTTTTGGATGGGATGGGATGGAAGGATGCTTGTTTGACTTGTCACTTCTTCTTAGTACTTATAAATTACCATTCCTTAATCAATAATTAATGCCCCACTTGCCAATAATTGAGAGATAAAACAGAAAAGGATGTAGGTTTATATGCATATTATTATGTCGAAAATTTAATTTATAAGTTAACGGGTCGGGTTTAAATTAATCATCGTTGTTAATTAGTTTTGAGTTTTTAGGGTTTTGAGGGTATGGACCACCTTTAGGTGGATGGGAATATGTGTGTTCCAGCCCCAATTTTTTTCTTTTGGGTCAGGAAGATCTAATCTTCATTAGAAACAGAACCTCCCAAGTAAAACACAGGGAATGCTAAGAGATACAAAAGCCAAAGCAACTGAGTAAGGAAGCTCGCATGAACAAACTAATATGTGATATCATATGAACAAGAATAACGAGATTGTCGCAGACGGAGATATCAACAAATAAATAAAAGAAAATTTCACAATTAAAAGCAATAAAACACCGTACAACACCAAATTGCAAACCAAACAAATTACAAAAAAAAAACAGAACCACACAACAGATCTACCACGAATGCTTGTGATATAATGTCACAATTGCTTTTTGGTGTGTCGCTTTATCCCATACTCAAATAGAAAGTTTATATCAAAAGGAAGGACAAAACTTGTCCGAGGATTTTCCAAATAATTTAAACTTCGCTTTCTGTTAAAATCAAATCAACTCATAATGCACATGATTAGTTGCATGAGGTTCAAAACATTGGATAATAAATATGTGATGAGCCTCTCCTCATGTGCTTTGCAAAGCAATGCGAAAGACAAACGTAAAGGGTAGTACTAGCATGCATGTGATTAATTTGATCTATGAGCTGAATTCTGATTAGGACTTGTGATCAGTACCTAAATCAATCGATAATCTGTACGAACTAAGATAATCGTGAGTTCAACTTGTATGTTGTCTTGCGTAATTATTGAGTACGGCACCGTTTTGGAGTTAGGGTTGAGAATCTTTAGTCACTAATCGCCATGCTAATTAGGATGCAGGACAATGTTAGACGTGGTGACGAATAATTTCTTGGCTAATTGCTCAGTTGGTGAACTTGCTTATTCATGATATCAAATCCGCCCTGATCATGAAAGCATATCCCACAAATCTTGCATACAAATCATACGGAAAAGTGGTTGTAATTTTCCAGTGTTGGCATTGTACAATTTGAACAGAAAGATTCTACTCCTTTTCTCCATTGATTTGATAATATATGGCTGGGCTGTCTTTATTGTTATGGTGAAGGTTGATAGATAAGCATGTGTTTTTTAGTTTTATGAATATAATCATTCAATTATGCTTTAGATCGAGTCTTTTTTAAAAAAAATAGTAAGCAGTAAATAAAATCTTTTCTGAAAAAAAAAAAAAATTCTTTGTTCTCTGTTACTATACACACAAAATATCCCTGGCATTGTTAAAGTTAAAGGCATGATATGCTAGCTAGTGGTAACTCTGCTCTCAAGTTCGAATCCCTCCCCCACGAGTTGCGACTAATTAAAAATAAAAAGGCAGAATCTGTTAAACTTATTTGAACAAGAACTTGCCATATAAGAGGCATCCAAGCTACATATGCCAGAAATCCCACTATGGTAAGGCAAATGTGTAGTGAATTTGCTTTATGTAATCTTTCAACTTTGAGAAGCCCATTGTCTATATATTTTTGTTTTTAATTGGCACACCACCAAGGGCTGCTGAGGCCCAAAGCCCTAAAGAAAACTCAGGACTGGAAATTCCCAAATAGTCTGAAAGCCCATAAATTTTCAGTTCATCAGAACTAAATAACACTTTTTCTTTTCTTGGTAAATTCCAATATCCAATACTTGAGTGAATGAGAGGTTATACATTCCAGACATAACTCAAATATTGAGTTCTGATTTTATGGGTGTTTCCATGTGGTTCTTCTTAAGATCAGAGGTGGAAGGCAATAGGAGAGGTAAAATTAGAATTACCAAGGCCATTTAACATTTTTATTAGTACTTTGGCTATTTTACCACAGCCTTGCTATCCAAGAATAGCTATAAAAAATTTGAGGGAAAAAAAGTATCAGAAATTTAAACTATGGACACAAGAACAAGAATGAGGCAAATTATTCCATTAATCCAAAAGCCCATACCTAAGATCTGTTTGTTTAATCGAAGTACAGTAAACAACAACTAAACTAAAGCTGAAGAGGTAAATGCTTTTACAAAGGTCACTGCAATAGGATGAAGCAATGCTTTGGCAACTCAATAAATTCCAAGCACACACAAGAAATACAGATATGTAAAACGGGTAGTACAACATATTCAAAAAGCAAAGTAATAACTTAAATTCCATTATTACCACTTGAGTGATAGAATGTCTTGGTCTCAGTTTAAAGTTCCATACGGATGGATGATTGAACTACTTCTTCTTCCCGTAGTATTGCAGAGCAAATGCAGCCCCCAAGATCAACAAGGGCAGCAGAAACTGTAAAAGCTTTACCACAAATCCAGAAGATTGCCTGGATGGAGGAGGAGTTGTTTGAGCAGGAAGCTTGTAATTTGGCTGTTCTGGTATGGTGGATGTGTCAACCTTGCCTACGTAGAATTTTTCCATCTGCTCCTTCGCAGAATCACTGTGGCCCACATCATTAAAATCATCTGTTGCATCTTTCTCTGCAAGATGTTCAACCAAAAGTTATATTCACCACACATAATGTTCTCGTACTCTAGAACCAGTAACAATCACAAAGATAGAAGATAGATTGCTAAGCTGAAGTGTACAATCTTACCGACTGCTAATAGCAACACTTCATCGCCCCCAGGGTGTTCCTCCAAAAAAGGGGTGACATCATAAACCTGTGGAAAATTGTTCAAGATACATTAGTGAGCAATGCTGCTAAATAAATGCAGTAGATGAATGGATCTGAGTAAAAAAGGAACTATATAAGTTTCCAGATAGAAGACTTTACTAAAATATCTATCGAATTTGTGTAGGATCAACATAGCAATAAAGAGAAGGACCTTCTAGGTAGGAAGCAAATTGATAGGCTTATATAACATAGGTCAGTAGATTCACTACCAGGAACAGGTTTCCTTATCCTTTTATAATCTTTTTTTGGTGTAAAACAAATTTAGGGAAGAGAGCAGAGAAATTCAACAGAAATCCCAATGACCTACGGCCTGGTTTACTGTTCTCTGAATATAATTGTGATGGCATATACTATTTTATTTCATTGTTTTATAGTGTAACAATTATTTATATACCATTGGAGATTACAATTGTCTGCTTTAATTAGTGAGTCAATGGTTATTTCAAATAGAAAACAACCTTCATGGTTAAACGCCTTAAGTCCAACTACTTCCCCCAATGGCACATTGAGCACCATGCTAAAGTAAACAGCATATTTAAACACTTTCTTAGTTTCCACTACCGTAGGACCAGCAGACATAGAGAGACCCCAATTAACAAACTTAAGCACTTTTCAAAATGTTTCGTGTTCATAAGTCGAAGAAACTAATTGATTCTGCATTTATCTGTGGTCACGCATTGAATATGTCTCACATACAACACTTAATCGATACAAATTAGTATTGTAGCCCTTCTCCTCCATTCCATCCTACTTATGTTTCCGACGATTAAATTATATTAACACCAAAAAACAGAGCAACAATCATACACACACAAACTACACAGAAAACGCAAGGTGCAGCTCAATCCTTCAAACAACATTACCATTTAACAACCTATGATTAAAGTTAAACCTGTCAAACATAACAGCATATTGCAAGTGTTCAGCAGCAGGCATCCTTTGCACTGATATGTTAATTCAACGTCGCTTTTAAAGATATGTCTGCCATTTTCCTCCCTCCTTTTTGTTTCAAGTACTTTTCATATTTTCAATTAGATCTATAAACTCCTCTACTCAGTGCTAAAGTAACTCTCTCACACATAGCAAAACGGGTGGCAGCAAAAGACTTTGCCTTTAACAAACAGATAAATCATAAATCATATATCACAAATCACAAATCAACCCAGAAACTGAATTAATTCAGATACATACACAGGTATTAATACATTTACAATAAAATGAGAATCAAAGGGGAAAAGAAAACAAAGAAAAAGACTACAAATCTGACCTTTCCAGAGATTATGATCCAGCAATCTTTCTTGTGGTTGTGCTTGGCCACCTCATCGAAGTGATAAACTTGAGAATCTGAAGCCATTCCTGCAGCTGCCTCTGTTCATCAAAAAGTCAAACCCCATCAACACCAAACCAAAAAATGGGAGAAAACCCAACAAAAACAAAACAAAAATAATTAAAAAGACAGAAACTTTAAAGCTAGATTTGATCCATAAGTTACCAAAGTAAAAAGCTTGATGAGGAAATCAACAAAAAAGTGATAGAGAAGTCATGCTTCTTTTCTTACATAGGAGAGAAGAAGAAGGAGATATTGGGCTCGGAAGCACAGCTCCTCTTTGGGTAGAGTAACTTGTCTTACTCTTTACCTGTCCTCAATATGCTGACCTTTTATTTTATGAGTAACTGGTTGAGTAACTATATATAATATTTTCTGTACCTAAAAAAAAAACTATATATAATATTTTGCCTCAACCCAGATCCATACTTAGTATTAAATTGACCCACCAACCAAGTTCTTTAATTTACTCTCTAATTCCCTGTGTTGTTGTATTGCTATTGTCAAACTTTGACACCCCTCTCTCTTTCTCTCTCTCTCTCGTCCAAGTTGGCTCCTAATTTTAAAATGTTTTTTTTCCTAAACTTTTTCATATCATTCATAAAAATACACTCATGGAGTTATTTTCCTTGCAATATAGATTAGTCAGCTGTTTGTCCACCGCAGGCATAATTCTTTGATTTTAGTATAAATTTAGTGTGAGCCTGCCAATTTTTTTGGCTTTTTTTTTGTCAAAGAGCCTACCTTTATTATTGGGGGCTGCTATGCTATATATGCAGCTAAAATCAATTTACCAAAAGAGTAATTTTTTGTTTTTTGTTTGTTTGAAAATTGGTGTATTAATTAGTCAATCTTTATATGCATTTTATTTTAAACCCCCATATTCTTGGAGGAAAAAGAAGGCTCACACTCCCCCCACCCCCCAAATATTATTTTTGGATTCACTATTTTCTTAAAAGGATTGTTTTTATTTCCTGAAATCTCATCTATTTAAAGTTCAGTTGGACAGAATCTAATGGTTACTTTTCTTTTAATTTAAACTGCTTGTTTTCTCAACCAAAAAACAAAAAAACAAAAAAAATTGATGAAGCAGTAGAAAATGATAGCTGATGGTGGGATTTTTCTAAATTTTCAAGGACTATAGACTTTCGGCGGAATTAAACCCTTCGGATGGGCCACACTGGTCTGCCTCATCCTAGATCCAACTAAAGGGTGCTTAGAGTGAAAATTAATGCTGATTTGATAGGTAATCTATATATATAAAACAAAAAATAAAGAATGGTAAAATATTCAAAATACCAGAAAAATTAAATAATGGATTATATTTTTATGGAACATAACTATTAATTATCTTTTTTAATTTTAAAATAAATTTAAATTATTTTAAAAAAAATATTTAGCAGGTGTGCAAACGCGAGCAAAAAAAACTAATCAGATATGAAAATTAATACTTTCAGTTATACACATCAAAGCGTTTTGATGTGAAACAAAACCAAACCATTAATTCATGCCGCGAAAGGAGGAAAAAAAATTGGGAAAGTAGATAATCAGATATGATTGATGAGACAAAAAACCCATTAAAAAAAAAAAACAAAAAAAAGAGAAAAAAACATAACATGATTATTAATAATTGTTACAAAAAAGTGGTTTATTCTAAACAAATTGAGCTAAAGTTTATTGTTGCAAAGTACGCACTAATGTTGGATAATTTTGGTAATTAAAATAGATAGTGCATCAAAATGCCAAGACACAATCATAGCCTATATATCCGACAAAATAACTTTGCATCATATTGATTAAAACTAAAGCCAAAAACAATTAACAAAATTACAGATGATCAAAGCCAGATTCACATGGTTCAACAACCGTTACATACACGTAAAAAAAACCCTAATTAATCAACATATTGTCCTTGGAATAGTTATTTTTATAGCAATCACAAAAACCCTTTAATTCCCAGGAGACCTCCAGGCCATAATTCAGTGCACACAAGGGGCACCTGCAAAAAGATGAGCAAACAAATACTTGTGAGGTTGTGTTCAGATTCCCATGAGAAAACCCAAACAATATGGTTTTGACTTGATCAAACTACAACCGTTGGATGACCACCTTATGATAAAAAGTGATCGGGACCATGTGATGTAAAATGAACACTTTCCTAATTGGACTTATCCTTGATGTAATTTTGTACAGGAGGACCCATTACCAGTACGAAATGATTACATGGAAAGTGCATGACGCTGGGTATAGCTTGCTTCTTTTGTGCAAAACCTAGCCAGACCATGCACATCATGGAGTAAAGTTCTCTTGTGAGATCTATGTTGTTTTCATATTATGAGACTGTGAATTCAGATCACGAATTTAAGCAACCTAATCAGTAGTTCATATTTACAATTTAGCAACGTATGATCTTGATAAAGTGTTCCTTTTCTTTCTTGGGCAATGAAGTTTTCAAAATGCAGAAATCCAAGTTTAGTAAGTGCATCTAGGAGTGTATATCTCTAAAATAGATCTCATATGGCATTGCAGGTATGCACATAAAAAAAACAGGTGGGGCGCATGAAGAGAACTCCATGTTGAGTGCATTATTTGGCCACCCACAGTTTGTTATGAGGTCGCACATCAAAGGACATGCAATATGTAGTGCTGGAAGATCAAAGTACTATTGGGTCCAAAATGTTAAAGCACTCTGAAACAATATTTTACATGCATGGTCATGCTGATGGGTTAGCATAATTGCCCAATGATTGGATCAAGATTTGACAAATTAGCTCCACTATGGCATTTGAGCTTTATAATGAAAAAGATAATTAGACCCTTTTATATTATCCACTATTCCTTTTCTTTTTAATGTTCTGTTTTGTTAATACGTCTCTTGTGCTCTTAGACTTTGATACTATGTCAAATTATAAGATGAAAGGTTAAAACATAAAATTTAACCCACAAAAAAGTTTATATCTTTACTAGTTTTAGTATTGAGGGTCATTATCTAATTAATTATGGATTTTATTAGTGTGGAAACATATGCCGTCTTTGAATGTATGTACCTTGAATTGGAAGCAAAGAAACCGATTCATAGGCATCATTTTCGACATTGGAGATGAGCTCTACCGCACTGGGCTGCTTCTGGCCATCTGATTTGTGAATCTTGACTTCAAGCTCAGCTGGATGGATCTTCCTCTTCAACATCCTCCTCATCAGCTATGACATTACAGATTAGGTACTCATTCAGTGAACTATGAAAAACAAGACCATGACAGTGATATGACTCTCTCCACAGTAATTATACCTCGCTAAAACTACAAAAATGTACCGTTATTAATAAGTGCGCACCCTTCCTAATTAACTAGGAAAAGAGATGTGCGATATCAACCCTAATCACATATGATACTGTAAATTTAGACTACTCATTCAGACAATGATTAGAATTTGGAGTGTTCTTATGCTGTTAGTTTGATAACATAACATATTACGATATGATATGCTTATGGAAGAAGGTGACTTGGGGATCAATAAAAAATAGAAAATAAAGCATTTAACTACTCACTCGTTGCATATTTTTGATTGGACTTGAATCATCTTTGACGCGAGGGATTAGTTTCTTGGCAAATGCTAGGCCACTCCTTGTTCTGGCATTCATTTTTTTCTCCATTTCTGGCTGGACCTTGCCAGAGTCAAGCTTCAGTTGACCAACATCAGGAACATCAGCCTGGAACAAGTCAGCCAGTGTAATTCTCTGACCTTTCTTATTCTTGCTCTGATCATTAGCACTCTGATCAGGTTTAGTACTGATTTCACTGGACCCCTCAAATGGAGTAAGAGGAACACCATCAACGGTCAGGATCACATCAGCTGGTTTCTCAACAATGGCATCAAAATTTGACCCAATATCCTCAAAGCTGTGTTCAAATGTTGTAAACATTAAAGGGTTCAGTTCTTCATCTTCAACACTATGATCATAATGTTCATCATCATCATCATCATCATTACCACTGTGTGAAAATCCATGGCTTTCCTGATCGTCTTCTTCGCTCTCCAGAACGAAATATTCGTTTTGGTGGGTAAAGGGTTTTAGGGGGTCGAAACCAAAGGTGCCTATAGTTAAAATGCCATCCCTCCAACCATCAAGCCCATCCACATTAACAAGGCCAACTTGTTTGAGAAATGCTTGTGTGTCCTTGTCATTGGTTTCCAGTTCACTCTTTTTCACATTCCCAGCAAACCCATCTGAGGAAACCAATAAAATAAATAAATTAAAGAAATTCATGAATAAAAAAGTGACAAATATTTGGTACATTCAACTTGGAATAAATAATCAAAATAATCTCAAATTAAAAGGTGAATTTTTTTATAATTTGATATATGAAGAGAGAGAGAGAGAGTTCAGAAAATAAGACCCTTGACGACCCTTTGATGAAGCCTCTTATGAACCCAGTTGAAGATCTATGTGGAGAATGAAATAAGATCAATTAGTGACTACAATATGAAAAAAAAGCCCTAAATATAATGTGCATGGTTCTAACCTTCATATTTTGTGAGCAATTGCGAAGTATCAAAGAATTGGTGGTACAAGTAGAAAGCAATGAGGAATAGCAAAGCTAGCCCCAGTGAGTGAAACACTGAAACTGAAGGGGATGATTATGGAGTTGAAGACACTAAAAGGAGGGGGCCAAGTGGGTTGGAGAATCAGATCATGACACGTGTCCAGGGTAGGGCCCTAAAATATAGCTATGTTTTTGGGTGCGTGGCATGTTTGACGAGCCACGGTGTTGCGTCTTTGTGGCATGATCGATGTGCCGAAATTCTTGATATGATGTGTTTTTACCCTCCTTGCTCTACCAGCTCCCATGTTGCTTTAGGTAAAAACACAAAGATACTCGGGCTCTTTGGTATCTTATTCGAATCCAGTTTTATAAATTCAAAAACAAATTTTAAGTTCAAATCACAAAAAGCCCGTTTGGTAAACTCATTTTTAAAAACTCAAACATAAGAAAAAACTCCAAAACACCCCATTATCAAAAAAGTGAGATGTTGTAGTTTTTTTTTTTCTCTCTAGCTACAAACTCTCTCTCTCTCTCTCTCTCTCATGTTAATTTCAATTTGGGAATTTAAGTCTTTTGATTTTTTTTATTTTAATTTCAATTTTTTTAGATCATTAAAATACAATACCAAACAAGTTTTTAGATCTTAAAATCACTATTTGAAAACTCATGTTTTTAAAATAAATCATAATTTTTGAATTTGCTTTTTTGAGTAGGATACCAAACAGAGCATTATTTGTCTTCTGATAATAAAAGGAAAAAAAAAACACTTATGTATTTTCATCTCTACTATATTTATATCTATCTATAATATATATTTCGATGAGCTTCGACTATTAAATGGGTGATACGGGTTGCGTTGTTGTTATTAAAATGTCATGTTTGTGTTTAGGATTTCAACACAATTAACTAAACGGGTCATGTTCGTGTTTAGACCGACTTAATGTAATATCCATAACTCAACATGGCACGATCCACCAACATAAATTAGCACTCCTATACATATAATACAAGTCATGAAAGATACTAGGAAAAGAGAAAGAGGACATGTGGAAGAGCCAAATGTGAAATTGTATAATTTTTTCTTCAAAGATATATGATAGACAAAAATGCTAGATTGAATGAGATAACACCAATAACTACCAACGGGGTATTAGTTGAATTGGCTCAGGTCTTTGGTGTGCTCCCAAGTGGTCATAAGTTCCCTTTCTAACTCTAGCAAAAAAAACATAAAGAACTAAATTGGATGATAAGGAACTAGTATAAGATGCTTGCATGATTGCATCACATAATTAGCAACCTATTCATGTGTAGTTATTCATTTTGTCTTATAAAAGTTCTCAATTTTGTTATTCATTACCTTAATTTAAAAACCTAAAGAACCATTTCCCAGCATTAATGGTTCCATATAGTTACTATACATCTCTTCTTTTTCTCACATAATATTTTTCGGCTTCAATTTTTTCTGGTCTCGCCATGCCTCAAGAGAAAAGAACCATTAATGCTAAAAAAAGAGAGAAAAGAACCTGGACAGTTATGTGAAAATTCCATTAATACATTTATCAGATTCAATTAAACCAGAAACAATTCAAGTTTCAATCAAATAATGTGATCAGATCGATTATAATCAAGTTCAAGGTACCAAACACTAGCCAGCACATTGCTAGGAAAACGACCTATGCATGCATATGGCAGGATATACTAATACTAAAGCCATATAATTTGGGCTTTGGTTGGGATAGAGGAACATTAATTAAGCTCTTAAAGATGAAAGACATAACCCAAGCCAAGCTTTTTTCTCTTTCTTCGGTCTCATGATCGATCATATCATCTCGTAGGAGACTTTAGTGGTATATGGCATTGGCAGCCATGTGAGACTTCTATGATTGGGGGGTGCTAGCTACCATTATTAGGTTTTTCTCTTTCTTTTTTCCTTTTCTTTTTTCTGACCTTTCCTTTTCTGACCAAATTTCTTGGAGAAAGTCACTTCCCTCCCATCCCACCTTGGACAAAAGAAGAAGGTGAATATATCCTCAGGTTGGTTCAGGTGTGTTGTTTTTGCCAATACAGGTTCCACCATGAGGCTAACTTTTCAGGTGGGTTACTTTCTGTAGTGCCTGCCTGCCTGCCTTCATGTTTGCCTTTGTGGCTTGAAAGTTCCCTTTGTTTTTGCATTTTAGTGGTCTCAAAAGTCTCCCTTTTGAGAACTTCAGTTGATGGGACTGCCTAGCCATTTTGGATTTGACCAACTGTGCCTTTTATTTGCTCTAACATCAAGTGTAATCCCTGCCTTAATCAAAGTTAAATTAAGATTAGGGTTGAAGTTAACTTGTAAAAACTACCTCTGGATCATATAATTAATGAAACTCATGGTTATTATTGAATTTGTGGTATCTTGCATTTTTGGTAGGAAATACATATGGAAATTTGCAAGTTGGCCAGCTAACTCATTCTCTGGACAAATCAGACATTCAAAATTGGAATGTTCTAAGAGAGTGAAAGCTAATTAGCTGGAACATAACAGGTCTGGTCTGGTTGCACACCAAAAGGGTCTAGCCAAAGGGAAACAGAGACATAGAAGAATTAGATGAGTTCTACTGATAGCAGTCTTATTTGGGGCTTAGCAACTTGTCTGGTTGCACCAAAGGCTACAAGCCTAAAACCATTTTCGGATGGTAGCAAAGAGTAGCATTGGCTTTCTTGGTCTTCGAGTGCTCCTTAAAGCCACTTAAATTGCTTCGGATTCTTCCTTAAGCAAGCCCGTGATTTTATCTTTCGAATGTGGGGTTGGGACAGCTTTGGTCCTACTCTTTCTACCTGATTACAAAATGACATCTTTTCTCATAACAAAGGAAACCGAAAAAATGTGGCTCATCTTCAGATTGTATATACATCCATTAATGCATGACCAGGCACATCCAATCGTAGACATGGCCCAAGTTGGCTCGAGCAGATGTCCTCCTCACTCTGCACCCAGTGACGGACCCAGGATTTGAACCCTGTAGGGTCATACTGTAAATGTTCCAAAGAAAATTTAAGAACGGGTTATTTTTCTTATTTATTTTGTCTCTTCCAAATTTTATTCCTTGGAAAAATATACTTTGAATGATTTCAATTTGTCATTTTTTTATGTATGTTTTGAGTGATTTCAATTCGTAAAATTTCAAACCAAACCTGTGCCAATTAACCAAAAAACGAAAAAACCACAACCACATAATCAACAAAAATAAGCAAAAACTTCATCCAACAAATCAAACCAATACATATAAATCATAAATTTCATCCAGACAATTATAAATTTGATTTCCATTAAATTAAAACTAGTATACATCATCCTTATTTTGATATTAAGATTTAGAACTTACTTGAAATAAGATATTTTGCCTACACATCTTGTTCCAATCTATTGGTTACTGCATTTTGTTCTAATTACAATGAAGAAAAACAAGTTTTTTTAATTTTTTTTGTGTGGAGAAATTCTTAAGTGTTAAATAGTGGTGATAAAACAATGTTGTGGTCATCCTTAGATAAAATTACAAGTAAAGCTCATCATTCATGGATTCTAATTTCTAAGCTAGCCATTGGAATTTGGGTGGAAGAAATAATAATAAATGGAACAAAGTTGATTGGCTGATTCCAACAACAAAACAAGTTAAAAAGATTAAAAAGAAAACGCGCCAGGTAGGTTTCGAACCTACGGCTTTCTGCCCAGGGTGTTTTTAAAAAATACAGAAGCGCGTTGCGCGCTGCTTCTTCTTCCTCCTGCGTGCAGCTTCTTCCCTCTTCCTCTCAGGCAAAACATCAAGCACTTGGAGGACAATCCAAGGGGTCACACAGCCAGCTCAAGTGGACCTCCAAGCCTATTTCCATGGTTTCCATGGGGTCGTTTGACCCCAGTGACCCACTGTGGGTCCATCCCTGCCCTGCACCCTAGTTCGAATTCCCTCCCCTAGTTTAAATTAGTTTAAAGTAGAATATTGATGGTTAAAAAAAACATTTATGTTGCACTCAAAATCAATCTGACCTTTTCATTATAAGTCATCCTATTAAAAATATAATTGACTTAACGGCTCATAAATATTTAAGATGATACTGGGGGGCTTCATATCACAGATGATTAGCCCCCAAGCTCTTCAGGTCACATGGTTATTTTGAACAACCATGTTAATCCATGCATGACTGGCCAAACCCATCACTACTTTAACTTATTTGGGACAACATGGGCATCCATTTTAGGGGTCCTATTTCTAGCCTCTAGTTGTGCCTCTTAGAAGGTCCCTTTCTGATCGATAGAACATTTAGAGGAGGAAAAAGCCAGTGGGTGTTTACCTCAGTGGTTGAGGTCTTTGTTTGCAAACAGGGCCGGTCTGGTTGTTTTTGTTATATTTACTTTGTATATATTGCTTTTCTTTCCAAGCCAGTGGGTGTTAAAAAAGAGTAAAAATGCAACTATTGAATGACACAATCCGGATTTGAACACAAGCTACTTCCTTAAATTGAGGTGCTGAAAACCAACTCAACTAAATACACTTTCGTGTTATTATTTTGCACAATCAAGTATATATATTATATACACGTTAAAAATTTTCGGAGCCCTTAAAAATTAGGGACCCTATGTAGTGGCACCACTTGCACACCCTCAGAGTTGTACCTGTTTGTAAACCCCATGGCACCAGTTCGAATCCCCTTGTGGGTGCCCCCTCCCCTTAGAATAGAATATCGATCGAATACAAAAATTTAATAAATAAATAAATAAAAAAAAAGGAGGAAAAAATCTGCTTAATTTTAATACTTTTCTTTTTCATGGTGCTCTCTCAAAAGTGCTTTTCCACGATTAATATTTAAGTTGGACCATGAATGGTCAAAAAGAGTGTGCATCATATTCTCATTATTGCAGTTTGGTGTTTGGGGGTTACTTGGCAAATCCTGCCCCTGTTTATCTTCAAGATGATTTTTGCTTTACAGAAGAGGAATAGGACATGGCCACTAGCCTGGCCAGAACTGAAAAACTGTTTCAGAACCAGAAATTGTGGTTAGCTAGGCCCATGAAATTGATGCCTCATATCTGTCATCCAATGCCACATGCAAGCATGCAGGGCTTTACACAGCACACAGACCCACTGAACTGAGAACTTTGGAGACTATAGTTTAGTTTGCAAGCTAAATACATGAATGTATAGAGCAAGTATACGAACATATTGGCTTATTTCTATTGGCTTATCTATGCATAGAGAATTTAGTGGGATCCATGCAAGTATAAAATGAAAAAGGAAATCATAGATATTTGTAGGATCAATGTTCTGTACAATTATACTTCATACATGTAAGTGGTGCCTTGGTGGTCTCCTTATCACCTCATATGTACTCCTATCGCATTTTATTATTATGAAGTGAATTCAACAAATATCTACTTATTTGGACCGGTGTTGAATGAGAGAAAAACTTATGTGAAACGTGGATAACAATAATGTTATTCCCAGCAATCATGATATGTCAAATGGAAATGTTATCACGCGTGACATAGTGTGATTGATCGAGAAATCCTAAAATAGTGTTATCCCCGTTCCACACAAGTGTTTCTCAAGGATAAATATAAATACATGGCCCAAATATTCACTTAGATTGATGGGAGCATTTATACTGAGGGGTAACAGTGAGGGGTTATAATGAAGGGGTTTAACCCACTAGTCCAATAATAACTATGCACTAGATCGGACGGCTATTAAGAATTCCTCATTATAAGCTCTCATTTTTACCCCTCATTCAATACTCCTTGTAGATTCAGAATACCTAACATGAACACCAGAAGAATGCCCAAGATGAGGCCCAACTATTTTGCCAATTGGGCCTTTTAAGTTACAATGCCAAGCTAGGCTGTGCAAGGTCCAATCTCAGCCACAACTTTGGTTTAAGTCTTGGCCTCTCAACCCTTGCTGTCAGGAATCCAGTCCTTCCTTTCCTTTGGGATGATGTTATTGGGGTCACTAGACCACTTTGCTTGTTGTGCCTGATTCTTTATTTTGAGCCTTGGCCCCATTGGACCCCAAAACAAAAAAGTAAATAACTTTTGAATTCTCAATCCACTAGCATGGTAGTTTAAGGCCAATTCATATGTTTTTTTTCTTCCTCTGGGTTTCTTGTTCTCCTCCCTTGAACACCAGGATCAAATCAAGCAACTATATTGCCACTCAAAACATGTTCACAAAATTGCATTTACCTAAATAATACTGAAATCTCACCAAATAATCAATGATAGCAGATGGTCAAAATTTGTACTACAGCAATTAAAAAACTGATTGATAGGAAATGATAGAAAGCATAGAAAGTGAATGTGATACGAAATGATACAAATTCCCAGCTGGGTACTCTTTTACACTGGTAGTAATAGGGCCACAGCCCCTTTTATTATCAAACAAAGGCATTGACAACCTTCAGTCACACCCCTACAAAGAGTGGAAGCTGACCATGAAGAATCAGAACCCAATGCCCTCTTTTCCAACACTCACATCCACCACTCCCATTTTATTTTTATGATCACAAATTATATAGTATGCCTAATATATTCAAAACACAACAAAAGTAATGTCTTGACACTTGAATTTTAGTTTCCTTTTTATCTCTGATCATTTCTCTGCCTAACTGTGGCGGCCATTGACAAGGCTCTTGGCCTCAAATCCATCCCCACTGGGCTTCCTAGAGAAAGCAAGGTGGACCCCAGGATCATGGTGAGTGAGAGAAGTGTTGTAGACAATGGAGTTGTTGATGCCTTGAACATTGCTGTTCATGAATGCCCTTGTAGGCTGTGCTGATGCTGAGTTCTCTGCAGCCTTCCCTGCTTCGAGACTTTTGTCCTTACTTTTGCTCTTGCCTTTGCCTTCCTCACCACTGCTGCTGCTGCTATTGTTCTGATCAGATTGATTCCCAGTCACCGTTTTTCCATTGCCTTTCTTGTAAAGATACTGAGATTTCTCCCCAAGTCCATGTTTCTGAGGAGATTGTTTGAGTTCCATGAAAGCTCCTCTGTTTTCCCCTGCAATGGTTATGACCCTCATGCCTCCTGCCTCATGATCAGAGGTGTCTGATGCAGGCTTCTTGCGAGCTATAGCTTTCTCTTTGGTTTCTCCTTCATGCTTTGAACTAGGGGCATTGATGCTTGGCTTGGGAGCCTCGCGAAAGTCGGTGCCTTTCGAGTTGCCAGAGCTGAACCATGAACTGGGTTTTGGATGATCAATGGTCTTTTGTTGAACCAGCACTGTTTTCTGCTCTGCCTCCGTGGGAATCCTGGGTTGCTCAGTTTGGTCTGAAGTGCTGGGCTTTAGCTGAGAGGGTGGGAGGGTGAAAGGAGAGGGTGGTGGGGCAATTGGCTTGATCTTAGGTGACTGAGGCGGGGTGTTATTGGCAGCTGGCCTAATGGTTTTGGGAGATGGGGCATTATAAGTAGGCTCCCTAGCAGTGGCTGAAATGGTGGTGGCTGTCGGTTTTGGTGGAGAATAAGTTTGTGATGGCTGTGGTTTAGATTCTGGAGGAGACTTTACAGGGGCTGAAAAGATGGTGGGTTTTGGTGGAGAAGTAGTAGCAGTCTGTGGTTTATAGGTTGGAGAACTTGGCACTGAACTAGTAGTAGAAGTTGAAGCATTAGTGACCTTGTTCCTATTAGGAGATGGTGCCACTGAAGATGGGGCTATACCAACCCTGATTCCAGGAGATGATGGCACTGAAGAAGATGCTGCTTTTGAAATTGGTGATGATGGAACTGATGCAGTAGTACCAGTCGCAGGAGGAGGTGGTGCTGGAGTTGCTGCAGGTGGTGGTGGCCGACGCATAAGAACGGCAGTAGGAGGCGGTGGAGCAGCAGCGGCAAGAGGTGGTGGTGGCTGAGCAGTGACGGCAGGAGGCGGTGGTGGCGGAGCAGCGACGGCAGGAGGCGGTGGTGGCGGAGCAGCGACGGCAGGAGGTGGTGGTGGAGGAGCAGTGACGGCAGGAGGTGGTGGTGGCGGAGCAGCGACAGCAGGAGGTGGTGGTGGAGCTGTGGTGGTGGGTGGTGGAGCTGTGGTGGGGGGTGGTGGAGTTGGGGTTGGTTCAGGAGTAGGAGTCAATGGCCTGAATGCAGGAACAGTGGTGGTGGCCGGACGGACCATAGAGCCTAGCCGAAACCATGGACGGGCAGGTTGGGATGCCATAGGTAATCACAAGGAAAATAAAGTTGGAGAGGGTTTTTAACTTTAGTATGGTATGCGACACAACCAAAATTAGAACTAAAGGTAATGAAGAAACATAGGAATTGGACACAATGAGAATGAGGTGAAGTGTGGATTGTTATTTATAGGTGTGACAAGTTTATGCACAAGCAACTTAAGATTTGACAGAAATATTAGGGGGGACAATAAAAAGAGAAAGAAAAAACAATGAGAAACACGCTTAGAGAAGAAAGATGGAGAGAAGAAAGAAAGGCATCAGATGCAGCGGAGCACTTGAAGTTCAGCTCTCTAGAGAATGAAAAAGCACGCAAAAATTTATTTGACGATGCAAGATTGGTATCAAATGGAGTCATATTGAAGAGTTAGGTGTTGCTGAGCCCATGATGGAATGACCTCCTTGTTTTGTCATTTGGCTTATTCTTCGAACCAAAGACAATATCTGCAACATTGGCATTTGCATGCAGTAACTTTTACTTTTTAGAGAACCAATTGTTTACAATATTTGAAAAATATTGGACAGCTAATTGGGAAGAATAGCATCCCTCTTTGTAGTAAATCATTATTTTTCAACCCACTAAAAAAATTGAGCACTTTAACTCTTGCGAGGATACCATTTCTATAGCAGTCTGTAAATTGTGCAAGGTATGTCGTCCTGCATCAGTATGTCTAAACAGCATTTTCAGATCACCAAATAACTTTCCATTGAAAATTTAGAATTATGATGTTTAACATGCAAATTTTTTTAATAGTGTGCTATAATTGGACTTCACAAATGGCTCGTGGACTACTCTAGGAGAGTGCAAATAGTACTGTCATGTGGAGTGCCTATGAAATTAATCCACTCCGATTTTAAATACTAAGCATTGCATATTGAAAATTGTTGTTTGCACTTCAAAAGTACTATACTCACTTTTCATTCTCGAGTGAATATATCATCAGCCTTTATAGAGTAGCTTCCTAATTTGTATAACAGGGGTTTTACTAGGGGCAGTCGACTGCACGTTTTCAATTCCTGAAAATTTAAATTCGTTTTTATGTTTTCATTTTTTGAAAATATTCTAAGAAAATATTTTCCAAAAACATTACTGGACGGGCCCTAAAGGTCTAATCTCTTGATGTCACGTTCACCTGTCATTTTCACAATTTTCTTAGATGCAGTTTGTCGAGTGTGCAAATGGCGGCTCTCTTCGAACATTTCAGTGTCCATCAGAGTTGTTTACAACGTTAAATGGGCTGGCTAGCAATACCAATAGAGAAAGCATATGCATGCTCATGCTTTAAGGATCACAAAACAAACTACATGTAAACTAATTACTAGTCACTGTAATGGGATTCTTCAAATCTACTAAGGATTTCAACCCCACTAATTAATGTCTGTCTGCGTCTTCCTCGTGACTTTGCTTGTGATACGCTAGCTGCTGCTGCTTTCACTTTTCCCCTTTCATGTCACTGTGAGATTCTTACTTTGTTCTTCTGATGATATGTTTATTAATCATGAATAGGAATTCTCATCCGGAATTGAATTCCGCCTATGGCAGAATTCCTGTTTTACTTCACATCAAGGAATTGAAAAGTACGCGGAGCCCACACAAAATTAGGAATTGGAGGTGGTATTCTAATTCTGGAGAATTCACCCATTAGGAATTCATCTTTTTTACCTATTATATCCTCACACAATTTTCAAAATTCCAAATATGTCATATACTTTAACCAAAAAATGTGGACATTTTAGTAATTAGTACCACTTCTACCCCAATTCCATATGGTTTAGTAAACAACTTCAATAGGAATTCGGAATCTAATTCCCCTCAATTCATATGGTTTAGTAAACAACTTCATTAGGAATCCGGAATCTAATTCTCCTCAATTCAACTCCTCCTCAATTCAATTCATCCTCAATTCAATTCCCCCTAATTCAATTCCGGATTAGTAAACATACCATGAGTTCATCAAGGACCTTCCATCAACGTACGGATGGTCACTGGATGATTTCCTAGAGCCAAAAAGTAAGGGCATCTTATTTTTCTCAATTATACGAACTGTGGAGTATGGGGGGCAGATGAAGAACGACACACACTTATTCTATTTGCTTGAAAAGCAAAAAATCAATGTACTGATTGCTGATTCCCAAGAGACCCATAGGCGACTATTGAAAAAGAAGGCAGGAAACAAAATCAAAAAAGAAAAGTTGAGATGGGGGTCCTTAGAATATCTGCCTTTTTCTTTTTAACGGTTTAAGGAGGAAGGTTGAGATTTTGTTCATCATTAATGGTACTTTGGCAGACAACTTTTTTCAGTCTCAGCAGGACCCTTTGATAACATGAGAAAAACTCCTATTAGACAGTCACAATGCACCAGGCTTTCTTAGAGATGGTGGCTAAAATTTGATCGTATTTTGGCATTCTAAAGCCTTCACTATGGGCAGCTGCAGGATAAGTTATTTCGGAGGATTATATAGAAGTGGTAATAGAATTAGGCAAGTTATTAGAGACTTTTAGGGCGACATTCTTTAGGAACTTCCCCCATACTACAATTATTCAGGAATGAAACCTAATATCCTTGCCTTTAATCTGAAGGAAAGTACAAACTGCATCTGCATGCTAGGAATACCCTTATACGTTATACCTCCGAGAACACATACCTTTAGCCTTCTCATTTGTGTATCCTGTAACCCTGCTCGAAGAAACGTCGTAGTTCAGATCTCGTCATCCATCTCTCTAGCTAGTTGTTCTTACATTGCGAGATGATGAACTTTCATTTATAAAATTTATGCACCACTATCATGACAGTAAGGCTAAGAAAGAGCATTTGAAATTGAAAAATATAACTTAAAGCAACAAAAGTGAAAATGAGTAGACTTTCAAAGCGTGTGTCTATGTCTATGCTCTTGGTTATGACACTAGAGAATGATAGTGCACGCATTAGATAAGCAGATTCAATTGTACTAACTATTTGTGACTCTTATTTGGATTGGCGTACATTGATATTTTCTTATGTGATTCAACTAAAACAAGAAGCACGTCCAGACGGATGCAATGCAGTGAGGTGTGTGTTGGAAATTGGCTCAAATGTAGAAGAATTTTGGAGTTGCCCATGTGAGTCAAAGTTAGTTGCCCATGTGAGTAAATGTTGGCTTACTATGAGGTCAAAAAGGGTGGATTGTTTGGTAGCCATCCATTGGTAAGTTTGGTAGCCAACAAATAAATAGTTGAAGCTTGCATTCACACTCATGCATCTTTGGCTATAAATTGGAAGCAAATGGTTTCATTTGAAGCATCCCACCAAGTGTTGAGTAGAAGAGAAAAATAGCAAGAAAGGCATCTTGCCAAAGAGAGAAACATTTCTCTCTAATTGTTCTTTGCTTTGTATCATTGTTTTCTCTTCAATTGTTGTGAGAGTGAGACTTGGGTGTATTTGGGGCTTTGGGTTTTCTTGAGTGATAAACACTTTGTATACTCTCTTTGATTATAGTGAATTACTCTGGTCGTCTCCAAACTGGATGTAGGCATTGCCGAACCAGGTATAAATCTTGGTGTTCTTGTTGGTGTTGTTTTGTGTTCCATTTATCTCCTGCTAGTTGTTGTTTATTTTTCACTCACAATTGGTTGACGCTTCCGCACAACAAGTGGTATCAGAGCTCCAGTTTTTAAACTGGGGTTTCGTAGGAGTGAAAAATTCGTCGGAGCTACAGTTCGATGAATAGTGTCGGCGCTACAGTTCGTGAACAGTGCTGTATTTGTGAACAGTGCCGGATTTGATGGCTGGAGATAAAGACGAACTTGTGAAGGAGAAGGAGTCGACATCGTCTTCGTCGACATCCAATAGACATCCAATCGCTACTACAAGGTTAGAGGTTGATAAATTCAATGGCTCTAATAATTTTGGTATGTGGCAATGTGAAGTTATGGATGTGTTGTATCAACAAGAGTTGGATATTGTTTTGGAGAATAAACCCGAAGAAATTGATGATAAGCAGTGGAAGAGACTTAATCTTCATGCTTGTGGCTCTATTCGATCATTCCTTGATAAGGAGTTGAAATACCCGTATATGAAGGAAACTTCTGCTAAGGAGTTATGGACGAAATTGGAGGAGAAGTATATGACCAAGAGCGCAGAAAATCGGCTCTTCTTGAAGAAGCGACTCTTCCGATTTCAATATCGTTCAGGTATTTCTATGCACGAACACCTCAATGATTATAATAAAATACTTGCTGATTTAGTAAACCTTGATGTGAAAATTCCTGACGAGGATAAGGCACTATGTTTGTTAAATTCATTGCCCGATGATTATGATCATTTGACAACTACTTTGTTGTATGGAAAATCCGAGGTGAAACTTGAGGAGGTGTCTGCGGCTTTGGTGAATCATGAGTGTCGTAAGAAGGACCAGAAGACTCACAATTCACAAACCGAGGCACTAGTTGCAAGGGGTCGAACAGAGGAAAGAAAATCTGGGAAGCGGGGAAAGTTTCCTGCCATAGACGAATGTGCCTTTTGTCGCCAAAAGGGTCATTGGAAGAAAGACTGCCCCAAATTGAAGAACAAAGAGAAGGAGAAAGCGAATTCTGAAGCAAATGTTGCAAAATCTGGAGATGATGATTTCGAGTTTGCTTTGGCTAGTTCATCTGCGATGGTCACTCCGAAGAGTGGATTTTGGATTCAGGTTGCACCTATCATATGTGTCCCATACGGGAATGGTTTTCTAGCTTCGAGGAGCTGGATGGTGGAGTTGTTTTGATGGGCAATAATAATGCTTGCAAAACACAAGGGATAGGCAAAATCTGTTTGAAGATGCATGATGGAACAGTCAAGAGAATTGAGTGATGTTCGGTATGTACCGGATATGAAGAAGAATCTCATCTCATTGGGCGCTTTGGAATCCAAGGGTCTCAAGATCACCATGAATGGTGGAGTTCTTAACGCTGTGTACGGGGCATTGGTGGTGATGAAAGATACAAGACGAAATAACTTGTATTTCTTGCAGGGGAGTACAGTTATTGGTGGAGAGCTGCATTTTAAGCTGGAAGCCTGACGCAATAGCACACAGACACCACGAGGTTATGGCATATGCGTCTTGGGCATGCTGGTGAAAAAGCGTTGCAAGGATTGGTGAAGCAAGGCTTATTGAAGGGTGCAAAGGCATGCAAATTGGAATTTTGTGAACACTATGTGCTTGGTAAGCAAACTAGAGTGAAATTTGATACCGTTATTCACCACACTAATGGCACTCTAGATTATGTTCACACTGATGTTTGGGGACCTTCCAAGAATGCACCTTGGGGAGGTTACCATTATTTGGTCTCCGTTGTTGATGACTTCTCTAGAAGAGTATGGGTGTACACCATGAAGCGTAAAGATGAAGTCTTGAAGATATTCCTGAAGTGTAAAGAGATGATTACGCAAAGCGATCGAAAGATCAAGACTCTAGATCAGACAATGGTGGTGAATATAGGTCTGATCCTTTCTTGAAAGGTTGTCAAGATGAGGGTATTGTGAGACACTTCACGGTTAGGGAGACACTGCAACAAAATGGGGTGGCAGAGCGCATGAACCGTACTTTGCTTGAGAAAGTTCGGTGTATGTTGTCTAATGCTGGATTAGGCAAGGCGTTTTGGGCTGAGACAATTAGTTATGCAAGCCATCTCATTAATCGGTTGCCGGCTGCTGCGAACGAGGGCAAAATGCCCATGGAGGTATGGTCTGGTAAACCTTGTACTGATTACAAGTATTTACACATATTTGGTTGTTCTTACTACCATGTCAGGGAAAGCAAGTTGGATCCAATAGCAAAGAAAGCTCGTTATGGGCTTTAGCACTGGCGTGAAGGGATCCGACTGGTGTCCAGAGAGAGAAATTTGTTGTAAGCAATATGTGTTTTTGATGAGGCGCATGGTTAATCAGAACAAGCATGAAGGTGAAATTGAAGCTACCAAGACCATGAGTAGTTCAAGCAGTGGAGTTACTAAGACTCCAGGTTCCAGGAAGGATGTAACACATCCTCAGATTCTAATGATGAGGACAAAGATGATGAAGAGAGGCACCTACCCAAGAGCCACCAGCAACAAATTGGGTGTATGCCAAGAAGATGGAATCCTTGGAAAAGGATAATGTAAGATGAAGCCAGATGGTAGCTAAAGGCTATGCAAAGAAGCATTGACACAAGAGGATTTCTCCGGAAAACACCACGATTGTGGCTTGGCCAGACCGAGTGGCTCAATGATGAAACTCTACATGGTGATTGGAGATCATATGCAAGAAGTTAGTGTGCTGGAAAGGAAAGGGTGCAAACAGAAAATTAGGCTGAAGCAACAATGGTACAAGCAATTGATAGGTGGAGAACCAGCTCAAGTTAAGCTTGCTTGGACGATTGGAATTGTAAAAGATGCCCCTGGGGATGGAGACGACCATGGGAGTGTACATGAGAGTTGTTACATGGAGCCAAGTGGAGATGTTGGAAAGGCCAAATGTAGAAGAATGAGTGCCCATGAGTCAAAAGGCCCATGTGAGTAAAGGGCTACAGAGGCAAAGATGGTAGCCATCATTGGTAAGTTGGTAGCCAACAATAAAAGTTGAACTGCATCACACCATGCATCTTGGCATAATGGAAGCAAAGGTCATTTGACATCCACCAAGTGGAGTAGAAGAAAATAGCAAAAAGCACTGCCAAAAAAAACATTTCTCTCTAATTGTTCTTTGCTTTGTATCATTGTTTTCTCTTCAATTGTTGTGAATAGACTTGTTATTTGGCTTTGTTTTCTTGATATAAACACTTTGTATACTCTCTTTATTAAGTAAACTTGCGTCTCAAAATGAGAACAGTATAAATCTTGTTCTGTTTTGTTTGGTTCATTTATCCGCAGGTGTTTATTTTTCACCAAATGGTGACCTCGCACAACAGTGTGAACATCAATACAGAAAAAGTCATTGGTTCCGCAGTTTCTTTGGAGAAGGGAAACAAGGTAAGCAGTTGCAATACAAAGATCAGAATTTAAGCCTTGCCCAAGGATGCAGTATCAAGGGAAATTACACCTTTATTTGATTGTTGCTGATTTAGCATACGGGTTGAACATAAGGGTAATAGTAGGAAAAGAAGAAAAATGTCATTATGGTAATCGATAAAGACTCTGCTGTCAAACATAAGTTGCTACTAGCTAGGGAAAGGAAATATATCTTATTATGTATGTTGTGGCACTGTACAGATAGAGTGTAACGCTTTTTATTTTTATACAAAACATTCTAACTGGAATAGACAACAGCATCCAATGCTTAAAAGTAACTCTTAGCACCCTACTAAAGATTGTTTCTGGTACAAGGCTATGAAAATTAGCAGGGGAAAAGGGGGAAAGAACATAAGTTTGAAATTACAGATGGTAGCTGAACTGATGAACTCACCCTTCGGAATTCTTGTAATTCAAGGCCATTTAGTGAATTCAAACACTTTCAAAACTATCTCCCATCCAGTAGGTATTTGCCACACGAAAAGCAGAACATTTATCACATTCAACGTAATATGTAGGTTTCTGGCTGTCTCACTACCTTTTTGCATTGCAGGTGTAAGAGCCGCCGCTGCCGCCCATAGCACCGTGATAGCTGTTGACAAGAAGAAAAACCAACTCAGTTCAGTTAAGCTTTTACTACTCAGATTTGGCAAATGATTTCTCTTGTGTTATTTTATTTTGATTTTCCTAAAATATATCCAAATTTTACCTGCTCCTGCAAACAAATGGGGACCTGGAAATAGCTTTCCTGTCCTAAACCATGTGTTAACTCCTCCACCAATGGACTCAAAAACTCCGAAAGCCAACAATATTGAACCGGCATTGAAGTGTCTATCCCGGTAAGACCCTTTCACCAACTCCTTCCTTTCCTGATAAGGAAATGCCAACACATCATACACTCTCATGAAGTAAACATTCAAGAGATAAACCACTAGTTTATGCAGAAATGCCAATTTTTGCTTAACAGAAGAAAAAAGCATTGCACAAAATTTAATGTCAAATACATAAATGAAACTAATTTACAAGGCCAACCCTTCCATCTATTTTTTCAAATTTAGCACATCAAATTCATCCTATGAAGGGTTTATGTATACATAACCAAAACATGAAGTGCATTGTTTCTCAACCCACCAGAAGGAAGTTAATTCCATGGAAATAAAGATGCACACTTGGCATTAAGCATGCATTTCAATTGTTCTACATTGCATTCAGCATATAATAATCCTGACCGTCACATGCCTACCTCACTGAGCTGCTGAATTTTGAGTGCAAAAGGAGATGGTGGTTCTTCCACTGGTGTCCCCTCTGGTGTAACTGGGGTAGGCTTAACTTGCTTCTTGAGCTCATTAATTTCATTCTGGATTGTCCTGACTCTCCTCCATTGCCAACCCAAGTACCCTGTCCACAATGTGAATACAAACAGACCACCCATCGCAATGGGGTGTATCAAAGCAAATGTCCTCCCCTCCAATATTCCAAACTCCCCACCAACAGCAAGTGCATCCTAATCCACACCCAGAAATTGGAAAAAAATAAAAATAAAAAATCCAAATTTGAAATGGAAGAAGATTATATAAACATGGGTAAAGTTCTGATTTTGAAATGCATGCAGAAACTAGAAAATGAGAGTGAAATGAATTACTAAAATTGTACTTGCCTTGGTGTCCAGTAAAAATGGCAATGTGGCAGCTGTGAGTGGGAGAGAAGTTGACTTCAGGTGGTGAATGGTGGTTGTGATGAGCTTTTGAGGACTAGCTGAGTCCTTGGCAATACTGGGTTTTTTTTGGATCGAAGAATGTTGAAGTTTTGAGAGACATTGATTGGGTTTTGGGGGAAGAATAGGGAGTTTGAGGAGGCTGAGTGTGGCTGACATGCTCTCGTCCTCTGTTTGCGGGGCAGAGAGGGAGACAGCAGATTTCTAAGCGTAGAGGGAAAAGATAAGGAAAGGGAGATTGAAAGATGAGATTTGTGTCCATTTGGTTTGCTGTGGTTTGCTGATATTGGCATATAATGGGGCCCTCTTTCACTGTTATGGAAGGAACGAGTCTGATCCACAGCTAAAGGCACTGGGATGTGTTCTTGGCTTCATAATTCATTAACTCTCAAGTTCTGTTGTGGGTTTTTATTTTTTACTCGTGTGGTTAGAGTTTACTCTCATATTTCTTTCGTCTTCTAACTAACAAAACTTTGAATTTGCTAACGGGTAATTTAGTGAGAAAGAGTATTGACACTCTACTAGTGGTCTCCGGTTCAAATCGTAAGAACACATTAATTGTATATGTATGTGAGAAATTCTCTTTTCTTAATTTAACTATTGCTTTAAAAAGAAAATGAAAATAAACTTTGAATTTCCCAATGTCTTCGAATTATGTCATGTTACAAAACAATGATAATTTAACCATTTTTTAAAATCATGATTATTTTAGCCAAATGAAGAACACCATTATATTTGTTTGTCTATTTGAAAACAATTAGATGTGTGAATTGTTATAAAATTTTCTCAGCTAAAGTATATTTGTGCATAATAACAGTTTCTCAACATACATATGTTAGATTAATTAGACTGTACACTCAAGTTTGAGTTTTTATTCTCGTAAATTAGATTGAGTGCCCGTTTGGCATTGCTTATTTGGAATGATAAGTGATTTTTTAAAATTTTTGGAAAGCCTAATCCATTTGGTAAACTATGAGAAAATCACTTATTTTTAAAAATTGCCGTGAGAGAAAATTATAAAGGAAAATAGATAATGAGGTGCTTTCATTTTCTGATTATATGGGAATCAGGTATCAACAACACTTTCAACAAAAAGTTTACCAAACGCCAAACTGCTTTTTCTCACAGCTAATTTCTCTCACAGGCAAATCTGACAACGATTATTTTTACAGCATAGCAATGCCAAACTGGCTCTAAGTAGTTTAGACTATGAATTGTTTAAAAATTAAAATATATATATACATAGAAATTGAAGATACATAGCTTTAGAGTGCTGCTAAGGCCATCTCCAGTCATAAGGCTAAATGTAGTCCATGGCTAAAAATTTAGCCCTCTAAAATATTAATTTTTTAAAGAATAGTGCAGGGTTAAAATTTTCCATCTCCTACCATGCAGGGCTATATTATAGGGTCCTTCATATTTTATTATTTGGAGAAAAACTATAGTACAACACTCATACATTCCACAATATATTGTTTAATTTAATTAAACTACTATTTAGAGACAATATTTTATATCTGACACGTATACGTTGATAAGAATAAGATTTTAATAATTTTTTTTAAACAACACTTAAAAACATTTAAAAAGGTGACCACATTTAAATTTTAAAATAAATAAATAAATAAAAGGGATGGGTTCCAATGGTCTAACCTCCAATAGTCATGACCAATAATTTTTTAAATTTTTTTCTTAAATAACATGAATTGAAAACATTTAAAAAGGTGACCACATTTATAAAAATTTTAATTAAAAAAAGAAGAAAAAAAGATGGATTTCAATGGTCTGACCTCCAACGATCATGACCAATACTTTTTAATACTTTTTTCTTAAACAACACGATTTGAAACATTTAAAAAGGCTTATATATATTTGTAGGAATTTCAAAACATTTTTTTCAAAGTTCATTTGAATATTAAACATGCATTTAATCAAATTAATCGCAGCGGAAGTCTAAAGTGGTTGTTTAAATTCAAAAACAAAACTTCTTCCAAGTATCTTAAGCCATGAACATTGATATGTTTTTCATAAATGAAAATTCAAGAGAAAGGATAAGATCTAATTACCCTTGAAGTAATTATATGAACCAATTTGTGTTTGGTTTTCTCTTGATGATTTCCTCTTTGATCTTTGATCTTTGCTCCTTGATCTTTCTCCTTCATGTGAGCCACAAAAGTATATGGCATCTAAGTCTCCATACTAATGGAACCTTGAGATGAGAAGAAGTATCTTGAGAATACTTGGATGCTAGTGCAAGATTCTCAAGATTGGTTTCAATCTAAACCACTTTGAAAGATGAAAGTGTTTCACTCTTGAAAACTCTATTTTATCTCTCTTTGATCTCCCAAACCCATTTGGTTGATGTTGGATTGTGTTTGTGTGTAAATGAGTTTATGAAAATAATTCCCATACACATTCACTTAAGTATTTTCGGTCAAACCCCATTGGGCTTCCAAAATTGGGCCTATGACACTTAAACCATAATATTTAGTTGTCTTAAACCCTTGGGCTTGATACCCAATCATTTGGGCTTTCCATTAACTATTACTTAGGCCCAAATACGTTTTTACACGTAGTAAATCATCCACATCAAATCAATCAAATTGATTTCCTCATTCTCATTTGTATTACTCAAAGTTAACCATTTAAGGTGTGCGATCCATTAGGTTCTAATTAGCAAGGCAGTGGGAAAATATTAGAACTCTTTCTAACCAACTGGAATTAAAATCCCTTTTTAATTTTTCCTTTATTTGGATCGATCACAATCAATCCAAAGACTTCCACAAGCCAAGAGTGACATCTAGCAATATATCAAGGCTACCCAAACTAACAAGAATATATGAAGAACCTATTCAATTGGAATTGCAATGCAATACGGTCCTTCTCTTATACAATGTTTCAAATCATATTATTAGGGTACAGATTGTTTATGTCAAACCCCTAATATGATTTATAACCTCATGTGATTCAAAAGAACATGATTAAGAACAACTTTCTAAATCAATCTCAAAATACTTTGGCCAAAGATTTACTGAATCACATCTTGAAATATTCTCCTTCTTTATCGAAAGTAGAGATTCCTTATTGTACATTCACATGTCCCTATGATGAATTAAGAGATCCCAACAACACTTAAGACAAATCTTTTACGGCTTACCTTTAAGAGCTATCAAAGATCAATAACGCATCACAGGACAATCATGATGCCTCAGGTCTAAGGACTAATTTGCATTATTGCAACTATGAGTTCTCATTTGACATGTAGATAAATACTCCATATGAGAACTACGGTTGATCGCGTTAGTGTACTCATTCACTAATGAGCACCCACATACTTGTATTAATGTCAACTACACAAATGGTTTGAGACTAACCATCATCCCAATTGAGCATACATAATATGTGCTAATGTTGACGGTTTATCAATGCCCATTTGATAACCTATGATTAGGAACATTTTGGGATGCAACAGTTAGAGATTAAAGGTCTCATGAATCTAATCTTCTTTAGATTACTTTATCTCTTATTTAGCATACCCTGGACATTTGTTTCTTTAGACGATGTAAAAGATAACAAATTTAGTTTGCCCTTTATATATCATATATGAAATGTATTCTAAGGAGATTACATCAAATGTATTGGCTCTTAGGGCACATTTCTAACAATATTCAGCTGTGATGACGTTAACGTGCTTTAATGTTGACTGTTGAAAAGCACATGCATGGGGCCAACAACAAATTTGGCCTATGCCAAAGCTGGGCTACATGTGGCCTAATTGGAGGGTTAAAAAATTTTGTTTAGCCCATGGCTGGAGATGGGTTTTGCATTATTTTAGGGTTATATTTGGGATATAGCCCATGGCTGGAGATGGCCTAAACAAACCCTAAAATTAATTGAGTACACCTTACGATCTAAGTACACCATAATGTTTAAATTAAAATGTAAAATTAACTAAGTACACCCGATTTAACTACCAAAAATACTCATGGTACACCCTCTTTAATTTTTAATATTTTATAGTATTTAAAATAATAAAATAAATTTTTTTTTAACTCTCTCTCTCTCTCTCTCTCTATATATATATATCTTCTTCTTCTTCTTTTATCTCTCTCTTGTGCGATCACCACCACCTGGTTTGTGCTATTAATTGTTTAAGTTTTATGCATACAAAAATTAACTTGGATCAATACACTTCTCCTGGATTTCGTGTTGTTTGTTAAAAATTAAGTCAATTTGTTTGAAGGCATGGATTCAAAAGCTCAAGCAATAAAACCAAGATTTTAATTCTTAATTAAATATATTATCTTTAATCTTTCGAGAGAAGATGAAGGTTTTCAATTCAATATAGGGAAATTTGGTAGTTTGGGAATTTGGGGACAACATATCTCAACTCGTCTCTAAGAGTGAGGTAGGTAGGGAAGGGGAGAGTGCTTTTTTTTCTCTTTTTAAAATTTATTTATTTTTTGGTTTTAAATACTTTAAAGTATTAAAATTAAAGAGTTGATTTGCGCCGAACCCTGTGTGTGTTCGACACCTGGTAGGTGCCAAATACACTTGACCAAATTGCCCTGTTAACAAAAACAAAATTAACTTCAAGTTTCAATTCTGCTGAAAATTTGTGTCAAAAACTGGTCAAATGTCGAAACTGAAAAACAGAGGAAGTTCATAATTCGTCTTTGCCAAAAACGTGATAAACCGGTGCTACCATCGTGATACAGTGGTGCTAAAAGGGTGATAGAAATTGTTGATTGTGTTTATTTTGGGTTTCTTGTTTTGTTTCATTTAATTTACTTTTCTTTACTCATTCATAGTTTATAATTGGATGTTTAGCATATTAATTTGTGTCAATTATTAATACAACAATTATATACATCAATAATAAGACAAACAACATATCATATCATCAAACATAATCATACCACCAAATATAATCATGTTTTTCTTGAACCAATCACCAAGCAAACATTTATTCATACCATTCTTTTTAAAAAATATTTTTTTGATACTTATTATTTTTTAAAATTATTTCTTAAAACGTGTTACGTTCTAATTATGATGCAGCTGAGTGCCTCTTTTTGAATGGCACATTGTTTATTTCTCCTCTTCTTCGGGCTAGTTTGGCATTGCTGTGTTGTGAAAATAACCGTTGTCAATTTGCCTGGAGAGAAAGCGTTTGGCGTTTGGTAAACTTTTTGTTAAAAGTTGTTTATATCATATCTGACCATTCGCTCATACTCTAACACGTGGAATGGTAAGCTCTCCCAATCACCTCGATGAGCAAAACAATCGGCATCAGCTACCGATTATGCGGAACAAACCTCAAAGGCCCCGCCTAGATATCCAGACTCTGTGTCGACCTCGAAGACCTTCTCATGAGTCCCGCATCGAAAATAAGTATTAAGAGCATATCAAATGCCTTTTATAAATAAGCCCCTTAACTACATACAAGGGGTAAGACTTTTAGCTTGACTTTTATGCTAAATACATGTTCAGGAGAAAAGCTCTGAAAAGAAACTAACTTCGGCATCAGAGGGTCTTTTGTTGGTACCACACTGGTGCCATAGACCTCACGAGCCATGACTCTTCTTAATTTAGGATCAACATCCCAGGAAGAAAGAAATCTGCATAAACACAGAAAACCCTTTCACGAGTCCCACATCAAAACTAAGTACTAAGAGCATATCAAATGTCTTCTATAAATAAACCCCTTAACTACATACAAGGGGTAAGACTTTCAGCTTGACTTTTATGCTAAATACATGGTCAGGTAGAAATGCTCTTAAAAGAAACTAACTTCGGCATCGGATGGTCTTTTGCTGGTACCACACTGGTGCCATAGACCTCACGAGCCACAACTCTTCTTGATTCAGGATCAGCATCCAGAAAGAAAGAAATCTGCATTAGACACTCAATCGATCCCTAGATCGTCCACACCACTTGTAAGTTGCATATATTTCTATCTGTTTAGTTTTAGCGTCGACAAAAGTGTTGTTGGTACTGAATTCCCGCACAATCAGAAAATGATTGCTGCATAATCATTAAACTCAGCACCTCTTTGAAACTGATTCATGTATAATCAGAAAATGAAAGCATCTCATTAGCTGTAATCACCAAAATCTTAATTAATAATTTAATATAGGAAAAGATTATTATACCCCCAGAATAATGTATTAGGTTTAAAGTTAACTTTTTGATCGGGAAGGAATTTGGGAAATCCACTTGTACCGTTGCGTAGAGCGCGACGAAACGAGTCCGTAGACACGTAGTGGACTCGAATCGAACTTGTAACGAAGGAAATACGATCAATTTACGCAAAAGGGCAAAATCGTAATTTGTGAAAATTCAGATTTTTAAAACTGATTTTCCCTCTCTCTCTCCTCTCTCAGCCCAGATTGGATCGGCTTGACCAGCCGCACGTGGCCCGCCTCACGCCGCCGCCACCCGTCGCAAAGATCGTCGGAGAACACGGAGAAATCCTTCAAAATTTCAGGATTTTTAGCCGACCGTTTCTCACTCCTCCGACCGCCATTTTTGGTGATCTAGGTGTGGAAATTCATCTATTGTTCATGTACTAGCAGTTGGTTTGGTAGGATTTGAGAAATTTTGAGGTTTCAAGGGTTAATTTTCAAGTTGAAGTTTTGCTGGTTTTGAGAGCTCGCTTTCAGCCACTTTTTGGCCATAGTCCAAGAACAAAAGTGGTTCCAAATTAGGTGTTTTGCCTAGTGTAGGAGTTTGGGCCGGCGGTTTGGAGAATTTCTGGCAGGTGACCCACGGCGGGATCCGGCGGTGGTGGTTAGCTATATATGGACATGTGGCATAGTATGCTTGCCTTAGAAGGAGTGGCATTGTGTGTAATTTTGATATTTTTTAATGATATTTTTGTAAAATTAGGTACTACATTTTGGTCTTTGGCCTTATGCTAATTAGATGAACTATAGTAAACTATATTGTGTTTTAAAACTAAAGCTCCCTTATAAATAAGACCTTTAGGGAGCCCCTTATTAGTAGTAGGCGAATAGTAACCATATTATTTGTATGTGAGAGTGTGCAACAAGCCAAATTACGAGTGAGTGTGAGGAAAACACTTACTACGATCTTCAATCTTCTTCTAAGTACACCATAATGTTTAAATTAAAATATAAAATTAACTAAGTACACCCGATTTAACTACCAAAAATACTCATGGTACACCCTCTTTAATTTTAATCTTTTAAAGTATTTAAAATAATAAAATAATATTTTAACAAAACTCTCTCTCTCTCTCTCTCTCTCTTTTTCTTCTTCTTTTTCTTCTTTTATCTCTCTCTTGTGCGACCACCACCACTTGGTTTGTGTTATTAATTATTTAAGTTTTATGCATACAAAAATCAACTTGGATCAATACACTTCTCCTAGATTCCGTGTTGTTTGTTAAAAATTAAGTCAATTTCTTTGAAGGCATGGATTCAAAAGCTCAAGCAGTAAAACAAAGATTTTAATTCTTAATTAAATATATTGTCTTTAATCTTCCGAGGAAGATGAGGGTTTTCAATCTAATATAGGGGAAATTTGGGGACAACATATCTCAACTCGTCTCAGAGTGGGGTGGGTAGGGAAGGGGAGAGAGCTTTTTTTTCTCTTTTTAAAATTTATTTTATTTTTTGGTTTTAAATACTTTAAAATATTAAAATTAAAGAGTTGGTCATAGTTATAATAATGGACATGTGTAAAGTTTTAAGGAGGGTGTATATTGGGGGTACATAATTCAATATATAATTTTTAGTCATTTTATATTAGGATAAATAAGTAATTCAATAAATAGTTTGGGTATACTCAATTAATTTTAAAGTTCTCCAGATGGGGTTTAGCTACGGTGGTTTGACAACTATTTTCCCCCTACCCCTCACATTGGCACCTAGGTTTGACGCTTCATATTGGCAAAAATTTGTAGAGAACCAATTTAACTGATATCCCCCCTCCCCCTCCCAATAATTGGCCCAAAGAAAAAAAATTAATTTTAAGGTTCTTTTAGCAGCACTCTAGCTTTATGATTCGGGCTCTAATTTAAAATCAGCAATATCAAACGTTTAGCTTATAATGCTGAAAATGGCCCTTGGGTCAAATCTGATCAGACCCAATATCTATTCAAAGGTTTCGAAATCATGTGGTCCATGTACAGAAACTATAGGCCAAGCCCGGCCACCATGATGGGTCAAATGGCTCAGGCGAAGTACTTTTTTTTTTTTTTTGTCGTACTTCGAAACCAAGAAAATCTATTGACCCAAAGAAACATCATGAATATCCAGAAAAAAAGAAGGAAAACTTCTAAGGGTAAGATAAGTGCACAATAGCTATATCAAACAATTTTTCGTTACCAAATTTTTTTTAAATAGAAAAAAAAAATTGAAGAAGAGTTCAACGCCCAGGGACGGATCTCACAGAGGAGCAAGGGTGGTCAAGTGACCCCTGCAACCTCTGAAATCTGCCATAGAAGGGGAGAAAATTGACCCCTGCAAGCTGTTTGATGAAAGTCCCCAAAGAACTTTGGTCTCTGCTTCTCCTCCGCGCAGCTCTTCTCGCGCACTCTTTTTTTTTTCCTCCTCAACTTCAAAACGACGTCGTTCTACTAATGGATTTTTTTAATAAAAAAAACCTGACCAAAACGACGTCGTTTTGGCTCAGGTTTAAAAAAAAAAAAAAAAACTGGGCACATACTCTGTTTAACAAAGACAACCCGATACCTCCCCTCCCCATTTCAGTTTCAGCTCCATTTTTCCTAATGCCAAACCCTAAATCCTCAAACCCCTTATCATATTGAACCAATCTTCACCCAATCCAACGAAGGGCTTCTCTAATCCACCCATCCGGCACGCGACGACGACACCCTCAAAGTGGCAGCAACAAAGCAAAAAAATCAGCCCCAACTTCAATTTGATTTCAAAGGTGGATTTGTCATTTTCCATCAAATTTGAAAGTATGTTATCTTAATTTCTAATCTCTTTGTGCTTTCATTCATTAATTAATATTCTTATATGTTTTTTATTCTCTTGATTAGTTATTTTGTTGAGTTTTTATTTTGGTTAGTTAGTTTAAATAAATTATGGCTTTTTAATAATTAGATTGTATATGCTTTAGTTAGATTATATCTTGGTATATTGGATTAGTTTTTGTGTTTGTTAATTTACGAAGATTCTTATATACTATTGTTTTATTAGTTGTTGTGATTTTATTTTGGTTAGTTTGAATAAATTAGGGATGTGTTTAATAGATTGTATTTATATAATTATATTTGTTAGTTTGTATTGTAGGCAGCAACAAAGCAAAAAAATCAGCCCCAACTTCAATTTGATTTCAAAGGTGGATTTGTCATTTTCCATCAAATTTGAAAGTGTGTTATCTTAATTTCTAATCTCTTTGTGCTTTCATTCATTAATTAATATTCTTATATGTTTTTTATTCTCTTGATTAGTTATTTTGTTGAGTTTTTATTTTGGTTAGTTAGTTTAAATAAATTATGGCTTTTTAATAATTAGATTGCATATGCTTTAGTTAGATTATATCTTGGTATATTGGATTAGTTTTTGTGTTTGTTAATTTACGAAGATTCTTATCTATTATTGTTTTATTAGTTGTTGTGATTTTATTTTGGTTAGTTTGAATAAATTAGGGATTTGTTTAATAGATTGTATTTATATAATTATATTTGTTAGTTTGTATTGTATGCTCTATTGATTTTTTCTACCCATACCATACATATACAGTTATGGATCGATATTATAAGAGAAAGTTTTCATCAACTACTTCTAGTTCGGATAATGTGGGTAGTTCAAGTGTAAGAGATGTGGGTATTTCGAGAGATGTGGTAGGTAGTTCGAAAGAAAGTGAGTTGCAAGATGTCTTGGCTAGTCTTCCTGGAGACCCTGGATTTCGGCCTCAATTGTTGGATTATGATCCTAACATCCGAGATGAAGTTCGAAGGGCATATCTACAAAAGGGTCCATGTCAACCTAAGGATCACACATTTCCATAAACCGATCTTTCAGGGTATGATCGACGCTTTAATGTCAAGTGGTTTGATGAGTTTGAATGGTTGGAGTACAGTATTAGTAAAGATGCTGCATTTTACAGAAGCTCTTGAAAATGATAATCTTCCAACTGGGCGAGGATTAAATCAAGAAACTTGTCTTAAGCGTGCCGGTGATACACGTTGGAACTCACATTATGGTACATTACTTAGTATCATTTCTATGTTCAAATCTGTTGTGAAAGTGCTTCAATTGATTATTGAGGATGGCTCCACTGATAATATAGGTGAAGCAAATAGGTCATTGAGAGAAATACAATCTTTTGAGTTTGTATTTCACTTATTTTTTATGAGAACTTTATTGGGAGTCACAAATAATTTGTCACAAGTATTAAAAAGGAAAGACCAAGATATTGGGAATGCAATGTCTTTAGTCAAAGATTGCAAGGATGCACTACAAAATATGAGAGACAATGGATTTGAAGCCTTGCTTGATCAAGTATCTTCCTTTTGTGGCAAACATGATATTGAGGTTCCAAACATGGATGATGCATATGTAGCTAATTGGAGATCACATCGCAAAGCTCCAAGAATAACAAAAATCCATCATTATCGTGTGGACATCTTTATTCAAATCATTGAGTGGCAACTTGCATAGTTAAATCATCGCTTTAGTGAGGTAAATACTGAGTTGCTTCTTTGTTTGGCATGTTTGAGTCCGAATGATTCATTCATAGCTTTTGACAAACAAAAGCTTCTTCGTTTTGCTGAATTTTATCCTCAAGAATTTACTCCTCGAGACCTCTTGGCACTTGAAGATCAACTTGGGATTTATATTCATCATATGCGTACGAGAAGTGATTATTCTCAATTGAAAGGGATCGGTGGCCTTGCAAGAAAAATGGTGGAGAAAGGATTGCATTTTTTGGTCAATGTTTGGTTTCAAAGAAACCAAAAACGGGATAGATTGCAAGCTGAGCCAGAAATACACGAACCAGGTAGAAGCAGCTAGACCTCAGTTCAAGGCTAGAACCAAGCTTCTTACCCAGTCAAATTAAAAAGAACAACAAAAGCCAAGAAACAAAAAAGAAAACTGCATAGAACATTTAATTATGTCTATTTGCTTCTAACATTAGCCTTAACTTTACCGGTTGCAATTGCTTCGGTGGAGAGAACATTTTCTGCTATGAATGTTGTCAAAGGTCCACTTCGCAACCGAATGGGAGATCAATGGTTGAGTAATAGCTTACTTGTTTATATTGAGAAAGATGTGTTTGTTAGTATTGATAATGAAACTATTATGGGACGTTTTCAGAATATGAAAACTCGTCGTGGACAATTGTAATGTGATTTTTTATATTAATTATGAATTATAAATTATTTTTTCATTTTTATGAGTTTATTTTTGTATAGAAAGTTTTTACCCTTTTAGACATTGACCCCTGCAAGGAAAATTCCTGGATCCGTCCCTGTCAACGCCCTTAGTTCAATGAAAGAATTGGTTTAACCCTGCTTGGGACATGTTACAATTTTTTAACGAATATTCATCTTAGGAGTATGCTTAAAGTTGCGAAATTGCAATTCAACGGAAAAAGATTTGTTTCCTGTTTAGTTTCCTTCGTGGTTTTAGATTCCTATTTCAATTCCTACTTGGTTTAGGATTTTTTTTTATTTTAATCATATTTTCTACCCGTGTAACCCCAGGTCCTATGCATTATCATGGTTTTCGATTCCTATTTCAATTCCTACTTGGTTTAGGATTTTTTTTATTTTGATCATATTTTCTACCCATGTAACCCTAGGCCATATGCATTATAAATAAGACTTTTAGGGAGTCATATTATTTGTCAGTGAGAGTGTGCTATAAGCCAAATTCTGAGTGAGTGTGAAGAAAACACCTACATACGATCTTCAATCTTCTTCTTTTGGGTTCTCTACAAAACAACAAAATCTTCTTCTTAAGTGTTTGAACGTATGGCTTCAGGTATGTTTTCTTAAAATCAAATTACTGTTCTGTTAATGTCAGTATTTGGTATTATGATATGTTAATTATGCATACATCAAATTATGTACATCTTTTTTAGGCCAACTGTTCAAACTTGATCTTTATTTTGCATAGTTCACTTAGATGCATGACATGACATGCCATGTAATCTCCAAATCTCATACTATTATTCACTTAAACGTATATTTAATTCTGCATGACATGAATAGAGGTAACGGGTCTTTTTTTTTTTCTTTTTTTTCGGCGTTTGAAAGTATGCATTCAATACTTTTTTTGGGTTTGTTTGGTGCATAAAAACTGTTTTATTAATATTGTATCTGTAATTTATATATGTTTTTACATAACTATGGTCTCTCTAATTTATTTTTTTTCTTCCATCTTCTCAGATTGTCATCATCCTCCAATGCTCTTGGTTCATACTGCGAAAAAAGGTACATGGAATTTATACAATCCCATGACTGACAATGTCCTTGATGTGCAATTCAAATTGCCAAAGAAGCGATTTTGTGGTTTTGCAAAAGGATGGTTAATAGCTATGAACATGAATTTGGTAGTAACCCTAATAAATCCATTTTATAGGGTTAAAGGGAAGAAAAAGAGAGAAGATTCCATCATCAATCTTCCTCCACTAGACCGTAATTATGGTAATTTTTTGCATGAACAAGTGATTGCCGCATTTGTCATCAAGGCTACAATATCAGCAGATCCAATATTAAATCCCAACGATTGCATTGTTGTTGTTATGTATGAGGGAAGTGGTAAATTGGCTTTCATCAGACTCAATAAAGACACAACATGGACTTACGTTGATGAAAGCTTATCCTTTATTCAAGATGTTGTTCATGTTGAAGATAAGTTTTATGTTGTTAAAGAAGGGGGTACACTTTTTTCTTTTGATATTACTAGTCAGTGTATCTCCAATAAACAATTAGTTGCACAGGGCATCGAATCTGATGAGGTGCAGAAGACATATCTCGTGGTTTTAAATGATAAAGAATTATTGATGGTTCTAAGGTATATTACATTTAAAGATAGATGTCATGTGACGAAGAAAGTTGGAATATTTGGAATTGAATTTTGACAAGTATGAGTGGGTTGAGAAAAACACCTTAGGAGATGTTGCTCTCTTTTTGGGTGATAATTTTTCAATATCTGTAGTGGCTTCGAATTTTTCAGGATGTCGAATCGAATTGCATATACTTCAACCATGATTATGAACGTATAGAAGGAGGTTATGACAAAAAGCCTTTGCGTCGTGATTTTGGTGCAACCTCCGTATTGGGTAGATGTACCAACTTTTCTTTTGTAAGAAAATAAAAGGATTACTTGTTATATTTCTTCTTACTCTTTCCATTAGGTTTAGTCTTTAATAATCCCAATGAAGTTTTCTCATGCATTACAATTTACAAGAGACGAAAAGAATTTCTAGAAAATTTGTTGATGCACAGATGTGTTGCGGTTCTATTATTTAGTGACTAATGTAATTTTTTTTTCCCCATTATTAAGCTTGTGCACTTGCTCAAATGTAATTTTTGGTATGTTTGATTGCAACTTACTTTAATGTTTGTGTAATTTTTTCTGTGCCGTAAAAGAAAATCTAAGGAACTAAATCAATAGCCAAACTTGGCCAATCGGGTCTTCCTACTTTTAACCCAAAAAAAAGTCAAAATCAAAATCAATAGCCAAACTTGCTCGTGATACACAGCCGTAGGAAAAAAGAATTGATGGATCGAATGGCTCAGGCAAGGTACTTGAAAATCAAGGCTAGCCCATCTCATTTTCCAATTCTACATTCGCCAAGAAAATCCGTTGACCCAAATAAACATTGCCAGAAAAAAAAAAAAAAAATAAAAAAAGTTTCCAAATTGATTAGGACCGCGCATAATCGAGAAAGTCAGAAAATAAAAGAATTCAGACGAATACAAAATGAAATTTTCATTCAATAAGAAACAGATGGCTGTCAATAATATTTTAGAAAATTTGGCATAAGTCCAATTATGAGAAGAGATTTTGGGTGCAATCACGCAGAAATTATTGTTGATCCAAGTCCTTTGACTTTTGTGCCACATAAGATTACATGCCTATTTCAATTTATTGATATTTACTTTTTTTTATTTTTTATTTTTTGTTACAGTTATGCACCTAAAACATAAATAAGGTAAATTGTGAATTCCTAAAACTAGTAAGTTATTGATTTGTAGAATATTAATTATCATATTTGATTTCAATTTAATTGCAAATTTATTTATTGAATTCTGAAATTTTCCCAAAGTATACCAACATCAAAATGACTCAGGGAAAGTACTTGAAGAAAAGAATTGATGGATCGAATGGCTCAGGCAAAGTACTTGAAAATCAAGGACAGCCCATCTCATTTTCCAATTCTAAGCTACATTCGCCAACATTAAGAATATGGGCTATGCCAGGAAAAAAAAAAAATAATAATTCCAATGATGGAATATCTAATAATTAAATGCAAATTCATAAACTGAAGCACGAAATCAAAGAAATAAATGCAAATTTATTGTAAATTTACAACTGGATCAACTACTAGCAGTATTGTGATTTTAAAAAAAAGGTAATTGTCTTAAAGTTTATTATGGGAAGACAGAAACAAAAAAAAGAATTAAAAGAATTAAAATCAATATTGAAGAAATCTTTGTTTACTGTAAAAGAAAATTTAAGGAACTCTAATGTTGTTTGTGTAATCTTTTGTCTACTGTAAAAGAAAATTTAAGGAACTAAATCAATAGCCAAACTTGGCCGATGGGGTGCTCATGATCCGACCAACAAGAGAAAATTAGAATTTCAAGATGATAAAATATAAAACACCACCAATATCTAACGCCATTATTACAAATAACCCTCACAACAAAACAACACCACCACAACCACACCATACCTAAACTTACTTAAAACTGAAATTTAAGAAAACATATCAGCCACTACGGCGTCCATGGTTGCCACGGCATGAATGCTCATGTTTGTCAGCCTATGTGAAATACACTTTCCAGCACAATGGGCACATAAACTGCCCGTCGTACTCTTTTCGGTGTACTTTTTCACCATGCAGCACAAATCCGTTCTTTTTTTCGATTTCCCTGCGGCAAAGGTAGCATCGGTAGATATCACAGTCGGTGTGCCTTAATTCCACATGTTTATTGAGATCGTCTTTGTTAACAGACTGATAATCACAAAGGTTGCAATTTCCCATCTACAACCAATAAAAAAATATAACATTAAATTTTAATGTCTCCAAATTACACTTCACTGAGTGACTGCAAGTTGTTTATACCCGAAATGAACAGCCAATAAAGACAGGACACGTGGAGGAGATCGAGCATGATCCGGGTAGCCTTCGGCACCCGGCCTCCCGATCGCTCCATTAGGGCAACGCCCTCCTTCTGGACACGTGGCACGCTGAGGATCGACGTCCACAGTCCCACATCGACAAACTACAAACAATGCACACCTCCCAAGGCCTATAAAAGGGAACAACCACCCCAAAATAGAGGTAATCAAGAACGACCGGCATACCTGCTTAATTGATCTGAAAGTAAAACTTACTTAAGTTTCGGAGAGCCATCGGCCGGTACCACACCGGTGCCCTTGGCCTTACCGAGCATTCCTCTATTTTGCAGGTCACGCTCCCTACCGAGGCATCCAAGGTACCGAAGGCATCAAAATTACTAAGTTGACCCTAAAGTCGCAAGACCACTTTTTGGCGTCGTCTGTGGGAATCGATAAACAATCGACCCTTTATCCCAACAAAATGGGAACCACATCAACAGCTACATTCCTAACACAATAAGGGATACCGTTCGGCAGGGAAGTTGGAACTAACCCCGCACCATCCCCTATCACGCCAACCGGCCATCCGTCTGTAGGCCGAACCACTGCCGAAGCCGAACTGCTCGCTCAGGTCACGGCCCTTCGGCAGGACATGGTCAGGCTAAAGGAACACAACAACCTCCTCTCATCCAGAGTGACGAAACAGAACGGTTGCTTAACCGGCAGCAAACTCAGAACATTCAGACCGGGCATACCTCTCAGAGCCTGCAGACTCCCACGGGCGAGAGGAGGGGTAAGAAGGTGGCTAAGACAACGCATGCGCCCTCCAAGCAACTGGTAGTCCCAGCGCGAGAGATAAGCCCCACGTGCCGCAGAAGGTCTACTCCGATTGCCGCCGCAGGCTCTTGGATCGAGAAATGAACGGCAGAAATCGCCAATCAGGATCAATGCGAACCTCAGCGACCCTCGAATGGGGGCAATGAGGGACAAATCCCCTATACGGAGGATACAAGGCATAGAGTCAACGGCAGAAACGGATCGTGCGTATGAGCCTTCCACCGAACGGTCGTCGTCCTACCAATCGGAAACCCCTCGAGGTGCTCCGAGGTGAATCCCACCGGACCCGGAGGCGTCCAGTGGCACACCAGGATGAAGAGATACCTGATCGGGACCCAGTCATTCGCCTCCTCCTTCAGAGGGTACAGAAGATGGAGGATGACCGGACTCGTTCGCAGGAGCCCGACTGGGGAAGGCTTCGGCCAGGACCTTTCACCGAACGAATAAGGCACTCACGGCAGGAGAGGGGACGGCCAACCCCTGGCATATTCGCTTACACAGGAGTGGAGGACCCCTTAACCCACCTTCACTCTTTCCAGTCGGCCGTAGGCTGCCGAGGATTAAGCGACGAAGGGAGTGCCCGCCTTTTCCCCTCTTCACTCACGAAGGCGGCCCTGAATTGGTTCTCCTGGTTGGAGCCGGGACGGTAGATTATTTTGATGAGCTGAAACAGGTCTTCCTCAACCATTTCATGATTCAAAGGGACAGACTACTCTCCGACGACCTATATACCGTTCGGCAGAGGGAAGACGAGCCGTTGCGTGAGTACGCCGCGCGTTTTAGCCATGAATACTCAAGGTGTCCAGACCGACGCAGGGGCAGCCTGACGGCGCCTTCAAGAGTGGCCTACGGTCCTCACACTTTCGGTATCTGGTACACAGCAGCAATTGGCGTACGTACGACGAGCTCATGAAGCAAGCGGCAATCCATGCAAAAGCCGAGTACTTCAATTCGAGGGTCGAGCCTATGGCTCGGCTGAACGAACCTCTACGGCATTCTGCAGGGGCACAAATATCGTCGTTCGCGCCACAGCGCAACCTGCCGAATACACTGCAGCCACAAGCGCAAAGACACTGGAAGCTCTCAAAAGGGGCATTCCAAGAAGAATAAAGGCAGGACGGAGGGACAGCTGACCGAGCGCCACTACCTGCACACAATCAGGGGACGGAGGTGTTCACCTTACTCAACGCCTCCTATGAAGCGGTTCTGATGAACGAAAATGAAATCATCCCGAAGCCCGCCTTCTGGAAGCCCAATTGGCAGGACGGCCTCGATACGGGAAAATTCTGTCGGTACCACCAGGAGAACAGCCACAACCCCGAGGATTGCATAAGCCTGCGGAAGATCGTCGAGAGGCTCATTCGGGAGGGCAAGCTGGATCAATATATTGCCAGGCCCCAGGCGCCTACCGAACGCCAACGACAGATCAACATGATCAGCACCATCAGCGGCGGCCCGACCCTCGCAGGGGCGAGTAACCGGTCGAGGAAGCAGTATGTCTGGGGCGGCAGGACCCCCAAGTCCTCGGCATCGAGAGAGCAGCCAGCACACCAAGATGCGAAGGTACGCTGGGAACCCATTACTTTCTCCGAAGAAGAGGAAGAATGGATACTATTCCCTCATGACGACCCCATGATCATCCGAGTCGAGATTGCCGAGTTTGATGTTGGCCGAATCCTAATCGACACCGGCAGCTCAGTAAATGTCATCTTCGTCGATGCATTCAAGGAGCTCGGAGTGGATGAAAGCCAAATCAATCGGCAACTCTCGCCCCTTCTAAGTTTTTCAGGGGACTTAGTCCAGCCAATCGGTAGTGTCAGCCTGCCAATTGCCTTCGACGTGACTCCACGAAGAACCATGGTCTACGAGCAGTTCCTCGTAGTGGACTGTCCCACGGCATATAACGTTATAGTCGGCCGAACGGCACTCATGGCGATAAAGGCCCATTTGTCCCCCCACATGCTCCTCATGAAGTTCCCCACCTGTTACGGCACCGGAGCAATTCGGGGCGATCAGCTGAGCGCTCCGAACTGCTATACCACAACATTGAAATCGGCAGCCCCTCAGAAGCAAAGGGAGACCTTTACATTGGTGGATATGCCGAACGACAATGAAGCGGTGGATGATCCTAGAGAGGAAGCAACCACTCGGTAGCCCAACCTTCCGAGGATCTGGAGACCGGTGACGCTGGATGAAAGTCGGCCTGACCGGTGCCTACAGATCGGCACCATGCTCAACGTCATCCTCCGAGCCGAGTTCATCCAATTCCTTCGGCAGAATTCAAAGGTTTTCGCCTGGTCCTATAACGATATGCCGGGCATATCCCCTGACATCATTAGCCACAAACTGAGCATATCACCGGCCTTCAAACCGGTCAGGAAGCGCCAATCCTACGATGCCGAACGGTACGAGGCGATGAAAAACGAGGTGGATAAGCTGATGACCATTGGCTTCATCCGGGAAGCCATATACCCAGAATGGCTGGCCAACTCTGTCATGGTTCGGAAGGCAAAAGGCGGGTGGCGATGTGCCAAGACTATACCGACCTCAATAAGGCCTGCCCGAAGGATAGCTTCCCGTTGCCACACATCGACCAGCTGGTTGACCCCACCGCCGGTCACGAGTTGCTCAGCTTCATGGACGCATACTCTTGATACAACCAGATCTTCATGCACCCTGCCGATAGCGGGCACACGACGTTCATAACAGACAAAGGCCTCTACTGCTATAACATCATGTCGTTCGGCCTGAAGAACGCGGGGCCAACCTATCAGCGACTGGTCAACCGAATCTTTGCCGAGCAGATCGGCAGCACGATGGAGGTTTACGTGGATGACATACTAGTAAAGAGCCGAACGGCAGGAGAGCATTTGGCGAACCTTTCCCTCATGTTCGGCATCTTGAAGGAATACCGAACAAGACTCAACCCAACGAAGTGTGCCTTCGGCGTTTCTTCTGGGAGATTCCTCGGTTTCATGATCAACCAGAGGGTATCGAGGCAAACCCCGACAAAATCAGAGCCATCATGGAGGCGAAGACACAAAAGGGCATTCAGAGCCTTACCCGGACGAGTGACAGCCCTCACTCGCTTCATCTCGAAGGCTACAGACAAGTGTGCACCGTTCTTCAAAGCCTTGAAAGGGGGCAAACACCAGAGAGTGGACTGCCGAATGCGACAAGGCATTTCAAGACTTGAAGGACTACATGGGAAGAGCGCCATTACTCTCCAAACCCCTCCCTAGGGAAGTACTCTCCCTGTATTTATTGGTATCCAGGACCTGCCGCCGTCAGGTTAGTATTAATCCGAGATCCGAAGAAGCCAGAACTTCCGATTTTTTATGTCAGCAAGGCCTTACAGGGCGCGGAGTCTGGTATCCCCCGCTCGAGCAGCTGGCTTTGGCTCTGGTCGTCTCCGCCCGAAGGTTACGACCCTACTTTCAAGCCCATACCATCATCGTCTTGACCAACCAGCCTCTCCGCAGGTTTTTCAAAAACCAGAAACGTCTGGTAGGTTGGTGAAGTGGGCAATCAAGTTAGGAGAGTTCGACGTTCAGTTCAAACCCAGACCTGCCGAGAAGGGTCAGGCCGTAGCAGACTTCATCTTCGAGCTAACACCATCGGCCGCACCAGAACGTTGGAGTGAGTCTCCACAGGGAGAACTGCCGAACGGGAGCTGCTTCGACCTATCGATTCCCATCTGGGTCCTGCATGTGGACGGCTGGCAAACCAGGAGGGATGTGGAGCCAGCCTGGTACTCACATCTCTAGGACGGAACCAAGATGGAATACACCATCAGATTTGACTTTCGAACGTCCAATAACGAGGCAGAGTACGAAGCCCTCTCAGCCGGCCTACGGCTAGCTAAGAGCATGGGGGCAAGGCAAGTCAGCATACACGCGACTCGCAACTCATCAAATCAGGTCACTGCCGACTTCGCGGCAAAAGACGTATCGATGACCGCCTACCTGTCATCGGCACATCAATTGCTTCGGCAATTTAAGGCATATGAAATTCGGCAGGTACCTCGATCGGAAAAAAGTCATGCCGATGCATTAGCTAGACTGGCTTCGGTAATTAACGACAAGATCGGCCGACAAGTCCCTGCGAGATATTGGCCCAGCCAAGCACCACCACCGCTGACATTAGTGCCGTTAGGTACGAGGACACCTGGATGTCGCCAATATACACGTACTTGTCGAACGGTACCCTCCCGGCGGAAAAGGCGCATGCGAGAAAGCTCCATTACCGATCGACAAGGTACATTGTCATCAACGACATTCTGTACAAGCGCGGTTACACAACCCCCTACATGAAATGGATCATCGAAGAGAGGGCGAGTATGTCCTTCGGGAGATCCACAGCGGGGTCTGCGGTGACCATTCCTTCCAAATCCTTGGCCCACAAGGCCTTCCGGAGGGCTACTACTGGCCGTCCATGCATCGGGATGCAATTGCGATGGTGAAGCGGTGCGACAAGTGTCAGCGGTTCAGCAACATTCCGCACATACCTGCAGAACCTCTTACATCGATCGTTAGCCCATGGCCATTCGCCCAGTGGGGATTTGACTTGATCGGGCCCAAGGTGCAAAGCAAGGGACAGGTTAAGTATGCGGTCGTTGCGGTGGACTATTTCACAAAATGGGTCGAAGCCGAAGCCCTGGACACCATTCCTGCGGCAAGGATCGAGGAATTTGTCTGGACTAACATCTGCTCCAGGTTCGGCATCCCGTATGCCATCATTACCGATAATGGAAGACAGTTTGATTCGGACCTCTTCAGGCAGTTCCCATTCGCCTCAAAATCACCCTATTCTTCGCCTCCCCAGCTCACCCTCAGTCGAACGGTCAGGTAGAAGCCGTGAACAAAATTATCAAGAAACTCTTAAAACAGAGGCTCAACAGTGGCAAGGGCGCCTGGCTGGAGAACTGCCCGAAGCTTTGTGGGTCATCCGGACTTCCTACCGAACCTCCACTGGGGAGACACCCTTCAGCCTTGCATTCGGTTCAGAAGTCGTCGTTCCAGTTGAAATCGGCGAATCGTCTTACCGAACGGAAGGTTTCGAGCCAAGGGCGAACGAAACCGCACTTTCATTAAGCCTCGACTTAATCGAAGAACACCGAATGGTAGCCAACCTTTAGAACGAGGCATACAAGCAGCACGTCTCTCGGTACTATGACTCCAGGGTCAGACCCCGCTCCTTCAGAATTCGGAGACCTGGGTTATGCGCTAGGTCTCGCTTGCAACCAAAAACCCAACGGAGGGAACTCTCAGATCTTCCTGGGAAGGACCCTATGAAGTCATCGGCATCCTTAGATCCGGCACCTACAGGCTAGGAGGCACGGACGGGAAGACCCTCGGTCACCCATGGAATGTGGAACATCTCAAGAGTTATTTTAAGTAAGCCCCCTAGCCAACGGCAGGGCGGAATTTGTATTTATTTGCCTACGGCACTTATATATATAAAAACGAGATTATCCAGATCGTTGAGATTATCCAGACCGTTATGGCCTATCGGTAATTTTCACGCAAATTATTTCGGTATGGCTCATCAACATGAGCCACGGCAACGTTGCCTACGGCAATCAAAAGATATGCATTATACGCCACTACCCAACTATCGGTACCTAGGAATTGCCCTACGGCATCTCTATAGACGTAAGGCTATTGGGGCCTCGTCCCTACCGATATCTGCAACACTTGTGTGTTAGCAATAATGATTATCCTACAACAGTTATTAGCCTACGGAGTAACAAGCATGGATGAAATTTAAACGTAGAAATGCAAGTGATGAAAACAAAGTATTACTTAAATAAAAATGCCATCGGCATTAAGATGTTCAGAAATATTGCCAACGGTGATTAAAGTACATAACAAAATAAAAATGAAATCCTAGGTTCAGGCATCTTCTGGAGAGGAGGGCCGTCTTCGGCATCTCCAGCATCTTCCGGGCGTCCTCCCCTCATACTCCTAAATCATCTCCTCGGTGACGCCTTCCGGGAGAGGGGGGGGATCGGCAGCAAAGTTGAGGTTCAGCTTCTGCCCGGGATTGTACCGTTTGAAGCGGTAAATGAGATCCGCCATCTCGTAGCCCACCTCATTATCCAAGAGGGTGGTGAACTCCGCAGAGGAACGGTAGCTCTCGATTTTTTCACGAACGGCAGTCCCCGATCTCTGCCGCCTTCGAACACTCAGAAGCCTCAAGTGCCGCCTTTGCCGTACCTCTCGCCTCCTCGGCATCCCTCGAGGCCTGCAGGGCGCCCCTCGAGAGCCGCTCGCATATCGGCAAGCTTGACTTCGCTCGCCTTGATCGCCGTTCAGCAGCCTACATGTCTTACATGAGATTGGCGTGGCTCTGAAGCGCTTTGCCCGCTTCGGCTACCTTGGAGCGGCCCTCTTCGTACATCTTCTTGGCGTGCTCGGAGTGTTGATAGCCCTCTTCATGCACAGCCACATGTCCATGGACGCCTGAAAATCGAAATCCAAGTTAGGTGCCAAACGGCAGGGAGCAAGTAAAGGCAGAATCAAAGGAATTTGGAGGAAGAATGTACCGAAGCCTGAAAAACGGAAGGCGCGCCCAGCCTTTTCCCAAAGGGATTTCTTCGGCAGCTCCTCAATGTTAGACAAATTCATCTGCGAACCCACAATCATGTGATTCGCAACTGAACTGTCTTCCAAGGGCACGCGAGTGTCACTGACTCTGGCAGACCCCTCTTCGTCCTCTGCAGCAAGGACGGCCCTCGGATGATCGACGAGCCGAACCCGCTTGGGAGTAGAAGCGGCGTCAAGATCCACCGTGAGCGGCCGCTTACCGGATGCCGCGGGAGGCGGAGCTCCGGCAACGGCTCGTCCCCGGCACCCTCCTCTGCACGAGTTCGGTAGCTCGTTGTCGCTGCCGTTCGGCGGAGGGTGGCTCCGAGCGCTTGTCTCAGCGACACGCTCTCGAAGAGGCCTCAGGCTGGCGCCGCTGCTTCTTCCCTTGGTGGCCACCTGGAAGCGCCGCTTCGAGGTTTCGAACATCTTCTTCGCCTCGGCAGACTTCTTGCTCTCGAACACTACACATACCGAACATCGAAGTAAGCAGAAGGAATTCAGCAAACAAAAAAAAAGAAATAAAAAAATGAAGTGGACTTACTCTTGGCAGGGCTGACAAGACAGGGCTCTGACAAGGTTCTCGGTGAAGAGGAATTGAGGGTACGTCCTCTCAACGGCAGGGACCTTCAGTCTCACTTGATCGATATGATGAATCTCAGACTGGAGGGCGACTGGCTGCTTCTTGTTTGCCTGCAAACATAAGAAATGTACAGAATCAGTATACCGAATAAAAACAATACAAACATACCTACCGAACGGTAGGATGGTAACCTACCGGCTATTTGGAAGGTAGTGGGTATATGGAATCGGACGGGAGTGCCCGACGGCGATTCCCAATCTCCCGATAGCATCACACGCCGATTCCTCCACGTCTTCTGGGACATTGGCAGGGCGTTGATGAAGTGACCACGCTCGGCAGCCTTTAGGCAGTTCGCCTGGACCCAGCCCCCGTGGTCAGTCTTCTTGGACTTTGTGATGCTGGACAGGTGGGAGAATTGCTCGTAGGAGGGGTCCCCTTCTCCGGCAAGCCTAAATGCCGTAATCACCCATCAGAGCCACCCAAAAATTGGGGTTGTACTGGCCTGGGGCGTACCCTATCTGGGCAAGAATCCTTTGGACGGGAGGCTTGGAACGGTAGCCTAACGCCATGCTGAAGGACGGGCGTAAAAAGGCTACTTCGCCATCCTTAGGCTTGCTCAAGAATTCTCTAGGGCCCGGAATCCTCATCTTTACCGAACTGGGAATATTATATTCGGCACGGTGTTTATCTAGCTCCCGAACGGTCAACTTATTGGGCTCTAGATAGTCCACACCAAATAGGTTCTCTTTCGGGACTCCCATGGGCACCCTAGGGTTTCCTCGATGGACTACAGTTACCCTCGGCTGGGAAGAAGGCTCGGCAGTCTCTTCACGTCCGGAAGTGGAGGCTTCCGAACGGTATATAGGTTGGTGCTCCGGCACCTGTACGTCCCCCTCCTGGGACTCGAAGGCGGGTCTAACCCAACGTAGCTACCATCACTATACACTACAGTCAACGGTATCGGTTGGCTGGTCATCAGACCCTTCCCAATACCGTGGGTGGGAGCGGACCTGGACCCCTCACCCACCACTTCAACGACAGAACTCCCGTCGCTCTCTGGAACCCTGGTCCGACTCCTCATAATCGGTACCCCTTCGATTCTCTGGAGATTCTCCGTCGAATGCGTTGGGCTCACTCTCGAACCCAGACTCGCTACCAGACATCTACAAAAAAGAACAACAAAGGAAGGAAACTAAGGGACATGCAGAGGGCTAACCTACCGGCGCCTACGTCTCTACCTATGGCGATTAGACTACCGAACTACACCCCACTTGTATAAAGTTCTAGTCTAGTTCAGCCCAAGGAAGGACGTATGCATTGCAAAAGGAAAAGACATAAACTAGAGTGCCGAACGGTACCTTTGGAGAGGAAGATGATGGAAGTTTGTCGCGTCAACAACCGAAGGGCTTCGCCTGAAATCGCTTCAGCTACCGTTCGACCTTGCCTGAAATCGCCTTGGATACCGATAAGCTTAGTCGGAAATCGCCTTATCTACCGTTCGATCTCGCCTGAAATCGCCTTAAAGCAGAGCTCTCGCAACTCTCAAATGCAAAGTGGCTTCTGCCTCAGAGGTCACTCCTATTTATAGGGGCAGGAGTCGCGACGGTACACCTTGGTACACCTCGATTTGACATGTCACGCGTCACGCAGCGAACGGGGGTTTCGCAGGCACGCGGGCTGAGAAGACGAAGTGTCACTCTATCCCATCAGCTCCCTCGCATGACTCGGGCGCGAGAAAATAACCAAAATTTGCCCAAGTCAAGAACCTATCGGTAAGTCCGAGTCGGACTCCGTTCTGAACTCCAAGAACTACCGAATGGTAGCCCATTCAGCGACAACTCTTGATCGCCTCCTCCTGGCGAACTACCGAACGGGAGGGCTACCAGGGGACTGCCAAAAGAAAACAAATCAAGCCCTCACCCGAACATCCTCGGATGAAGGCTTGGGGGACTCCTGTTTATACCCGAAATGAACAGCCAATAAAGACAAGACACGTGGAGGAGATCGAGCATGATCCGGGTAGCCTTCGGCACCCGGCCTCCCAAATCGCTCCATTAGGGAAACGCCCTCCTTCTGGACACGTGGCACGCTCAGGATTGACATCCACAGTCCCACATCGACAAACTACAAACAATGCACACCTCCCAAGGCCTATAAAAGGGAACAACCGCCCCAAAATAGAGGTAATCAGAACGATTGGCATACTGCTTAATTGATCTGAAAGTAAAACTTACTAAATCCCGAACTTACTTAAGTTTCGGAGAGCCATCGGTCAGGACCACACCGGTGCCCTTGGCCTTACCGAGCGTTCCTCTATTTTGCAGGTCACGCTCCCTACCGAGGCATCCAAGGTACCGAAGGCATCAAAATTACTAAGTTGACCCTAAAGTCGCAAGACCACTTTTTGGCGTCAACACAAGTCATTATAATAGGAACACAAATATGACCATGCGTATGTTGAGAGAGAGAGAGAGAGAGAGGATGGGAAACGAAATTAAATCAAAAAGTAAAATGCAAATTGTCCCTTCAATTCAAACTATAAATGAAGGCTTGCAAAACACTGTTTCATTTCATAAAATAAGCAGTAAAGAATGCATTTTAAAAAAAAAAAACAGGTATATATATGAATTCATAAGGTTAATAGGCAGTATAAAAAAACTAAGAGGTTGGCTTGAACAAAGGTTTTACCTTTCCAGCAGCAAAGAAGAAGCACTTGGTTGGCGAAGTGTCAGAAGATTTGTGTTGTTAAAACTACCACCCAGCAGTGCTAGTGCTCCCTCTTATGAGACTTAAGCCTCTTGGTCGATGCAGTCCTTTTAAAGTGGTTTGGTGGGGTGAAATGAATTATGAAAGGGAGAGGTTTCTTCGTTCCTCTCGGTAATTAATTATTACCAGTGGTGGCCACTACGTTTCTCCAAAACTATAACTCAACTGATATAAATCAGACCAGAAGCAGAGAGAGAGAGAGAGCTACTGGAGTGGAGAATGGCCTCTGTAAAAGATTGATATTCATAGCTAATTAAAACCATCAACATAGTAATTATTAATTTGTAAGAGACTTTAAATAAAAAACAACTCATCAGTTGAAGAACAAGTAGCATAGCTATTAGCTATAGTTAGCATGCTGCCCCTGACAATGTATCTTCCAACTCCTCCATAAGTTAAGTCCATAAATGGAAAGCTCATTGAGGTCAAAGTGAGCAGTCCAGCACCCTATAAATGCATGGAGAGAGAGACTTACTATTTGATCTATAAGATATAATATCCTCTTGATCAAGGTGGGCCCTACCTTTTCTGTGGGCAATCTTTTTTGCTTGCAGTGCAGGAGGCGGGAGGGATACATTCACTACTAAAAACTGGTCAAAGACCACAGGCATAAGGATACAAATAAAATATTGTGCCCTCTTTTTTAACAAATAAATTATTTTTGTTCTTATTTCTTATCAAACACGAATAATGGTGCTAAATTCATGCATAGAGGACACGATTTTAACATTGGGCACAAAAAAATAGTGGCACAATAGTTATATATTTTTTATTTGATATTTTTTTAAGGAAAAGTAAGTGATTTTTTAGATAAATACAAAAAATTTGTGTTTAATTAACAATGGAAACCCCTATATAGGAACCGACCGACTTGTTGTGGTTGCACCGTGTCTGTTAACAAAAAGTACAAATAATTGTGCCTTTTACACTAAAGAGCACAAATAATATTAGTGACCAAAGCCTGATATTATAGTAGTGATTATACATACATGTCACTATCTGGGTTGTATTGTATATATATTGGTTTTATTTCTTTAGCACCAGAGAGAGAAAGAGTGATCTTCGTTGTGAGACTTTTGCAGTCCGTGTACGTATAGGTGAGCATTAGAGGTGGTGTGGATCATAAATATATACTTTGTTTTTCAGTTAGCATCATGTTTTAGCACAGAAAAAGATGAGTAAAACATTTGTTGACCAAATCGAAATCAAATTACATAAGGCCACAAACTCACAAACATATATCTCCTTGTCAGTCGATCATATGACATTGCCAATCCGGGCCCCTACTTCACAATTACTCATCCCCCACTAGTCAAATATCAGTCATTACAACAAACTTACCCATTCGTAGCCTAAGGGTTTGAAACTTTCTTATTTGTATATATATTAATATTATCATAAATTCACTTGCTTCTTGAGCTCATTAATTTCATTCTGACTCTCCTCCTTTGCCCACAACTAATGTGTAAACAAACAGGCCGCCCATCAAAGCAATTGTCCTTCTTTCCGATACTCCAAACTCCCCACCACCCGCAACTGCATCCTAAATCCTAATCCACACCCACAAATTCAAAAAGAAAATCAAAAATCCAAATTTGTAAAGGAAGAAAAGCATGTAAACATTGGTAAAGTTTTGATTTTGAAATGCATGCAGAAACTAGAAAATGAGAGTGAAATGAATTACTAATATTGAATTGTCCTTGCCTTGGTGTCCAGTAAAAATGACAATGTGGCATCTGTGAGTGGGAGAGAAGTTGACTTTAGGTGGTGAATCAATGTGATAACGATGATGGTTAGAGTTGGACTTGGTTAGTGGTTAGCTGACTTGGCAATTAGTCGGGTGCAGATTATTTAAAGTTGGTAAGAATGGTTAGTTTCTTATCCTAACAACTCAGCGGTCTGTTAAGCTTGTGTAATTATAGTATAAATAAATACTCTATGGTTAGTGTAAGAGATTCATTACGTACAATAAAACTCAGAAATTGCAGAAATAGATCATAGAGTATTGTATAAAACTCAGTTATTAATATAGAGTTTTCTCTCTATATTAATTCTTCGTAGCGGTAAAGAACCTACTAATATAGTGGTTTGGAACAATTGCTTCCCCAATAGTGACGGAGCTAGAAATTTAAGTGAGAGGGGGCACATTTAAAAATTCAAACTCTTTTTACTTTCTCTATAATATTACTATAACTAAATATCCATACAACAATATTTGAGGACGAGCACATGCCTTCCTTGGGCATGTATTGGCTCCACCACTATTCTCCAAGAAAGGTTTTGGGTTCGAATCCTAGTATCTATGTAGTGTGTGTGAGTTTAGTATGCAATCGCCCCTCTCAATAGGAAAGGTCCCTAAAAAAAAATATTCATAGCTCTTCTCCATTGTTTTTCATTTCTTTGTTCTCTGGCTTCTATTATCAAAATGGTGGTGGTGATGAGCTTTTGATGACTAGTCCTTGGCAATACTGGGTTTTTTAGGGATCGAAGAATGTTGAATTTTTGAGAGACATTGAGTGGATTTTTTGGGGAAGAGTACGGAGTTTGAGGAAGCTTTGGTAAAAATGTGACATGCACAAGGAATTTTGCTTAAGAGATAAAGTTGGCCTGCCATTTTCATGAAGCATTAATATGATCAATTTATTCTCTCATTTGCACATTTGGGTTAGACGACTTGATATCAGGACAGTGAGTCCGTTCTCATTTGTATTTTTTAAAAAAATTCATTTTTGTTGGGTTTTAGTGGAATCCATCACATCACATTGCTATATGATTAATATTATTTATAGATAGCATGTTGCATTTCTCATTTAACCTTTTAAAAAAAATAATGATTATTTTAACCAAATGGAGAACACCATTATATTTGTTTGTCTATTTGAAAACAATTAGATGTGTGAATTGTAAGAAAAATTTATCAGCTAAAGTATATTTGTGCATATTAACAGTTTCTCAACATACGGTTGGTTAGACAAATTAGTCTGTACACTCAAGTTCAAGTTCAAGTTCCAACTTCTTATTTCCCGTAAATTAGATTGTGTAATCTAGATTATAAATTATTTAAAAATAAAAATATATATACATAGAAATTGAAGATACATAGCTTTATGATCCAGCCTCGAATTTAAAATCAAGCAATATAAAACGTTTAGCTCATAATGCTGAAAATGGCCCTTGGGTCAAATCTGCTCCGACTCCATGTCTATTTACGGGTTTGGAAA
>CM031918.1:48693368-48919944 GCA_018703695.1 Prunus fruticosa | reverse complement strand
TAAGTTGGATGACCTTTTTTATCTTTAGCAGATAATAGAGAAAATCCCCTAGCTTAATAATTTAGAAGTATTGGGGTGAACAAGAAGAGTATAGGGTTTAAAAAAACTCTTAATTTTTTAAGGATCGTGAGCGGGGTTCAACCATTGTTTGGCAAAATTTTGCCCCTCACACATTGGCACCTAGGTTTATGCTCCAGATTGAAAATTCTGGTAGAGAATTATTACCAATATCCCCCTCCAATAATTTGCTGAAAAGAAAAAAAAAATTAATTTTAAAGTTCATTTAGCACGTCTTGCTTTAGCCATTTTTCTAACTCAAATTTAAAATAAAGCAATATCAAACGATTAGCTAGAGCATTTCCAGGAAAATGTGCAGGGGAGGGTTTGGTGGCAAAAAAAAGCCAAAAACCCTTCCAACAATAAGTACTTACCTTGGCAAGAATGGACCAACGAACTTGGGCGGCCCGAGGGTAAGTCTTAGCTCTGCCAGGTCAAGAACTTTGTATGACGCCGAGGCGCTACAGTGCCACGCACAGGACTCTCCTGCCACGTGCCACGCATATTGATGAATAGTATTGAGGATTAAGTTAACCCAAAAATCTTACCCTTGAAATATTATCCAAAATAATTGTTTAAGAAAAAAAAAATTGTGAAAAACAAAAAAAATGAATAGTAGTTGTCACTGAAGTCTGCTCCTTTACCGCCTAAAACACACACAGTGAAAAAGGAGTTAACATCTACTATTCACGTAGAGGATTTAACCTGTACCTCTCTTGCCATTAACAAAATTTGACTATCTGGAAATGCTCTTATAGTGCTGAAAATGGCCCTTGGGTCAGATCTTGCTTCAGGACCCATGTCTATTCACAGGTTTGGAAATCATGTGGTCCATATACAGAAACTATAGGCAAAGCCCGGCCACTCGATGGGTCAAATGCTCAGACAAAATACTTTTTTTTTTCCGGGTCGTCTTGGAACCCAAAGAAACATCATGAATATCCAGAAAAAAGAAGGAAAACTCTCAACGAAGTAACGCTACAATTTTTTGTTACCAAATTTGTTTTAAAAAAAAAAAAAATTGAAGAAGGAGTTCAACGCCTTTAGATCACTGAAAGAATTGGTTTAACTATGCTTGGGACATGTTACAATTTTTTAACGAATATATCATCTTAGGAGAATGCTTAAACTGGAAATTACAATTCAACGGAAAAGATTTGTTTTCTAGTCTAGTTTCCTTTGTGTTTCAGATTCCTATTTCAATTCCTACTTGGTTTAGGATTTTTTTAATTTAATCATATTTCTAACACGTGTAACCCCAGGTCTTATGCATTATCGTGGTTTTAGACTCCTATTTCAATTCCTACTTGGTTTGGGATTTTTTTCGGAGGATTTCGATCATATTTTCTACCCATGTAACCCTAGGCCATATGCACTATAAATAAGACTTTTAGGGAGTCATATTATTTGTCTGTGAAGTATGCTATAAGCCAAATTCTGAGTGAGTGTGAAGAAAACACCTACATACGATCTTCAATCTTCTTCTTCTAGGTTCTCGCCAAAAACAACAAAATCTTTTTCTTAAGGGTTTGACGATGGCTTCAGGTATGTTTTCTTAAAATCAAATGACTGTTCTGTTAATGTCAATATTTGGTATTATGATATTGTTAATTATGCATACATACAATTATGTACATCTTTTTTAGGCCAACTGTTCAAACTTGATCTTTATTTTGCATAGTTCACTTAGATGCATGACATGACATGCCATGTTATCTCCAGATCTCATACTATTATTTACTTAAACCTATATTTAATTCTGCATGAATGAAAGGAGGTAGAGATAACGGGTCTTTTTTTTATTACTTTTCTTGGGTTTGTTTCGTGCATAAAAACTGTTTTATTAATATTGTATCTGTAATTTATATATGGTCTCTCTAATTTATTTATTTTCTTCCATCTTCTCAGATTGTCATCATCCTCCAATGCTCTTTATTCATACTGCAAAAAAGGTACATGGAATTTATACAATTCCATGACTGACAATGTCCTTGATGTGCAATTCAAATCGCCAAAGAAGCGATTTTGTGGTTTTGCAAAAGGATGGTTGATAGCTATGAACATGAATTCTGGTAGGTAACCTAATAAATCCCATTTTTAGAGGTTAAAGGAAGGTAAGAAAGAGGGAAGATTCCATCATCAATCTTCTCCGCTAGACGAATTATGGTAATTTTTTACATGAACAAGTGATTTCCGCCTTTGTGATCAAGGCTACAATACAGTAGATCCAATATTAAATCCGAACGATTGGATTGTTGTTGTTATGTATGAGGGAAGTGGTAAATTGGCTTTCATTAGACTCAATAAAGACACAACATGGACTTACGTTGATGAAAGCTTATCCTTTATTCAAGATGTTGTTCATGCTGAAGATAAGTTTTATGTTGTTAAAGAAGGGGGAGACTTTTTCTTTTGATATTACTAGCAGTGTATTCCAATAAACAATAAGTTGCAGGATTTGAATTGTAATAGGTGCAGAAACATATCTCGGTGGTTTTAAATGATAAAGAATTATTGATGGTTCTAAGGTATATTACATTTAAAGATAGATGTCGTGTGAAGAAGAAAGTTGGAATATTCGAATTGAATTTTACAAGATGAGTGGGTCGAGAAAAACACCTTAGGAGATGTGCTCTCCTTTTGGGTGATAATTTGTCAATATCTGGAGTGGCTTCAAATTTTTCAGGACGTCGATCGAATTACATATAATACTCCAACCATGATTACGTAAACGTATAGAAAGGAGGTTATGACAAAAAGCTTTTGCGTCGTGATTTTTGGTGTTTATGATGTTGAACGTCAAGCTTTTTCCACAACCTTACACCCCAGATGCTAAAGGCTCTTATGGAGAAGACCATGCAACCTCCATATTGGGTAGATGTACCAACTTTTCTTTTGTAAGAAAATAAAAGATTACTAGTTATATTTCTTCTTACTCTTTGCATTAGGTTTAGTCTTTAATAATCCCAATGATATTCAGAGAAGTTCTCTCATGCATTACAAATTTACAAGAGACGAGAAGAATTTCTAGAAAATTTGTCATGCGCAGATGTGTTGCGGTTCTATTATTTAGTGACTAATGTAATTTTTTTCCCCTCTATTATTAAGCATGTGCACTTGCCCAAATGTAATTGTTGGTATGTTCGATTGCAACTTACTTTAATGTTTGTGTAATTTTTTCCGTGCCTGAAAAGAAAACTAGGAACTAAATCAATAGCCAAACTTGGCCATGGGTCTTCCCACTTTTGATTATAAAAAAAAGTCAAAATCAAAATCAATAGCCAAACTTGCTCGTGATACACAGCCGTCGGAAAAAGAATTGATGGATCGAATGGCTCTAGGGAAAGTTCTCGAAAATCAAGGCTAGCCCATCTCATTTAATTCTACATTCGCCAAGAAAATCTGTTGACCCAAATAAACATTGCCAGAAAAATAAAAAATAAAAAAAAGTTTCCAAATTGATTAGGACCACATAATCGAGAACGTCAGAAAATAAAAAAATATCAGACGAATACAAAATGGAATTTTCATTCAAGCAGAAACAGATGGCTGTCAATAATATCTTTCTCAACTGTTGATGGAGTTTTCACAAAAAAAGATGTTGAAACCCTGCAACACAACTGCCACAATATACGTACAAGAAACCTTAACCTATCAAATTGTGTGTTCCAAAATACATACACGGTGTAGCAACCTAATTACAAACATAATCATTGTCTTATTGATTTGTATATGTGGTTTCATTATTCTTGTTCTTTTTGTTTTATACCTAAAAATTCTAATTGGTAGATAAAAGTTTTTGGTGATCATCTACAGCCGCAACCACTGCAAACGCGACAACTCTTCCTTACCCCACCTCAAATTCCCCTTTCAGCACAAGACGATGCCAAGTTTAGAATGACTTGTTTTTTCATGGAGTTTGTGTTTAACTAACTAGTTATCGACTTAATTAATAATAATTAGCTTGAATTAGTCCCGTAATGCATATGCAAGACGCTTTAAAAGTCCATATTCAACCTAACACACAAGACTAAATCACAACTACTAGTTAGTGGCTACCCTAGTCGACACAACCAACTGGGTTTTTCTTAACAAATGGTGAAATATGCTACGAAAGTCGACCATGCATGAATGAGTACAAACGGACATTGCCTCAAAAGAATTGGTATACAGATTTATTTTAATTAGGAAGTTATTTATGTGAAGATGACTTAGTCGTCACACATACTAATTTTGGTCCGTATTAGCACCAACATTTACAAGAAAGGAGTCCAAAAATGGACAACTAAAGCAGGGGAATCGTAGGGTTGAAAATTAAGGCTAAACAAAAGTGTTTAAAAGTTAATGGGAAGTTGACAATATTAATGGGGCTATGAATGAAAAAAACATTCATAACCAATGGCGTAGGCAGAAAGGGAGTTTGCAATTTTTGCATAAAGTGCCAGTGCCTTGTTTCTCCTATGGATATATCAAAGTCTCAAGCAAGGTCTTAAATATCGGAGGTATCGGAAGTATCGGAAGTCAAAAAACACGGAAATATTGCAGGAAATATCGGATATTGTGATATTGGAAAAAATTAAAAAAACCAGCGAAATTGCAAAAAAAAAACTTGGAAATTTTTATTGAAGCTTTTCAGGATGTTTATTTAGTCAATTATCTAGTAGTTTATCACAAAAAATTGGAAGGAAAATGCATTGCATGAATGGATTTAATTGATTTAAGTTGATTATATAGCGAGTTGGCAAACACGTAAGTGTAGAAAATATGTAGTAATTAAAAGAAAGAAGATTAAACACACCATAATCATTTATATATAATGAATTACTACAATATTTTACACTTTATACATTGCATGAAGATACATAGTGACTTAGTACCACATAGAGTTCCTATGAGGTTCAAAATTTTCACTATCTTCATCATCTCTATGTGTAGAGTAAGTATATTTTGAAGAGTAGTCATCAAATGATAAATCCCCAAAATAGTTTTGCATGTAATTGTTAACATTCCACCCATATGGATCCGAGATTGGTTGACGTTGTCCATAAGCAAAATCATTTGAAGATTGAGTCTCAGACTCTTTCCATGAGTCACTTGATTCCATCCCAACAAGAATAGGATATGAAGGGTAGGGATATGAAGGGTAGGGAAATGGTTGGTTATGAGTATAACCATAGTTACTACTTCCTACTCCAACAGAGTCCGAAGTTATAGATAACAAGTTATCTTCTTGACTTGACAAAGTCCCCTTGCCTCTTTCTCTACGAGTATAGTTCTTCCCTATGGCACAAATTCTGACTTGTAAAAGCATATGAGCATGTTGTCGGCTGGGACATCTTTGTTTATTAGCTCAATGAGCTACTTTTGTATTACTCTAGGAGACATGCTTCCGGTAGAGTGCCCAAACGAGTCAATGAGCTACTTCTCTTATATTTTTTGGTTTTAATTCGGGATATTATCCGAAATTATTGGGATATTATCGGGATATTATCAAATAATATCTCGATATATTGACCAAATCATTCATAAGAAATGTTGAAATCTCTTTCCGATATTATTGGGGTAATATCGGGATAATATCGGGACATTATCCGAGAATTGACGATAAGCACTATGGTTCGTTGTTAAAATATTGAAACCCCCAAAAATCAGATATTATCCGATAATATCGGAAATATTATCGATATTTAGTACCTTGTTCTCAAGTGAGCCAAACAATATCTGCTCTCCACCCAAAACCGGTTTAAGCTCGCGTCTAGTAATATTAAAATTAAGCCTTAAATAAAGAGTTTTTGTTTAATTATTTAAGCATACATAGCATTGTGAATAATATATTTCGTTAATCATATGTCACAGAATTTGCATTAATTTTTTTTATTAAGATATGGAAAAAAATGATAAGAGTCGAATTTTTACCAAGTGAGTGTACGGACAAAAAGTATTTTTACATGACGTAGTTATAAGACTCAGCTCAATTAGTAACAAGTTGATGTGCAAATTAAATTATCAGTGGTAATTAACATGACCTAGTGTTTTGACAAACAAAAAAAAAATAAAGAAAAAAGTGACCTAGTCAAACTCAATCAAGTATTTAATCCAGTTTTTAAAATATTCATATTATTTTATGAACTTTTTACACGTAAAAAGTTCAACGCGTAGCTCTCTATCAACAGCGTCAAAAGCTTCTATAACATTCTACAAACTTTCGGTCATTTTCGGGTCAAAGTATTCTACAAGGAATCGAAGAATAATCTCGTGTTAATTAATATCCAAAAAAAAAATCGTAAGGAAAACCTTTTGATCATCTAAAATCCGCCAAAATCAAAAGGAAAAGTTGATGATAAATGACATCATACACAAGTTTGGATAAATTGGCCTTTTGAACCCTTCAAAGTGTGCAAGTGCTCGTTCAACTTTGAAAGTTGATGAATGAGTTGTGTAGAAATCTAAAAGGAGAAAAAGAAAAAGGTGCTTTCTATGCCTTTATTTTTGTTCGAATTTGTCACGCTTAGACTACACGTATTTCAAACAAAAAAAAGACTACGTGTATTGAACTCAAAAAGAAAAAAAGGACTACGTACACGTAAGAATTTAAAAAATGTTAGAATTTAGCGTTGAATATTCGGCCATCAAATTGACAAAACTTTAGCTAACCTGGTTATTGTTGGTATGTCACAGCTACAACCCTACAATCATAACATATTTCGGATCTTACAAATGACATAAGAATCTCCATAGATCATAGAGGTTGGTATCTTCAACCAGCTAGCTAGGGACACTTGCATCAATGATGATTTCATGGAAGGGGTCCATATCTATAACCCCAAAAGAAACAAAAATGGAGAGGTGGAAAATTTAAATAATGTGGGTAGTTGATATGAGAACAAGGAAAGAATATACGAATACATATACTAGGATACGTTTAGTAAAAACTTGAATGAATTTTGTTCAAATAAAGCGGTTATGTATTTATTTATATTTTTCAATTTTCAGAGAGTAGCGATAACCCTACTCGCCCATTTATTCACCTATTATGTGCTATTAAAATATTTATTTCCTTTTGTTCATTTTGAACGGCATTTATCGTGCCACATAGTTAGGTTGTGCCTCATTTACTGCCGGCATTCATCATCTTGGCATCTTTGGTTGAAGAAAAATACCATTATATTAAGAGTAATTATAGTGTAATATGGTAGTACAGTCGTATGATCTTAATTAGATTAGCATACAAGATTATTCTCCTTGGTCGAGGACTCGGGGAGCTAATGCAGTCCTAATTTGAAGCTTATCCTTTCATGTAATTTTACTATAAAATGAAATCGAGTTTTTATTTTAATGTTTAGTAGGCCTCACACTTTGTTAAGTAACAATAATTTGCTCTTTTTAAAGTAAAGATGGATATGGGAGATAAGAAAAGGGAAAGATGTGAGAGAATATCAATATACAAAGCTATAATAAAATAAAATTAAAAAACCTAATTATTCCAATCAAAATTTTCTTAGAAGGTGAGAAAAAATTATTATAATCCGTTTTCTTTTGTGGGGATTAGCATCAAAAATCAAATTTAAATTGCCCATTTGGTAGACCAACAATTATTATTACAAAACCGAATCCGAATATGATATTCCACACACTCTGAGTTGGAAACTTCATAAATATGTGGGTTGAGAAAATAAATTATAGCATATATGCTGAAAATATGATTGGATTATTGGTACTATATGGTAAAGAAATATTATAATTATTAGAGAAATTCAAAATTAAAAGAAAAAAGTCTTGAATTTAATCTAATAAAGAAAGGCCCATAAAACACATCATCAATGGGCTGGACAGCAGCTAGCAAATGAAGGTCTTTTTTATATTAATATTTTCAATCCAAACACAGCTTTAGCCTTTACTTTCGCTTAATTTGCTTGCTCTTTCTCTCTCTCTCTCTCTCTCTCTCACACTTCGCCTTTGACCCATCGAAACTTGCCGGCAAGTAGCCGTCTCCCAATTAAATACTCTACCTTCAAATTTCAATCCCTTCCCCATTTAACATTCCTCATCTTCTCTCATCTGTATATAAATTTCCCCTTTTTTTCTCCATATTTCCATTTACTCATCTTCTTCTTCCGAACCCAAGTGTATTCGTAACTCTCTCTGTACCCACCATGATTTTCCCTTCAAAAAGAAGGAAAAGACTTATGAAAATTCCCTTTCACCGCAAAAAGCTCTGCTATAGATCACCAATTTCCCTACTTTTTGGTTTTGGGAACTGGGTTTTTGCCCTAAAATTTCAAAAGAAGAAAAAGAATGATTCTTTCCAATCCGTTCTTTCTTGTAATTGTAACCGTCTGTATATTTGTAGCAATCCGTGTGGCTCTGTACAAAACTGGGTTGGTTTTTCTTGTGAAGAAATGGTGGAGGCGATTCGAAGACTGCTTCCATGTCTACCAATCTTTCAAAGTCCCAGAATTCAACGAAAGCATGCAGGAAAATCAGCTCTATGGCAGAGTCACCGACTATCTCAACTCTCTCACCTCCATTGAAGATTCGGATTTCACCAATCTCGTCACGGGCAAAAAACCCAATGAAATTGTACTCAAGCTCGACCGAAACCAGACCATCGAAGACGATTTCCTCGGCGCCAAGGTGCTATGGGAAACAGGGGCCAGTACAGACAGTACGAGCAGAAGCTTAGTGTTGAAGATTCGAAAAGCCGATAAGCGCCGGATTCTCAAGCCATATTTGCAGCACATCCATGTCGTCGCTGATGAGCTGGAGCAGAAGAAACGGGACTTGAGGCTTTTCATGAACGTTGAAGCTCCCAATCGAGCATGGAGAGCCGTCCCGTTCACGCACCCATCGACCTTGGAGACCATAACCATGGAAGCCGATCTCAAATCCAAGGTAAAATCCGATTTGGAGTCGTTTCTCAAGGCCAGGCAATATTACCACAGACTGGGTCGGGTTTGGAAACGGAGCTTTTTGCTATACGGGCCATCGGGCACTGGAAAATCAAGCTTTGTGGCCGCCATGGCCAATTTCCTCAACTACGATGTGTACGATCTCGATCTGTCGAGAGTCAAAGACGACTCAGAGCTGAAGACGCTTCTGTTGCAGACGACGACCAAGTCGGTAATTGTGATAGAGGATTTGGACCGATATCTCGCCGAGAAATCGACGGGTTTGAGCTTTTCGGGGATATCGAATTTCATGGACGGGTTGTTGAACTCCTGCTGCGCGGAGGAGCGGGTCATGGTGTTCACGATGAACTCGAAGGACCACGTTGATCCGGCCTTTCTGCGGCCGGGTCGGATCGACGTCCATATCCATTTTCCGCTCTGCGATTTCGGAGCTTTCAAAAATCTGGCGACGAGTTATTTGGGGGTGAAAGAGCACAAGCTTTTTTCTCAGGTGGAGGAGATTTTTCTGAGCGGGTCAAGTTTGAGCCCGGCCGAGATTGGCGAGTTGATGATCGCGAACCGGAACTCGCCGAGTCGGGCCATTAAATCGGTCATCACGGCTCTGCAAACGGACGGCGATGGGAGGGGGTGGGCATGTTCGGGCGGCGGGTGGGGTTTGATGTCGGGTCGAGAAAGTCCGGGGACGAAATGGTTGAACCCGGCGGGGTGTTTTGCGGGGAAGGCGGTCATACGGTTAGGGACTTCAGGAAGTTGTATGGGTTCTTGAGGATGAAGAGCAACAGGAGCTCTAATTCTCAGTCGTTCGATGCTGGCTCGGCGAACAGGGATGGCTGATCGGACGGCTTGGAAATGGCGATGTTTTGAAGGGGTATGGTTCGATGCTACGTGTCGAGTTATAATTGGGGGAACATTGCCCTTGGGTCTCTGGAAGAACAGAGATCAATATAGGGGGAAATGCAGCAGAATACAGCTTAATTTAATTAGAACCAAAAACCAACAATTTGTTTTGATATTTGTTTGATATTTGGATATTTGTTAGTTGGGATTGTATGCTTTGTGGATAGATTAATTGACACAATTGGGAATGTGATTCTGTCTTTCTCCTCTTCTTCTTCCCTTTGTTCGAATGCACTGCCTTCTTGATGCCCTCAACATGTAAATGACATTGTTTTAATTTTCTGAACAAAATTAGCTATTGATAAATTACAGTGAGGGAAATGGAATCCAGTAATTACATGATTTCAGGGATAGGAGTTTTTTAACCACTTGAATTACAAATTCACGGTTAAATTCATTGTATACCGGACATAACGGTTAGTTTAGTCCTATCATGTCGAGATTCAAACAACAAAAGACCAAATTGGAGTCCCATCTAAAGAAAGTAATGCATAACACCAAAAAATCAGCAATCAAATTATGCTTAACAAAGTCAATGTATTCACAAATGGTTTATTTTTAACTTTAAATCTTATATGACAAATAGTAATTACTATAATATTTACAAATTAGTAATACAATTACTCACGGGGGTATGATTGAAGAGAAATGGAAAGATTCAAAGAAAAATAGATCAAGCTACTGCAAGTGACAAGAAACAAACAATGTCTAGTGGTGTCACTGCATTTGACAATTTTGTACAAAATGATATTCCTTTTCTTTGTTGCTAATTTTAAAGGTTGTTTTTTATTCTGTTCTCATCATTGGTCATGATGGTATATGATCCTCCTTCCTTTTCAAGTCATTTTTGTCTTTAATCGCAGAATCAGCCAAAATTTTGAAAGCAAAAATTTGAAATCAGAATTAACATATGATATTTATTTATATGACAATAATAAGAGAAGGAAATGGACAGCAATTAAGCATGGACAACTGGTTCATCGTCTTCATTTGTTTCCTCAAATAATGGTAAGTTAATACTCGTTCGCTAGTCAATTCTCAAAATGATTCTCCAAATCATTGAGAAGTGGTTGTGGGAGATTCAAGTTTTTTTTTTTTTGGTTTCTTCTTTTATATAAAATGAGGATTGTAAATTTATTGGGAAAATTGTGTCTGTCAAATGCTTATTATTAAGTTGTTTGTACCATATCTGACTGGACCCTCTCAACTAGAACACATGGAACAAATGGCCACGTGACCCAGCTCAATCACTAGAACTCACAGCCACCATCGGCAGGGGATAGCCTTCGGCAACTTCACCTATCGATTCAGCTCAACAAGGGCACCTGTCGTGCTACTTTTATGTAGGGACATGCAGCAACGTCTCAGAGAATGTCCAAAAGTCTCGTAACGAAACTATAACCCATGGTGGTCCACCTCTCTCCTCTATAAATCAGCTCTTGCCCCAAAACACGAGGCAGCAGTAATTTGCATTCTTACTCTATACTTAAGTATCGGCGAGCCTTCGACCAATACCACACCGGTGCCTAGAGCCTTATTGTTGTTCTATCTTTGCAGACCCACCTTGCATCTAACGTAGGGCGCACGTGACCGAAGATGGATCACTTCGAAGTTGGTTCCATTTTTGAACATCAACATAAGTCAATTTCATTTTGCTATTTCATTTTAGATACACAAAGGTGTGAAAGTATGCTATTATTGTGGAACTATTTTATATCTTATGTTGTTTAGCTATGTGTATTTTAAAATGGACATTGCTTCCTTCTTTCCTTGAAAGGAGTGCAAAAATAAATTTATGAAAATCACAAAAAAAATATCTCTACACACATATTAAATTGTAATTAACAAGAAAGTAGGAGTTCCTACTTTTAAAAAAGAAAGCAAGTATTTTCCTTCTAAAATTATGTATGAATGTGCCAATTGTGATCGTTACCATTTACCTAACATACTACATATACAATATATATATATATATATATATATATATATATGACAAAAGATTAGTCATCTCTTTGTGTAGTTTAATGTGCTTCATACCAGTCATGATTTTTTTTTTCTTTCTTGGGAAACTGATTTATGCGATGCCTCCAAAAGCAAAAGTCCTGTTATGAACTTGGTATGAAAGTTGGCCACATCGTCCTTGACCAACAGTTTAAGCAACTTTCTAAATTATGATAAATAAATAAATAAATAAATAGGGTGTTAACCCTACAAAAATAAATAGGATGATAGGCGTAGCTAACACACGAAAAAAATGAAAAAGCAAAATAGAAAGACAGGACTTTTGGCAATATGAATATGGCACTTCACAAGAATGAATTTCGCAGCTCAATCATCTCCATTCATGTATATATATATATATATGTTTGACTATAATTTGCACCAATAATACAAAATTTATTTGCAAAATGTTGTCTTTTTTTTTTTGGTTGAGAAATTCTAGGATTGCATTCATAATTCAGCCAAAAAAGTCATTAGCCACAAGGGGCCAAAACAAGCTGGCCACGAAGGGCGATTACAATAACGGAGCGGTCGAACAACAAAATTAAGACAATCAGGTGCGCCTCCACTAACGATCACGCAGGATTTATTCAATAAACTCTAACATAGGCATCCCAACTAAGATTGCAAACTCAGAATAATCAAAAATAGATAAAGCTTGAAAAAACCAAACCATAACAATACAAATAAAACTCTCACAAATGAGAGATAAAAACTCTCACAAAGGAGATGTGAAAAGCTCTCAGAAGGAGAGATGAAAACTACACAGAGAACCTATAGAGTCTCTCTGACTTATTCCGAACATAAAGAAACCGCAAAGAATATGGTGGTAGAGATCCGACGCTCGAAACAAGGATGGAGATCCAGACGTCGAAACACAGGTGGAAATCCAACACTCAACACAATCCCCTATGATGATTGGAGGAAAATCATAACAAATCGCAATCGCCTATGAGGGAAAACCATTTGTCTCTGACAATAAGGGGAGAAGAGAGGGAGGAAGAGAAAGAGGGGAGATGAGAGGAAGAATAATGGCTTCCTCTCCCCTCAAAGTGAAAACGGCTCTATGAGGGTTTTTTGGGAGAGAGGGGCTAGTGCAAAATGTTGTCTTATGATTGATTTATTATTTATTAAATTTATACATATACATTCCAAATCAAAATAATTAACCAATTCATTTTATGTTGATTTTACTTACTTTCGACGACCTCATCATTATATCACATGAATCTGGCAAATATATATATATATATATATTGCAATTATAAGGGTTATCAGTTCAGGTATGTTCTGAGACAGGCCAGCTGGGTTCTTTTATCTCATCAATTAAAAGTTCAATGCCCCGATGTTATGCCTGATATGGACGTGGACCAAATTGCTCCAGACAGCATGATCAAGCCTACTCCTTTTGCCACCCTATGAATGTCCCACAACAACCAATTCAAGGAATTTTATTAGGCTTAATTGCTACAATTAAGTATACTTGCAGTTATATTTTCATCCCTTAATTTCAAAAACAGTTGAATAGGTTCCCCAATTATGTATTGTGTTGCATGGTTCTTCCGTTAAATTCTGTTAAATTTTTTGTAAAAAATAGGGTAAGTTTGGAAATTCATCAACAACCCTCCTCTTCCTCCATTGCTGCAACCCTCTCCGTCATGCTGGGCACCCATCCCAGCCTGTATTCCTCAAAATACTCCAGCCCCAATTCTCACCACAACCCTCCCCCTTCCTCCTCCCCCATCCTGCCCCACCTACCCCTTTTTATCCCACAAAATCTTAAAAAACCTAAAATCAAACAAAACAACTATAATAAGGATTGGGTGGCGAGTTTGGTACAAGGGAGGAGAAGCAATTGAATTGTCTTTCTTTTTTTCCTTTTTCTTTATTTTAGTTTTAGTTTTATTTAATTATTTTTTGTTATTTTGTTTCTATAAATATTTGGAATGAATTTTCAAGTTTACCCATGGATTTAACGGAAAAATAGACAGACTTAACGGAAAGGACCAGTAGTGCAACACGATACATAATTGAGGGGCTTCTACAACTATTTTTGGAGTTGAGGGATGAAAATGTTACTATGGGTATAGTTCAAGGACCATTGCTACAATTAATTCATTTTAAAAAATATTATTCAGATATATGGTAATGAAAAAGGGTTTATATGTAAATCAAATGATTAAGAGTGTTTATCAAATTCCCCTCTTTTAATACTAGTTATATTTAAAAGAAGTGTGATAATTTCTCTTAAGTGAAAATTATTCGAATATATAATTCACATTCTAAAAATATCATCATACACTCCTTATAATTCACGGGCACAATTTTAAGGTGGTATATTGTAAAATTATTGTTAGCTTCAAATAAATCAAACATTACCTTGCCTTTAGCCATAAATCATCAATGATAACAAATAATCATGCCACATTAGTTCATGAAAACATACATTTTCTAGTGAGATGTCATACAAATTAAAGCTTATAAGTAAATAAATAAGTTACATGAACTTGATGTTAAACTTTACACCAAAAGGTAATGCATCATTATTGCTAAAGCCTAAGTGGTTGGGATATAGTGAGTGCTTAAGCTAAGCAAGGGTTGTATCATAAATGTTATGCAAGATACTTCAAAAGGAAAATGATTTCCTTCCAATTTTATAAACTTGTTTTATATGAAATGTTGTTCTGCTTTTGAGTTTGCTACCCATAACCTAACTCATGATTGTGTTTGATGCTCCTTTTGGAGATTGATAGATGGGCTAGCTCAACAAACTTCTTCAACTTTGCCAGCAAAAAGAAAGAAAGAGAAAGAAAGGAAATTTGATATGAAATGATGTTTTTGGGTGATGCTTGTAGATTTTTCTGTACCTACACTACCTTGGTGAATACAGATCCCTAATTTGTTGCCCAAAAAGACAAAAGGAAACGAAAAAGAAAGAAGATGATGGGGCACTATTGTTTTCAAGCTGTGTAAATTAGGTTCTTTTAGCCTCTTTGGTGGGTAATTTGTTGCTTGACAAGCTCAAGTGAGGTAGATTGACACCCTTTAAGCGGCACGTAACAGTCTTGGGTTCGGAGAAAATTTTGGAGAAAAGCGCTTCCCACTAAGTAAATAAATTTAGTGCTTGAGTGACATGTATCGTTCAGTTAAATATATTGCATATTACACGTTTATTTATTTATTCGTTTATAAGAAACCCACCTCTTCTTTTGGGAAGGCAAAATTCTCAAACTTATGGAGTTAAAATGCAATGCAAACCCCAAGACCATTCAGCATTCGTGCAATGCGCTCAAATAATGCAATGCAGTCCAACTCTAATATTTTCCATCAAACAGAAGGACGACTTGTCGTTTTACACACCTTGAGCCACTTCAAAAAGCACCGTTTCATTGCTCCTCCAACCTTTTAAAAAAAGCGAGTTACTTGACCAGGGCCCAGCTTCTGATAAGAAAGAAAGGAAGGCCCAATGGTTCGGGCCCTGCCACCCAATTCCAAGGTCCACATTTGACAGTTCACCTACAAAACTGAGGTGGGTCGCCCGACCCAACCAATCAAGTACCGTACGGATCTTTTGTTGGCATATCATGCAAAATGCCATGTTGTGTATCTCTGCCATATGCAATAAGTGTTCATTTGTTAAGCTCTTAATTGAAATTCAAATGGAAATGGAAGAAGCTTGTAGCTTAAGTGATTAAGAATAATTATTCATGCACTTGAGATATTGTGTTTGAGCCCCCCTCTCTCTATATCGCTTGTGTATATAAAGAAAAATTAAATTCAAAGACCAATCATGATAATTACAATCATATTACAATCGAGAAGACTTATAACTCCAGTGATGAATTACTTGCCCGACATTCCGCATTTCTCAATGAGAATTTGACACTTACTTTTTCCCTTCAAGGCCTTTAGCCTCTTTTTTAGTTGTTACCCCAAACCAAACAAATTCAAAAAAGAAAGAAAAGAAAACATAAATGGCTCATCCTTGATGTGGCAGTAAACAAGTTGAAAAATTATACCACTGGCCCCCTCGCCTAAATACAATTAGATCAACAAGAGCAAGCAGACAATTTCTTCATCTCACTAATTTCCAACTCAGACCCAGAAATAACATCAATTTTAGCTCCTTTAAGATCAACCCCGTTGGATTTGTTTCCATTGCCACATTCCAATGCCTTCTTAGACACCACTCCATATATCTTCTCTAGGACACTAAAAAATGCAGTGTCCACATTTTCACCACTGAAGGCTGATGTCTCAGAGAAGAACAGCCCTTGATCCTCAGCAAACTCAACTGCATCTTCTGTGGGCACATCTCTCTGCTCCCCAAGATCAGCTTTGTTCCCAACCAGCATGATCACGATCGAACTGTCGGCATGAGCCCGGAGTTCCTCCACCCACCTAGCAACATGATCAAAGGTCTGCCTCTTGGTAATGTCATACACCAGCATTGCCCCTAATGCACCTCTATAGTATGCACTTGTTACTGCTCTATACCTACAAGGACCAACAACAAACATGCTTTTCTTTAAGTATATTTGTCTTTAAATTTTCTCAATTCTTGTCCAAATCTAATAAATAAGATCAACCTACACTTTGTCCCACAGATTTAATTTTGAGATTGGTTCTATAGCAGCAAGTTTTTAATGCACTTGTGCAGTACATTTAATGTTGTTGCTGAAATTGCTGATATGCAGAGAGAGAGAGAGAGAGAGAGAGCTCAGTACATAACAACAGTACCAGCATAAAATCAGGTCGCTTAACGTTTATACAGATCCCTGTGCACATTCATGTCTGTCATCTAGAGAAAAGTAGAAAGAAAAAAGAAGAAGAAGCCTGCATGTCTGTAAGCATGGGCTCATACTAATTAACTCATTTTTTGTCATGTTGCAAAACTACATTGATAGCTAAAGCGCAAAAGCTGGGAAGCTGGTCTCATCTTCATTTGGCACAGTGCCACTAGCTAGACCTAGATCCCAAATCCACCAATAGGGAAGGCTCCTTTTTAATTTAATTTATTTTTGCACATTTTGATCACATAATGAGGTAACTACCAACAAATGTTATTATGTCACATATACACTGCATTAAAACCTCTAATCATATATTCATAATTCATGTTTCATATACCCTACACAGAGCACAAGTTTTAAACCAAAAAGTATTATATTAATGTCCTTGAACAGTAACTTCTGCTTCCATAGTAATGTGGATTAGATAGTAATGTTCTCTTTACATACTTACTTACACTGACTGACAAATGATTATGTTGTCAAATTGTGAATTTGAAACACACATTCTGAATAAAATTAAAATAGTTCGGATTCACAAACTAACAACATAAAATAGTCTGGGAAGGCAACATTCTCCATACATTACATACAATAGTGCTTAAGCTTCAATCACCATTCAAATTCGAGTAAAAAAAGTTCAGAGAGAGCTAGAGATTTATAAAACCTTTCTTGGCCAGCAGTATCCCAGATCTGGGCTTTGATGAGTTTTCCTTTAATGGTGACAGTCCTAGTCTGGAACTCAACCCCAATTGTGGACTTGGAGTCAAAGCAGAACTCATTCTTAGTAAACCTGGATAGAATCTGAGTCTTCCCAACTGCTGAGTCTCCAATAACCACCACCTTGAACACATAATCTATCTTTTCTTGCCCATTAATCTCCTGAGCAACCCTCTGAACCTGATCAGCCTCAACCCCATTCATTTCTTGGTTCATTTTCACAGCACAACTTAACAATCAATGATCAAAAAGATGATATATCGTGTTTTTCTCTCTCTTTGTTTTTCTTTTGAAATTGGACTTGGAAGACTTGGGCTTTTATTTAGTCTAGGATGTCAGTGGGAGTAAGTAAAACAACAGGAAAAAGATTGAGAAAAAGAGGAGAAGACAAGACAGGGTTGTCAATAACAGGTGGAGGGATAGAGAGAGCTAGAAATGAAAGTAATGGCTGTCCCTCTCTCTCTCTTTCAAATGCTTTAAGCATAGTGCATTATTAAATCATATAGTATATAAGTATAATGGCTTTGTGCTGTGCATAATTTGGGTTAACTCTGTCAGTCAAAAGCTGTACAAATTTTGTTTAATGGTTCTGAAATTGGGGTTTGGGAGTTATTAATTAAAGTAATCCAATTAAATTAAGCAGCATATTTACTTACAAATGAGTCCATTGGGGTTTGCATAAAAGTTGATTTCATCATTACAATACAAGCAAAAATGGATTGGTCTTTGATAATAATGGGGTTGGTCTTGTTCATGAACCAGCTGATTTGAAGCCCTTGAAAAATACTTTCTCATCATAATCTGACATGTTACATTATGTATATTCCTCTCATCTTCTCAAAGGGGTCGTTGGGTAGCTAGACATGCAGTTGAACGTTTGTCTCTTAAAATCAATGCTATACATAATAAAAGTACATAGGTAGCTGTTTTTATTAAATTTATTTGGTTAAGCTCTGTCTCTGTCAAATAATTTAGAGCCAAGATCTCACTTAAAGAATTCTTCAAATAAGTTTATTTGAGAATATCTTCGTAGAGTCGAGTCCGCATTTTACTTCAATACTCCAACCACCTCTTACCTTATTGAATTTGATCACGGAAAGAAACTCTTTCTACCAAGAAGACTTGAACTCATCACATCTTTACAACAATGTACTTTCGTAATAACACTGAAATTCCAACATGTGGAACTTGTTTATGCTTTTCTCTGCCTGCAGAACAATACAACCTTTGTGATGTTTGCACCGACAAAATGTTTGGTGCAGTGACATTCGTAAGAAATATGAATGATGATAAAGGGCAAATTTTAGAGGAATATAAAGTTTTGAGCAGGGTGTTGGGACATATCATTTTGGAAAGGGTTCTTTAGTATCTATAAATAGAATTTGAATTGATTCAATACGGAGAGTCTTAGTATAGTCACTGATTATGGTATGTGAGAGAGTTTCCTTCATAATCTGATTCAAAGACTCCTTATAAATTGTAGTGCTTCTTTCATAAAGACATGAGTCGTTGTATCCTGGGAGGTGAGCACCAGTAACCATAAGCACTTGTGTGGGGCGTAATTCATCTTAAAGTCCGATTGTCCAACACTTGCCTTAGACTCAATTATTCAGATTCTTCTAATCCATATTATATAAGCATGCATTAATTTTTAAGTTTGAATTTAATGATTATTTCTGAATTTTTGTATGATTAAAATATAGCAATTAGACCCCCCCCCCCCCCCCCTTTTTTTTTTTTTTTTTTTTTTTCCAACAGAGGGGAAACCAACCAATGCTTATAGTTATTGCTACATACATGAGCAATGCCTTAATATTATGTTTGGGAAGACCTACCTACAATACAAGGTAACAATGGGGAACTTGTTTGTATGGCATTGATCCATCAAGGATATGGCCAAATCCACGATCAAAATAGCGGATTGAAAATTGAGCGATTGAAGAAAAATTCACAGATTGACTAAAATAAGAAAAATTCACGTATAATATTAAGATTTATGTGCTTAACTTTTAACTATAATTGAATACATACTTCTCAAACGGTCTTTTGATGTCAAAAAATATATATTTTGGGATAATTTCGCTACCACTCAAGGGATTAGCTGCAGTTTTCCTACTTTTCTCCTCTCGATGCTAAATTAGTATCCACAATTTTTCCAGCACATTTGCAAAATATTACTTACAAGTTTACCCAAATATGAAATTACATGTAAGAAAAAGTGTTCCACGAGCACCAATATACGACTTGATTTATGGGCGGGAATGGGCTTGGCTGGGCTGGGCTGGGTTTGATGGTATTGCTTAATGGCCTATTTGTGAGTTGGCACAGCTTACCAACTGCCAAAGTTTTACTCTGCGGCTTGCAAGCCTGCAACGTTCAAGTCAATTTGATTCAGAGAAATTGCTTTCAAGGCAGTTCATCTCCATTTGTTGACATTTTGTGGCTGACCTGAAAGCCTGAAACTTATCCTCTTCCTCTCTCCTCCATGGATACCCTGTCAAGCTCTGTCTCAACCCTCAAAATCCCTACCCTTCTTTCATCAACATCATCTCGTGAGCTCCATCAATTCAATCATCGAAGTCCCAGAACACACAAACTTCCTCCACAATCCCACCTTCACTCCACCACCAAACCCAACTTAATCTCCAACAAAACCCATTCTTTCTCTCACAAGCTTGTCCCTTTATCTTCAACCCCCTCATTCTTGAACTCCTCTGCAACCCTCTCTCTCAATTCTTCATCATCCTCTGATCTCCATAGAAAACCAGCAACTGGGTATGCCGCTGCTCTGCTAGACATAGCTCAATGCAACAGTTCTGTTCATTTGGTTGAGAAGGACATTCAGAGGTTCTTGAAATTGCTCCACAATAAGCAAGTCCAAGCTGCCTTGGCCAACCCTTTTGCGGGTGAGAAAGAAAAGGGCCAAGTAGTGAACTTGGTGGCTGAGAAAGGGAGATTCAATAGGCATTTGGTGGGTTTGGTGAAGATGCTGGTTAGGAAAAATAAGGTAGGGATTGTGAAAGAAGTGTTGGAGGAGTTCCAGAGGATTTACAATGAGTTGTCTGGGACTGCTAAGAAGGTAAAGAATTTGGTTCATGAAAGCTTACTTTCATTTGCTGTATGATGCCATAAGCAATCCAAAGAATGTAAAGATTGCAACTTTACGATCTATGACCAATGCAAAAACTGGTTGTGCTGTATGAATGCATAATATGGCTGTCCAACATTCAAATTGGATATCCAAATAAGTTTGTAAGCTCATCAAAGCCTATATTTTTCATAATGTTCTGGATATTCTTGGTGATGATAACTCTCAGTTTCCCGCAATTGCAGAAATGCCCAAATTTTTTTCAATACTAGAATGGATCATTTGGGGCAGGAGGAGAACAACATTTTACTTGTTGGTCGTTTTTGAACACATCATATAATGCTTCACCAATTCAGTGAAATTTGTTAATCCTCCCGGAAAGAACATGATAATGGATTGTGTTGGTATAAAATTTTAAATTTTGTTGAAAGGGAGACAATGATCATACCGAGTGCCTAAAAGAAAAAATTGGGATGAGTAGATTTTCTGTAATGTTGCACATTACAAATTTACTCTTTATTTTGTCAATCCATTTGAATTCTTCTCTTTAGCTTTGAATTCTTCATCCATGGACCTTTCTTTGCTTTCCACTTTCCACTGTATGCTGCTTCTTGAAAATGTCAAAGGTTCATGACCAGCATTCAGCAAATATTATAAGTCCACCTTATCAACCTCTTCTGTTTCTTCATACATTTTCTTTCAAACTTTTCATCTTTAGTGGAGTTCCTTGGTAACTAGATGTTAAACTCACAAAAGCAGCTGGGTGATGGTGGGTGGAGATAATCATGATAGTCTTGGGGGATTTGATTACTTGGGGATTCGTCAGTGCATTATAATGCAGCAAAAAGTTGATGTACTTTCTTCATTGTATTTTACTGCACTTCAGTAAATCATACATACTATTAGTGGGGGCAAATAATGTCTCAAAAACGACTCAGCACAATGTGCCTTGAAACATACCAATGGTAATTTTGTATTAATGCACAAAAGAATTCAGTTCATGAGAGAGCTTATTTCTTTTTGCTGCATGAAACCCCGTTATTTTGTACAACCATTGAAGTATCAGCACGCCACAAATTTGTATGTGAAATGACAATAAGTGAGAATAGATTTCTAGTTTAAGGGATTAAAAAAGTGAATTCTGTGCGGATCGTTTTCGGCTTTTCCGATGAATTAGGTCATAAGTTTTACTCATGTATATCATATTGTTATTGGGATGACTCCTTTAATACTATTATTTCTATTAATTTAATAAAATTTTATCGCCTGATATGGATAAAATAATAAGAAAGTTAAGAAACAAATCATTAAATAGAAATTCAGTTTTTAATGAAAAAGATGAAGGGAAACGTTAAAATTATTCGAAAAGCTTAACCTTGGGGTGGGGACAATGAATGGTATGAATTGAACGGGAAACAAATGCAATGGACAATAAGTGCGTTTCATCGTTCTATGGAAAAAGGGAAAACGTGATTGACCAGTGAGACGGCAACGGGCCCTCAAAACAATACGTGTTTAAAAACTCCCTTTTTTGTTTGTCGAAAACGTGTTTAAGAACTTCTTCATACTTTTCAAAGACGGATGGCAGTGGCATGGTGATGAGTTTTCCAAAGGCTGTATAAGCTGCGAGCTATTTTTGTTTTACCTCCGGAACAAAGTTGGGTCTCTTTTCTTTTATTTATTTATTTATTTATTTTTGGTCTCATCCAATCTTCAAGTTTGATACAGTATTTCAGTCAACGGTTACATGAGCAAAGACCCAGAAAGAAAATTTCTCCATTTTACTTCTGTGAAAATTTTACTCAGAAATATCCTTCAAGGAAAAGGTCAAGACTTGGGACTTGGGGGAGAGAGTCTCCACTTGGAGGCAATAAACTTAAGACAATTTATTTTTCAGATTGCAACTTCCCTAAATTACCCAAAAACAGAAAAGAAGAGAAAAAGGAGAAAAGGTATTTCTTTTAGTCCTACTTTTCAAATTTCTTTTCCATTTTTGAAAGGCCTCTGTGGTTAGTTGATTGATAATTTTCCCGGAAATTTGGGTGCATTTTCTTCAGAAGTTGTGTGGAAAAGATTGATGGTGCTGTGAATTTTGAAGGGCATAAACTCTTTCCCAGGTCTGTCTCTTAAACTTTTTCTTTTTAAATCAGTGAAGACTTTGTTGTTGACTAAAAGGGTCTTGGCCTTCTGCTTTATTGCATGCTTGATGTTTAATGGGGTCCTTCTGAATTGCAATTTGAGCCTAAATTTGAAGAAATAAGCTGGAAATTGAAGCATTATTGATTTCAGTATATTGAATTAGGACTAGAACTTACTAGTATCTGTGCTTTCTATCTTTGTTTCAAGTGCATAATATTTGTTGGCTTGGGTTTGCATGAAGTTGTGTTCTAGGCTTCGCTGCTCGTTTCTGCTGGGAATTTTAGTGCGTTCAAGTTCTCTGACCGGAAAAAGAAAAAAAACAGTAGCTTTCTAGAATGGTTATGTATGTTAACTCTGTTTGGTTGCTGAGAGAAAGTAGCAAAGAGTGAATGGGTTTTTTTGGGTACAAAATTTCATTATTTTTTTAATGAAGCAAGGGAATTAGACTGAGTAGACTTATTGCCAGTACAAACTTATAGCTGAGCTTAATTTCAGTCTTTCCTTTGTTGATAAACAAAACAAAACGATTTTCCTTTTGGTGTCAGAGGAAACTGAAGGTTAGAGAAGAAAATGACAGGTTCAGAGTTACTTCATGTCTTTTGGTTTCTGTAAAATAATGGAGACTAATGGTTGGATTAGGGACATTGAGCGGAACTCTCCATATCTCAAAATTATGAAAGAATACAAGACTTAATTATAAATTCTCAGCAACCAAACTGAGAATTTGTATGTGACTTTTAATTTTTTGTGATTTTCATTTCTGCCTGGTGCTCCGCGACTGAATGGGTAGTTGGTCCAGATGTATATGAGTAAATAAATTCAAGTATAATCAATGTTGTGTAGCATGACTAAGACTAAGCAAATACTCTGATATTTCAGATTGTAACTGAATGCATGGGCATGAAAACTATTTTGGATCAAAAGCTTCTGGTTGTTGTCCTGCAACAGGGCTTCTGCCACTTTTTGTCAATTGTGCAGTCAAATGGGAAATGAGGATCTCGCTTGCTGGTTTTAGTGAGTTGCAAAATGTTGGCAGTGGACTTGGTTTCAAGTGCTGCATCTGCTCCGGCTTCAGAAGTCATTTCTCAAATAGTAGAGCTCATTTTCGAAATTGTAGCTGCTGCCAATGACGTCCTTGTTAAGAAGGATACTTTCAAGGAGCTTGCAACTTATGTGGTAAGGGTAGTCCCCATCTTAAGAGAGTTGAACAAGAGAACTGTTGTTCATTCTGAGAGCTTGAACAATGTTATGGAGATTCTTAACCGAGAAATCAGAGCTGCAAAGCAACTGACTCTTGAGTGCAGCAAGAGAAACAAAGTGTATCTCTTAATGAATTGCCGTAATATAGTTAAGCGCCTAGAGGACATAATGAGAGAGATCAGTCGGGCTTTAAGTCTTCTTCCCCTGACTTCTCTAGATCTTTCATCTGGCATAGTTGAAGAAATTGAAAAGCTTTGTGACAATATGCAGAGAGCTGAGTTCAGGGCAGCAATAGCAGAAGAAGAGATTTTGGACAAAATTGAGTCTGGAATCCAGGAGAGAAATGTGGATCGTTCTTATGCCAATAATTTGCTGGTTCTCATTGCAGAGGCAGTTGGAATCTCAACTGAGAGGTCAGTGTTAAAGAAGGAATTAGAGGAATTCAGGAGCGAGATAGAAAATGCTCGGCTGAGGAAAGACCAGGCTGAAGCTATACAGATGGAACAGATAATTGCTTTATTAGAAAGGGCTGATGCAGCTTCATCTCCTAGGGAGAAAGAAATGAAGTATATCATTAAGCGGAAATCTTTGGGTGGTCAACCATTGGAACCGCTTCAATCATTTATTTGCCCAATCACCAGGGAAGTTATGGTGGACCCTGTGGAAACTTCTTCTGGACAGACATTTGAGAGAAGTGCTATACAAAAGTGGTTTGCTGATGGGAACAGATCATGCCCCCTGACCATGACTTCTTTAGACACATCAATTTTACGGCCCAATAAAACTCTGCGGCAATCAATAGAAGAATGGAAGGATAGGAATACCATGATTATGATTGCTTCCTTGAAATCAAAACTCCAGTCTGAAGAAGACGAAGAAGTGCTTCATTGCCTCAGTGAGCTACTAGATCTCTGCAAAGAAAGAGATCTGCATAAGGAATGGGTCATACTGGAGAACTACATACCTATTCTCATTCAACTTCTTGGTGTTAAAAATCCTGAGATAAGGAACCATGCTCTTGTCAACCTATGCATTTTGGTGAAGGATAGTGATGATGCGAAGGTAATACTTTGCTTACCTTAACTACATCGTGTACTCTCTCTCTATCCCTCCCTCTGTGTTTTTATATATAATGCCTAGCAACAGATGCACAAGTCTGTAAAATGCCCCTTGTGCAGTAATATTCTTTTGATGAATAATGATGTTCTTCATTTGCCTACACAAAAAGAAACAAGAAAAACATGCACTTATTGTTTGTAGTAACAAATACATTTTATTTTTCTATGTTATCTTTTCTTAATTCCCTCCCGTATGGATATAACCTTATAGTTAATGTTGCAGGAAAGAATTAACAAAGCTGATAATGGCATTGAATCTATTGTTCGTTCACTTGGCCGCCGTGTTGAGGAAAGGAAGTTAGCAGTGGCATTACTTTTGGAATTATCCAAAAGCAATCTGATAAGAGAACGCATAGGGAAGGTTCAAGGTTCCATACTCCTATTAGTTACCATGTCCAACAGTGACGATAATCGGGCTGCCAGAGACGCACAAGAGCTATTGGAGAATCTGTCATTCTCTGATCAGAACGTTATACAGATGGCAAAGGCAAATTATTTTACACATTTGCTGCAGCGTCTCTCTGCAGGTTCTCGTATCTTCTTTCATAATAATTTCTTATAAATGGCTTGTACAGGATCTTTCTTCTATTTTTTTGGTTGTATAATAAGAAGACCCTCATGCAGATTGTAAAATAGATCTTTCTAAAATAATGCTACAACCTTTACTAAAATAACCCTACAAGTTCTGGGTTAAAATTCATTGTTGCAACCTTTATTATGATATGTAATGGTTCCTTCTGAATTTTAGCATTGTATGTAGTAAAAAAGGTTAGCAATCTTAGTTTTATCACTACAATATATTCATCAGTGATCCAAGTTTACGCTTGATTCAATAGAATTCCAATAGTTTACATGTTTGCTTCCTTGAATATGATAATGTTAAATTTAATTGGTATGTTAAGAGATCTTTTGGTGTGGTTTATGAAAGTTTAAATGTGCTCTATCAATTTTATGTTTATATTTATCGAAAAATTTAGCCTGAGGTATGGCAATGTGATTTTCAGTTTGTATGTTTTCTACAGTTTATGTGTCAATGGTTCATTTTATGAGTAATGAAGGTTCGTTGCTATAAAATTGTCATTTTTTTATATTCAGGACCAGAAGATGTGAAAATGACCATGGCATCAAATTTGGCAGAGATGGAGTTGACTGACCACAATAAAGAATCTTTGATAGAAGGAGGAGTACTGTGTCCACTTCTGTATTTGGTCTCACATGGTGACATTCCAATTAAAACTGCGGCTGTTAAAGCTCTTAGAAACCTCTCAAGCTTACCTAAAAATGGTCTGCAGATGATTCGAGAAGGTGCAGAGCGCCCGTTACTTGACCTTCTTTTCAATCTTAGCTCGTCATTGTCAAGTTTGCGTGAATATTTAGCAGCCACAATTATGCACCTCGCCATGTCAGTGTCTCTAGAATCCAGCCAGACACCCATTTCATTTTTGGAATCGGATGAAGATATTTTAAAGCTTTTCTCTTTGATTAACTTGATGGGGCCTAATGTACAGAAAAGCATCCTTCGCACCTTCCACACCTTGTGTCAATCCCCCTCTGCTATACGTATCAAGACCAAGTTGATACAGGTGTGTATTTTATTTTAGAAGACATTTTTATTTCAATAAAAATTGGTTTCCTGCATACACAAGTCTACTAGTAGAATGTTAATGGGATCTCGAAGTTTGAATGGAGTGAGAACATCCAATCGTGGCTAGTCTCATAAGAAATTGGGAGGTAGTGCAAAGGCCTGCAAGCTGAAGCTTCACTTAATGTTATTTCTTAACAGAAAAGACCTGGAAGGGATATCAAACTGAAATAACATTAAGTGAAGCTTCAACTTGCACCCTTTTTCTGTTAAGAAACTGCATTGAGATTCATGTTTTGCAATTAGTAGTCATCATCAATCAACTTTCCTAAATCAAAACTTTAACAACTAGGGTAGTGTTTGCCCAATTTGGATTAATGATGCACATTCGAAATTCCCATAATAATGAAAAAGAAACTCATTGAAGCTTTATTAAGAGAGGGTCGTGTTAATAACATTTTTCTGACATCTTTTTAAGTTCTTGTCTCCTCGTTATATGGGTTTACCCCATGTTGAGGTTGATTTTTTTCAACCCTTACGCTGATACACTATGTAAGTTAGAAAATGTAAACTCAGGTGCAGCCTATTGAATTTTAGAGTTTAAATTCCTAGTTCCATTTTTACAATTATCTCATTACTTGGAATAATAACACCTTTACCAGATGCTAACTTGATTTACTCAGCTTCTGGTAGATAAGCTTTAACTGATTTGGTTACTTTTACAGTCCTCCGCAATACAAGTATTGGCTCAGTTGTGTGAGAATGATGACCTAAACCTACGAGCAAATGCTGTAAAGCTGTTCTCTTGCTTAGTAGAAGGTGGCAGTGAATCCACCACCATCCTGGAGCATGTGAATCAGAAGTGCATTGAGACTATACTCAAGATCATCAAAGCATCTGACGATGAAGAAGAGATTGCTTCTGCAATGGGCATTATCTCTAACCTTCCTGAAATCCCCGATATCACACAGTGGCTTGTGGATGCTGGGGCACTACCTGCCATAATCAGTTTTCTCCAGAATGGCAAGCAGAATGGTCCCCATAAGATTCAGTTGATAGAGAATGCTGTTGGAGCCATTTGTCGTTTCACTGTTTCAACAAACTTGGAATGGCAAAAGAGTGCAGCTGAAACTGGCATTATACCCTTGTTCGTACAGTTGCTGGAGTCTGGAACCTCCTTGACAAAAAAACGTGCAGCCATATCTCTTTCTCGATTTTCAGAGAGTTCACCACTGTTGAGCAGGTCTTTACCTAACCGCAAAGGATTCTGCTGCTTCTCGGCCCCACCAGAACCTGGATGCCCTGTTCATGGAGGAATATGTAGCATTGTTTCATCATTTTGCCTGGTGGAGGCTGATGCAGTGGGACCACTAGTTAGGATTCTGGGAGAACCTGATCCTGGAGCGTGTGAAGCTTCTTTAGATGCACTATTAACTTTAATTGAAGGTGAGAGACTGCAGACCGGTAGTAAGGTGCTTACAGAAGCAAATGCCATCCCACCTATAATAAAATTTCTTGTTCAACCCTACCCTAGTTTGCAGGAGAAGGCTCTACATGCTCTAGAAAGAATGTTCCGGCTGCTGGAGTTTAAACAGAAGTTTGGATCATTAGCTCAGATGCCTTTAGTTGACTTAACTCAGCGTGGAAGTGGTAGTGTGAAATCTATGGCAGCTAGAATACTTGCTCACTTGAACGTGCTTCATGATCAGTCTTCCTATTTCTGAAGGAACTTCATGGTTACAGCTTACATATGTCAATGATTTGGAGATCAAGCATAAATTCACTTATATGCTTTAAACTTCACAACGATCACTGAAAGTTACCGGAGGACCTGCCATGCAAAGCTATAGACATGGGAGCCCTTCATATTTTTATAAGCATGGCTCTCTGGGCAGTACGTCATTATCTGGTTGCAGTGACGTGTGATTGGACGGACGCAATTTTATTTTTCGAGTCGCAGCGTCAAGATCCAAATGAGAATTTAAATTCTGCTGCCGTTGGACCAGTGGGAAGTTGGTTTGCGGCTCATACATGTGGTGCCGCGGGAAGTTGGTTTGTGTCTGTATATTTGAAGCTTGATTTGTGTATAATGGTTTAAGGAGAAGATAAATCAGTGTAAGCCATCACTGGTGGACTGGTAAGGGAAGCTGAGGTCATTTTTTTCAACCACAATTAAATTCTTTTCTAATATAGGATCTGGATTCTTTCTTGTGTATACATAGGAAAAGAAGTTCAAAAATTCAAAATAAATTTTCAGGTTAAATTGTATCCTTAGTTATGTTGTCTATGCAGTATATGCTGAATGTTTCATTGAAGCAGCTGCTGAAAAACGTATCTGTCATTTAGGACTTGGAAGATGTTTGAATCAGTTGCCTTAAAAACCCAGAGATTAAATATTTTTCATTTCTATTTAATTAATGAACAAATGTGTTTAATGCCTTTACTTTCACACAAAAAAATTAAAAAAAACCAAAACAAATTGAAAGTGAAAGTGAACGGATAATAAAGTTATCAGAGAATTCTAATTAACTACATGGTGTCTTTACTCTGTCACATCCAGATTGAATCTGCTTTCCTACTGATCATAATAACCTGAGATTTTATCATGCTGTTTTCTCCTTCTTTGCTCTCCATCTTCTCCTCCTTCCTACTAATTTAAGAACCTCGTCAATAAGTATCACCGGTGCGGAGATCAAAATTACCAGGAGCCATTCATTCAGACTCAATGGAACAACGCCAAACACGTCTGCTAAAAGGGGAATGTAGAGAATGAGGCAATGAAGTCCAAATGACACTGACATGGCAACCAAGAGCCAAGGGTTCCTCCAAGGTGGCATTTTGACCAAGCTAATATCTTCAGAAAGAGCATTGAGGGAATTGAACATCTCAATGGCCACCAAGACAGAGAGTGACAAAGTCATTGCCTTCACTTTACCAACAGAGAAATAGTCACAAGGGTCAGAGAAACTGATAGTCCGACCTCCGCTAACTGTGAATGGAGCCACGGTAAAATTCAACCATGATGGGCACTCTCCCCAATTTCGAAGCTGAGATAGTTGAACAAGTGTATGTCCATCACTCACAAGATTGATGCCCATAAAGGAAGCCTGAGTATACCACAAGATGAAAATGCCAACAGTCGCAATGCCCACATAAGAACCAATTACCTGCAGTTGTGAACATGTAAAGTTTATGACTTTTGCATGGCATGCTGAAGCTCAATTAAAAGTAGGGCAGTAACCATCAGCCATACTAACCAGGTAACGGAAAAGAACCCAAGGACTCATAAGAGCATCATCACTTTTGCGGGCGGTTTCTTCATAATATGCATGTCAGCTGGGTTAAATCCAAGAGCTGTTGCAGGTGGTCCGTCGGTGACCAGATTTACCCACAGAAGCTGCACAGGTATCATACATTCGGGTATTCCCAATGCCGCGGTCAAGAATATGGATATTACCTCTCCAACATTTGAAGATATCATGTACCTGCAGAATGAGAGATTGAAAAGTTCTTACTTAAAGGAAGAAAAAGGTGAGAGAGGGAGGGAACATATTATGCTTATGATGATGAACAAAGAGAGAGATATGCCTAATAAAAGCTTTCATGTTAGTGTAAATGGCACGGCCTTCGGCAACAGCTGAAACAATAGTACTGAAATTATCATCTGCCAAAACCATATCTGAAGCTTCTTTTGCAACCTGGGATATAAAACATGAAGGGTTAGAAGTCACATTGCAAGGCTCCAAGTTAATGAGAACTGTAAGTGGCAGAGGGCATCATCCTATGTTCCAAGAGTGAGTGTGAATGCCACCTCAGTTCCTGTGATGCCCATGGCAATCCCAATGTCAGCAAGTTTAAGTGCCGGTGCATCGTTCACTCCATCTCCGGTCATTGCAACAACCTCCCCCATCTCTTTCAGCATCCTTACTATCTCTTGCTTATGCCTAGGCTCCGCACGAGAGAAAACCTTCCCTCCTGGTTTTGCTAAAATTTCCATTTGTTGTGGCTGGGGTAGAACCATGAACTCTTTTCCAGTAAAACTTCTCCCTTTCAGATCCTCTTCTTTAGAGAACAACTTGATTTCTTGACAGATAGCCTCAGCTGTGGACTTGTTATCTCCAGTTATTACCATAACTTAATTCCAGCTTCTCTGCAATCTTCAATTGCTTTTCCAACTTCATCACGAGGAGGGTCCTGTGCAAAATAGTTATTAAATGAAATATTTGAAATTTTGAACCTTGAAAATCATCAAGTAGCAAAACATTTGTGGCATATACATACTCTTAACCCAACAATGCCTACAAAAACTAAGTCACTTTCAATGGAGAAGTAGCAGGCTGGATCAAGCAACTTCTTGTGAGCAGGATGGCTCTCAGAATGATAATCTGAAAACTCTCCCAACTCCTCCTTATACGCAAAACCCAAGCACCGCAATCCCTTTGAGCTCATGTCCAAGAGTCTCAAGAGCAATAATTGTTTACAAGGTTCGTCTATTGGAACAAGGGATCCATCAGCAAGTTGTACATGCAAAGTGCGCTCCAGTAAACTCTCAACAGCACCCTGCAAATTGCAACTGTTAAATTATACGAGCACCAGACAGTGCACCAAGCATGAAAACATGCTGTAACAGCAAACTCAAACCCAGTTGTAGACAGCAATGAGATAAAAAATGAGTCACCTTGACAAGAAGTCGGTTACGCCCAGTTGGCTCCCGGACAATAACACTCATAGACTTTCGAACACGATCAAATTCTAGTGTGGCAACCCTTTTCGATCTTTTTGTCCACCACTCACAACAGCCTGTACTTGAAAAATTGACTGTTAGAAAGCTTCCCCATTGTCAACAGCTTAGATCATATGAAAAAAGAGAATAGTTTTCTGCTAACCTAATTTCACTGTTGTGGTGTCAATTAAGTAGCTTGCAGCAAGCTGTGTGTCACGAATTTTGTTTGATGTCTGGAACTCCCATTTTTTCAACCAAAACCTTAAGAGCTGCCTCAGTTGGCAAACCTGTAGCCCTGAAGAGCTGACCATCAAAATAAATCCCAGCATCATTGCAAACAGCACAGATTTCTGCAATGGCTTGCATGTTAGCATCCATATTATAGCAAGTCCAATCAACAATTCCCCCGTCCTTGGGATCATAAGTTGTGCCTTCAACACGAATTGTTCGAGAAGCTGTGGTTTTTCCACCCAAAGTGAAGAATTCTGTCACAGACATCTGATTTGTTGTCAAAGTCCCAGTTTTGTCTGAACAAATCACAGTTGTGCATCCTAAGGTTTCTACACTTGGAAGCTTCCTCACAATTGCATTCTTTTGTGCCATTTTCCTTGTACCAAGAGCTAAGCAAGTTGTAATAACAGCAGGAAGACCTTCTGGGATTGCAGCCACAGCAAGTGCAACAGCTATCTTAAAATAGTATGTGCATCTCTCAAACGAAAGCCTAACATTCGTTGGCCGTCCATCAATAAGATCCCAAGAGAGGAAATTTTTGTAGTTCATAACCCAAACAATGAGGCAAACAAAACAAACCCAATAGCAGTAGTGAACCTGCTGCCAAATTCGTCCAGCTTCTTCTTCAAGGGGGTGTCATCTTCTTCCAAAGAAGCCTCATGTATTTGCTTTTGTATTTTGCCAATCTCAGTGTTCATCCCAGTGCTAACAACAACACAAAGACAGCTACCATTGACAACAGTTGTGCCTGAGAAAACCATATTCTCTTTCGCCTGCAAGTCACAATCATCCATAAATATAGGACCAGTGCTTTTCAGAACAGGCATTGCCTCGCCAGTCAATGAGCTCTGCTCAACTCGCAAAGTTGAAGTCTTTAAAACTGCAACTCTCATGTCAGCAGGGACTTTGTCTCCCACTCGCAATTCGACGATATCACCAGGAACAAGTTCTCTTGCAGGCAAATCTGGCACCAAATAGCCATCTCTTAAAACCTTTCCAGATTCACTCTGCATCTGCTTAAGGGCTTCAAGTGCTTTTTCAGCATTGCTCTCTTGCCAAACTCCAACAATGGCGTTAAGGATTAAAATCAATACTATCACAAATGGTTCTACATAGGCTTCAAACCCTGACTCCCCTGACTCACCTCCACCCAGGAAAGCTAGAACAAAAGATATGAAGGCTGCAACTAGAAGTATTTTTACAAGCGTGTCATCAAATTGCTCTAACACAAGCCTCCATAAAGGCTTGCCCTTCTCTTTGGAAAGCTCATTCCAGCCATACCTTTCACGCCGCTTCTCGGCCTCATAAGTGCTCAGGCCCTTGTCTAGTTTCACATGGTACTCTTTCAAACACTGCTCAACCGGCCATGACCATTCTGGGACTGGCTTTTCTTCCATTGATGCTTCAATTTTGGAGCTCAAATTTCACCCCAAATGAAAGCAAAAGAAAAACTACCTTACTCGAAATTCTCTTAAACCCATGTCAGGTACCTGCATAATAATTCAAAAACATGTAAGGAATTTCAACAGAACATGAATTAACCATATATCCTCAAAATATAAATATGTTTAAAACCTGTAAAACAATTTCACGAACCAGATTTGAAAAACTCATCGAGAAAATTTACTGTTCAAAACAAATTGAGAACTTTTACACTCTTTTTCTCCTCTACAAACCCAAAAATGTCTTCTTCCTTTTTTCTTATACTGATTCTTCAAAGTAAACCAGAGGATAAGTCAGTGACATACAGCATAGTTTCAACTCATTCACAGCAGAGCCATAATATAAAGACTAGGCTGCAACAGAAAAGAGTAGTTTCAACTTTCAAACTCATTTAAAGCCCAGCAAGAGAGAGAGAGAGAGAGAGAGAGAGTGAGTGAACAGAACTAGTCTGCAAACAGATTAAGCAGACAATATGAACTAAAACTGAAGTGTATGTGAGACACATGTTAGCAGCAAAAGAAAACCATACAAAAATAAGGCAGTTAAAAAGCACAGCACCCCTACAACATATGTCAATTATCTGCAAAACCCAGAAAACAACAAAAGAAAAAACAAAAATTTGAACTATGTGGAGCTTACTTGAACTAAAAATAACTGACCTCTTCAACAAGAACATGAAGAAGACATGAAAGACACCAAAGCTGGCTGACTGGCTGGCTTGGACACAAAGCAATTCAAAGTTCAAAGTACACAAAAACTTGTCCAAGAAATGAAGGATAGTTTGATGGTTTTGTTTTGAACTTTTAATGAGTGGACTGGTCTGCTCCTGTTGATCATTCTTTTACTTTGTCTTTTGGTTTTTTTTTTTTTTTTTCCTCCTGGGAAGAATTTTGGGATCTTTAAAGCTTTAAACTTTCAAAATTCGCGTCTTGTTGTGGGTGGTGGTCAGTTGAGCTTAAAATTTTTTGAAGGAGAGGAGATCGTGCAGCCCCGAATATGAGATCGTGTTGACGATTATGACCTCGTGGGTTTGGATTATTTACGCGTGGAGCCTCTCAGATTGACTTGTTACCTGCATTTTTTATTGGTGACTTGTTTGCCGTACGCGTATGGCCGTAGGAAGGAATCTATGCTTCCATTTCCATCCTTTTTGTGTGTTCAATAAAAAACTAGAAATAAACAAAAATGAACTGTTAATTCAAAGCAGAATAATAATTATTTTTAATTAATCTCTTCACTAGAATAGAACTTGATGCTCCTTTCATATTCTTGTCTAACTTGTGCCGGTCGTTTGGAATTATATTTTACATGCTTTTTGGATTTTCTCGAATCTCGTATGCATTTCGCGAAAATTACTATTATAAATTATAAACCATATGCCTCGGATCAAATTATTAAATACATATGAGCCTTCGTACTTAATTCCAAAACTACATAAGTTTACAACTACTTGTCTCATATTCATATCTTTATTTGTGCAAATTTGTGTGTTCTTATTTTACGATTTTAATTACAATTGTTTGAACACCCGTAAACTATAAAATTACAACCTAACTATTTAATTTACAACAGTTGATTTGGCTCTTATTTATAAACAGCAATTGTTTAAAAGCTGTGGAGCTGGCAGCCAACATATATAAACATTAAACACCAATTAGCACTAAGCTAGGATTGAATTAACATCGACAGAGACGTATACACATAAATTAACGTTGTACTCACGTATATGTTAAACATGCCCAAAGGACATCATCGTATGATCATATCATTGTTAAAATTTCATCCGTACCCCTACAGAAAAGAGAAAATGACAGCCAGACAGAGGTAAAAAGAAGAGAATTTTTAAGGTTTTGGGGACAGGGCTGCTGCTAGTCTGGTAAGAGCTGAAGACCAAATGATAATAATAATCAATGATGGCATTTGTTTGTGCGGCTAAGAACCCTGCTTACTCATCATTACCATTAATCAAATTGTTTAATGTTAATGGGGTGGGAAATCCCATTCAAACCAAAGTCCCTGGAAGTTTCTTCTTTTACCTGCCCCCATAACCACTATCTCATTAAACTAGGGTTTGTCATCAGTTTGGGATCATAGGACTCTGACTTTATTTCTATTTCTATTTCCTTCTCTCAATGGCTTGGGATGTTGCGCAAGGGCTCGTAGCCCAAGTGTTTAAAAATATTTATCCATTTATCTAGATCCTAAGTTCGATTTCCCCATCTTCTGATATCTCTTGTAATTTTTTTAAAAAAGAAGAAAAGAGGAAAGGAAGGGTACTACCTAAGCTAAATTAATCAAATTGTTGTTCAAGTTCCACTCTATCATTTCTTGTTTGGGTGGTTTAGCACATCTGTTTTTAATGGAAATAATTCAACTTGTGTTTTGTAAGGTACATTTGTCAATGGGAGGAATCTCCAAAATATCTTCCAAAGCTTAGAGGGGTTGTGATTAAGTACTAAAAGAACTTTTTTTGAAATGAAATAAAATAATGAAGTGCAAAATCATAATTTCATAAATTTCTTTAAAATCTCACAAAGTAGTCATCTTTATAGGTGTGAAACTAGTGGCCCATTTCGTGTTCATGTCATGCTTAGCCCATTTTGTCCTCGTGCCGTGCCCATCTAATGGGTTAAAAACTTTGGCATATTTGGGTACATTGCGGAAGGGCTATAACGAGGAGTTTAGAGTGATGAGCTTATTTGAGGGGTTCAATCCCACCATCAACAAATGTAAGAAAATCAATGGACTTAAATATTTTAAAAGGTTTGATGGTGAGATTGAAACCCTCAAATAGCTCCTCTTACTCTAAACTCCTCATTGTAAAAGCTCCAGTACATTGACTTCTTTGGCCCAGCCTGTATCATGCTCATACCGTGCCTATTATAATCGTGTCGGTCCATGGGCCGACCCAGTCCTTTAGTCCAGCTACTCATCATAAAGCAGGCCCCTAGCTTAGGATACGCCCACCGAGTAGTCCAAATAAACCCGAGCAGCCCATTATCCTAACACGAAAACTCGGACCATCGGACGGTCGATATGATAAGTCCCGGCCGATTAAGATACAGTTGGATATAAAATGCCCAAACCTTGCCCTTTCCCCGCTCTCTAATTATTCCCCGTTCTAGGGTTTGCTAGTTTCTCTCTGCTTCGGCCTTTCAGGTATGACTTCTCTAAATTTTTACTATCCTCTACTTTCCCTTTAATTTATCTTAATCGTCAATTGATCTTTCTCTGTATTTTTCTATGTTCATGTGTTTGTTCCTCTGTTTTTCTCTTCTTCTCAGTCGTTTGCTCTCTTATTTGGGTTTTTCAGATTGTTTCTTTTGCTGTAATTTGCGGGACAGTAGCGACAATGAGGCCGGTTTTCGTCGGAAACTTCGAGTACGAAACTCGGCAATCGGAGCTGGAACGCTTGTTCTCTAAATACGGGAGGGTCGATCGTGTGGACATGAAGTCTGGTACGACATTATCGATTGATTTTGATTCATTAGTCTCTTTCACAATATAAACTTGAATGATTTGCACAGAAAATTCTATCTTCTGATTGTTGTAGTTCCTAAATTTACGTTCATCATAGTCATATTAGTATATTTCAGTATGGTTGCCCTCTGTAATTCACTTTATTATCTGGGCGTTTGACAAGTTCATGCTTTTGGCATATAGGAGTGTGTGTGCCTGATGCCTTTTGAATTTGTGATAAGTTCAATTGCATCGTATTTGTTTATCGAATCAGTGTCGAGAATGTTCAGTGAAAGGGGATAGTTTCAGTTGCCAGTGCTCCCTCTACCTGCCACACGTCGGTTAAATAATTTTATAGTATTAATATAAGTTTTTTAGTTATGGATATACTACTACTTTTGTAGTGCGCATATCCAATGCCTCTTTTCCCGGAGGAAAGGAAGTGGCCGCCACAAATTTGCAATATTTTTGGAGAAAATCTCCGCATTTTAAGTGTTTCTTTTGTCGCAGGAACTTGTCTACTAAAGGAAAATGAACTGAGCTTCTATCTGGGCTCGCCAACATCACTGCCAAAATTTTAATTTGGAAAAGGAAACCAACCTGGTTGCCTGCTTCTCTACACTCCATTTACAGATAGCAACATTCCGCATTTTCTTCACTCGGTCTTCCGTCACTCACATAAAGTTGCCATTTCACAAGAATGGTCATAGTGGGATCAATCATTTGTTATGCCATGCCTATCACAAGTCTACTACTGTTCATAGGGGATTAATGAAATCTGGCCATGCCTACAATCACTGATAATAGGGGGATCTTTGATTCTATCATGCCATGCCTTCCATTTCTGAACTCGTGCTCTCTGAATGGCGAAGCATGCTTAGCAATGATTTCTCAGACCCGAAACTATGGATTAAAACCTTTAGTATGCTACCATCATGATTTAGTGCATCATGCAACGCCTCTACAGTCTTATGTGCATCAGCCCCTCACATAAATGCAGGTGTTGTATTTACTTTAGTTTGTGCCAGGGGAAAGATATATGAGGCTGATGTACTCCCTGATGAGTGGGTTATATGCTGATGCTTCCTTTGTTCTTTTCTGTTTCTGATTTTTCCTCTCTGTTTCAGGTTTTGCCTTTGTCTATTTTGAGGATGAGCGGGATGCTGAAGAGGCTATCCAGAACCTCGACAATAAGCCATTTGGTCATGACAGGCGCAGGCTATCTGTGGAGTGGGCTAAGGTACAATCTAGTTTTCTATTTATAATCATTCTCCTTGAAGTCCCACAGTAGTATTTTTTGAGGTATACTCAGTTCCGGGAGTGTTTAAAGACATCACTATACCTGGTTTTTAACCCCTAATAATTTGATTTGTCAGGGTGAGCGTGGTCGCCATCATGATGGTTCTAAATCAGTGGCAAACCAGAGGCCAACTAAAACTTTGTTTGTCATTAACTTTGATCCCCTCCAAACCAAGGTTCGTGATATCGAAAGACACTTTGAACCTTATGGGAAGGTGCTTCATGTCAGAATTCGTCGGAACTTTGCATTTGTGCAATTTGACACACAGGAAGAAGCTACCAAGGCTCTTGAGGCTACTCACGCAAGGTCAGTAATTTGTTTCTTTTCTTACTTGGTTAACTCTTTTGACTAAAAGGCTGACAAACTGAGGCAAAATTTTATCATTTGCAGCAAGATACTGGACAGGGTTGTGTCTGTTGAGTATGCTTTGAGGGATGACGGCGAGAGAGGTGATCGATATCATGATAGTCCCAAAAGAGGCAGTTATGGCAGGCGTGGAGATAGTCCTTATGGGAGGTCACCAAGTCCTGTGTATCGCAGGCGTCCAAGTCCTGATTACGGTCGGCCCCGTAGTCCAGCATATGACAGGTACAACGGTCCAGTGTATGACAGGCACAGGAGTCCTGATTACAGAAGGATTGAGAGTCCTGAATATGGCAGACACCGCAGGTGAGCTGTTGAGAGTAGAGTTCATTTGCTTGTTAGCTGTTGAAGGCAATACTATTTCATTTCCTGATCCGTTTTCTTGAATCTCTGCTTACAGTCGCTCCCCTGTTCAAAGATCAAGAACCTGAAGTCATCTGATGCAGTAGTGGGTTAAACATGTTAGTTCTTGTGGATTTGCTGTAGCTTTAGGTAAATTTGTAGAGGATGAACGTATTATGATAGTGCTTAGGTTCCTTACATTGTATTGTTGACTATGCCGGTTCCAAAGTTTGCTGTTATCAAACTAGTGTTCTACCGTTGAAGTAATCAACGGATGTGGCTAGATTCGCTTGCTGGAAACATATAGGCTTCTTACTGCTGTAGTGTTTGCTTTCGACCTATTGTTTGAATTGGCAATGAAATTGAAATGTTGGGTTTCTGGGTTGCAAGATTGATTTTATTTCCTACAACCTAATCAAAGTGGTGATTTGGAATGTGGGGTGATGCCGACCTACTCTTTTTAAGTTGTTGGGATAACATGGACCTGTCGAGTCAAAACGACAGCACTTTGTTTTGTCACAGTTTTGTGGCTTTGTTCATGGCTTTGATTAAAGATTGCCTAAAGCAGCAAGCAACTTGCCATTCTTCTTGAATGAAGTTAGTGCAGAGGAAGCTTCGTTGCATTATGGGCAGCTCTTCCACCATGTGCCGTTTCAGTCATACAATTTCTAAGCTTAATTACAGGGGAATATGCTTTTAGCACTTTCGGTTCAACCTGGCTCCTACTGGCTGTGAAATGGTAGCTTCATAAGGCAACAATTTTTCATTTTATTTTATTCTCACGTTTCTCAAAATCACTTTAAAAATTCGATCCCATAAGCATCCTCATTATTCTCAGCAATTTCTTTATTAATTTCCACCTGTTCCTTGTGATTAAGCCAAATTAACCCAAGTTTCAATGGATGCTTATTTGGGGGGTGAAGGGGGCAAATGGGACAACAAACCCTTAATCATTGATCTTCTCCTGTTTAATTACACCATGACATCTAATCCAACAATTTAATAACATCATTAACAGTAGCCTGCATCAACCTAGTTGCAAAAAAACAGATTGAGATCATAAATATTTTTTCTTTTTCTCAGCTACTGCAATTCAAGAATCAAGTGCTTGAGGACTTTTGAGTTTCTTGATCAAGAGCTTTCTCAAGCCATGTCTCAGCATCTTCCATCATCTCAGGACTCAGCCTCACCATCAGGATACAGAACTCAGTTTCATTGAGTGCACCATCTCCATCAAGATCTCCTTCCCCAACCATCGCCTCCGCGTCCTCTTTGCTCATCCCCTCCATGCCGAGATACGCCGAATTCTTCTTCAGGCTCTCCGGAGTGATCAACCCTCTTCCGGGGTCTGCCAGAAGCCGAAAACCCCCGCATAACTCGGATACAAAGCTCTCCACGTCCAGCTTCTCTGCCATAACTGGCAACAAGTCCTGGTATTCTGTTGTTGCTGTGGTCTTCCTTGTGGTGCCATTGGTTTCCATGGTCTGCTGCTGCTGTTGCTCAAAGACAATATTCTATTTCTAATGTGGTTTGCTAGAGTAGAAACTTCGATACAAAAACAAATACCACAAGGACTTCGCACAACTATGAAGAATGTATATATAATGGTTGGCTTAGGCCTTTATAAGCATATGGAAAGTTACTTGCTTTTTCTGTAGAAGCTATACATTAATACAAAATACATGATTGGTGGTTTTTATTTTATTTTAAATACAAGCGATAATCTAAACATAAACTGTAAATGAGTGAGATTTCTCATACACAAACAACTATAATACCATGAATTCGAATATGATACCTCTAATATGCAAGTCAAGAGCGTGTTCATTGTAGATCTTGTTTGTCACTATTAATTGGCTACATGCCAAGGCTGTAGGCTTTGAGTTCTCCTTCAATCTTAGCCACCCATTTTGGGTTGTTAGACCTTAAAAGCTTTGATGCCCCACCACCCACAAATTGCCTAAAGCAATCCACACATCATGGAAGGGAATTTATACATACGTGATGTTGAAAGTCGATCAAATGGACGGTTGGTTCATCAAGGAACAAGACACGTGGATGGCCTAAAAATGTTTGAACTTCCAAGTCCTCCTGACATATAATGTGACCAATCTGATATTTATTTTTTGGTTCTAATCTTTATTGATTTTTATTCCAACTAATTTGAACGGTTTCTAGGAAGGTTCTTCTTGGTGGGGGAATAGGGACCCCTGTGGCTAAACGTAATCATCAAAGAGAGAGAAGCTTGAGTTGTCCGTGAGCTTTGGCTTCTATGAAGCTTCCTTTCTTTCTTATCAATTTGGTTGTTTGGATTCTTCTACTTTGTTGTTCTGTCAAGGATCGCTGCCGTCCGATTGTATTGTTTTCTTTTCTCACTAATAAGTCAATGAAGAATAGAGGGTAACCAACCCTTTGGAGCATTTGGCACCACCCACACCTGTAGGTCAGTGCTGCTGATGATAAACGTGGGACGGACGGAGATGGCCAGTTTATTTATTTATTTATTTATCGAAGGAAGAAGAGAGTGAAAGTCGAATTCTTACTTTAAATAATTAGGTGCTCTATCACTCAGGTTATTAATCTATTTTGTGCCTAACTCGTTCACAAGAACTACATTTAGTTGATCTAACATGCCTAAAGTTAGTTACTAATCTGGCTTTGAATATGACGTTTGTTCCTTAAGGAACGAATAAGGTTGTGTCCCTCAGTGCAAAGGAAATTTTTTATTTATATCAAAGTCCAAAACTCGAGAGTTAAAGCCTTTAATCTAATTCAAACCTTTTATACATGAATCATAGAGCCTTGACATAAAAGCTTAGTTTTTGTGGTATGTAATGATTCTGATCCAATACGATTAGTTGTCATTGGGTATAGTCCTCCCTGTTTTTGGTTTTAGATGTAGGTCTTTTGACATTTATTACCTTTTTGTTGTGTCGATTTTACCATTTAAGGTAAATAAGGAAAACACATTGAAAATCTAAATTTAATGCATTATTTCCTTGAAATTGAATTCCAAATTTTGAATTTTGAATTTTTTTCTTTGATAATATTCCTAATATATAGATAAAATACAATTTAATAAATAAAAAGTAAAGACTCACATATTATACCAATCGATTAAACAAGCACCCACATTAAAGTATGTACCTGACATACAGGTAAATAATGTTAATACATACAGGTATATATGTACCTGCCTTATAGGTAAGTGTTTTTTTTCTTGAGTTTTCTTAAGCAGTTTTTTCTGGAGGTTCATATTTATACATATACGTACATATCTCCCATTGATTTTTTTATCTCAGTTGAGTTTAAAGATCCATACCAAGATATTATATGAGTTCAATTAGCTGGGCTAGATGGTATAACTATATAGACTAGAGGTAATTTATGGATTTAATTACCTGGACAGAGGTAATTTATGGGTTTAATTACCTCTGCATAGCATACGAGATGTATGCATAGGTACCTTACCTATTGTTAAGGTAAGAAGTTTTTATGAACTCTTATTACAAATTTTGATGTCGGTATACCTTGGGAAAATCTCATAATTCAATAAATAGATTTGCAATTAAATTCAAATCAAATATGATAATTAATATCCTACAAATCAATAACTTACCAGTTTTAGGAATTCATAATTTACCTTATTTTATGTTTTATGTGCATAATTGGAACAAAAAATAAAAAATAAAAAAAAGTAAATACCAATAAATTGAAATAGGCATGTAATCTTATGTGGCGCAAAAGTCAAAAGGACTTGATCAACAACAATTTCTGCGTGGATTGCACTTAAAGTCTCTCATCATAATTGGACTTATGCCAAATTTTCTATTTTTTTTATTTAGAGATTCAATATTATACCCAATATAAGGGCCTAAATTATATAAAAACCCTACATAAATGGACTTTAGAAACACACATAAATCTCATTTATAATATAATAGAAAGGCTTCGAGCTTTATATAAATTACAAAACTCCATTAATTTCTTAAAACAAGCCCAACCCCAAAACCTCATAAAAAACCCAAAACACTCCATAGGTCATTAAAGTAATTTAATAATTAAAGCAGAGGAGAACAAAAGTAATGGGGTGGTATATGGAGAACAAAAGTAAAGTAGATTATGACAGAGAAAAATCAGAGCAAAGGGTTCGGATCCTAAGTATATAACTAAATATCTCTTTTATTTTTCATTGACATCTCCTGCTTTATATCTCATAATTGAGAAAGTTATGCATATTCCCGTCACATTCATCTGACCCACGTCTTGGCAGAAAAAACCAAATTATGGGCAATGAAAATAAAATTGATCAAGAAAGCATTAGTCACGACGAGTAAAGCAAACAAAGACGTCGACCAAGAAAAAACAAACAAAGATAAATGGCATCATAGGAACCAGTTAAATCATAATTCGTCGTTATATCGACAAAAATACAAAAAAAGTCGGTAATAATGCAATGATAATTTAATTAGAATAATAAAGTAATGCTATTTGGACACACAATATTGACACACTTAGTTGACACCCGCTGACGCGTCAATGTATCATTCGCTGAACAGAAAACGGGGAGAAAGGAAGAGCAAATGATACATTGACACGTCAACGAGTGTCACTAAGTGTGTCAATATTATGTGTCCAAATAGCATTGCTCATTCTTTATTTTAACAACTACTCCATTAGACATAGCCTTTAATTAACATCAATCCACAGGAAGGACAGATCACCATCTCCTTTATTTTCGTACGCATCCAATCAACCTGTGCACCAATGCCTAAAAAGAGGGAGAAAGTTAACAAAAAGAAAGGACAATCTAAAAAGAAGTTGTGAAGCCCTAGAACAAGAAAAAAGCCAAGGCCCAAATTTCCCATCCCTATCAAGGATCAACAATGCACCTTCTCCATTTGATCATTGAGGCAACATGAACTTCCAAATTTTCTTCTTGTCACCTTCTCATGTATCAAGTCCTCAGCAATACCAACTTCTCCAATCCACAATGGTTACTACCACCTAATTCAGGGATAGGGTAACGTTCTACTGTCAGATATTTAATATGTTATATTGTCTGTTTTTAATTCGTATTGTCAAATTGTTTAATTTTTAGTCTTTTTGTTCGATAAACTAATATCAATTGTTTGACACATAGTTAGGGTTATGTTCTATATTGTCATATATCTAACATATTATGTTGTCTGACAACCGAATGTGAAACTGTCTCACAAAGTAAAATGTTCCTTTGTGCATTTGTTTACTTTTGCAAGATCATTACTCACAAAGGACACCACAAAGCCAGTTGAATAGACTTCTTTTGTACATGATGAATAGAAACTTATGAAAATCAAACCAGACGAATTCCACAATCCATTTCAGTATGCTACCAATTCACCTTGACAATCTTAAATTTTTCAAGAACAAACTTTCCTTCTTTGTACTTCTGCAATTCCTCATAGGCTTTTACATATTTCCAGCCCAACACCTCCTTACAATCACAGCAGTGTGCATCTGCAACTGTGTGCAGGCCTGTGATGAGATATCGGTCCTCTGTAGGCCCTACAACCACATTCATTGCATGGGAGAACAGAAACGCTCTGCCCCGGCTTGCCTATTAAAGCAAAGCAAAGCAAATAAGAATTCACTAATCAATGATATATGCTACGTTTATATAAGAATATCGTGAGACAACATAACACGTTAGACTATAAAATCAAATTCATTTAAACATCAACAATGGGAAAATATAACATATTAAACCAACAAAGAAAGATTTCTACAAACTGAAATATCAAATTTGTAGTCAATTATAACACACACCAGAGAGCAGAGTTTCAATGCATCATAGTGTTCATGGAGAAATCAAACACAAATGGTTCACCTGAAAATCTTTGGAGACAATATCATCATGACAGCAAACATGGTTCTGGCACTTGTAGCAGCCATACAGCCTTGGCCCAGCTAAATCCTCCATTGATTAGGATCTTTGCTTAATATCAATATCTCTTTACTGCTGCACACAATTTACAAAGAGAAAGAAAAAGTCAAATACAAATTAATTGCAAAGCTTGATGTTAGCCATCAAGCCAAAGTCTTCTTCTCCATAAAACTCAATAGCAATCACCCAATTGAAGAACACCATTTTGGGGATCAATTATTGAGATAGAGTCTAAAAAAAGGATAAAATTAACAAAGATGATTGATGAGAGAATCCAAACAAGATGTGTTGGATCAAGAAATGGGGTTGATTAAGACAGGATTGTTGATTAGTACTCTAATCTTTCCAAAGTCTGAAAGACAATAATAATTTAATATATTTTGAAGGTGTTGTGTCACAATTCATCCTTAATTAAATGAAAAACCTAAAGCATTGTTGTTTCTTACTTGGAGACTATCCTTCTTTTCAATACCTACCTACCCACATGAAGACTCTGATTGAGAGAGAGAGAGAGAGAGAGAGAGAGAGAGAGGTTTTACCGTACCATTCTTCAAAGCTGAGGGTTTATGAGGGTTTTGCGTTTTTGACTTTCTGAGTAATCGATTATGAATAGAGTAAAGAGAGTTAAAATATGCCTAAACAAGGTAACTAAAAAATCTATAAAAAATGTGACAAAAACAAGAAAGAAATTTATAAATAAAAAACGAAGACAAAAAAAGGCAAAAAAGATAGACTTATTCTTATAGTTTTGCTAACATTTTTTAATCATAGAAATTCTCTAAAAAGCTCCATCAATTAATATTAATTTGATAAAATTATTAAAATTAATTTACCATACAAACTGTTTTTTTCCTGTGGAAAACAAAATTACCACACAAATTTTTACAAATTATTAAGAAAACTATCGACTTTCTTTTTCATCACAAAATTTACTAAAATTAAACCTCAAGGCACCGTCTCTTCATCAAATTAAAAGACGACGACTGAGACTGAGATTAGGGTTTCACGCAAAGCCCTGCCAAGTTCACTGGGTCGAACCGATTTCCTCTGAATCCGTGGAAATGTATGTAATTTAGTGCAGCAGAATTCATTTTATGTATGTTTTTGCCGACTTTTGTTATTTTGATGAGTTTTTAGTGTCTATGGTGCATAAAGATTTAATCTTTGCTGAGAATAAATAAATATACTATCTGTGCCTCTTGTATGGGTTTTTCATTTTCTTGATAATGTTTACGTTTGGTTAGTAATTGAAATTTTCTCATTAGGCTATTAATTGTTATTGGTTCTTGTCAAACGGGTATCTGAACGCTCATACTTAGGAGTTAGCTCAACTCTTTTGCAATTTTGCTTTATTTTTCTTGTTCTTAAGTCAAATTGTAATGGGTTTTTTTTATTTTTACTTTCCTGTATGTGGTTAGTATTGGTGTGAATTGTTCTTAGTAGTTGTATAAGTAAATACAGTATAATGACATGTCGAAATCCAAAAGAATTGCAGAGAGAGACTTCTTGTTTGAAGCTTTAGGAAATGGAGTTCTGCCCGAGTTGTGCAAATATGCTGCAGTATGAGCTGCCGAACATGCACGATGCAAGATTCTTCTGTCCAACTTGCCCCTATGTGGCATACGTCGATAGGAAGGTATAGCTAACGATTCATATTCAAAATTCTCTTGTTATGGCGTTTTAAGGGTGTACAAAATGTGATAGCTGGTTTGCTTTTTGCACTTGCAGGTTAAGATCAAGAGAAGGCAACATCTAGTTAAAAAAGAGATCCAACCCATCTTTACCCTGGATGACTATAAGAATGCACCCAAAATTGAAGGTTTGTTTCATTTTTCCTGCCCTAGAGGTTTCTTGTTTTTCTCTTTCTTTTGGTTCAAGTCATAATTTCTTCATCAGAGTAGGAATATTTGTTAAAACTGGTCGGAAACATGCTGTTTTGAGCTTATTTCTTGATAAGCAGTTCAGTACTTTTGATGTGGTTACTGAAGTAAAGAAAATTATTTAAATATTAAGTTCTGAGTTGGGTTGTTAGAGTAATCTGTTAGGTTTTGGTTGGACAAGGTTCATCATCTGAGGGAATTCAGGCTCTTTAGAGGTTATCTGTGAGGGTTGTTCTTGTCTCGTAAAAGGGTTAGGTATCATATTACACACAAGCAGACTTTTTCCACATCGTGAGTTCCCCTTGATCTGTTCTTAACAAAGGTACTAGTTTATGGTGAAGATGGCAGGTGATAAGCATTGAGGACTATAAGAATCCTTACAAAATGTTATCCAGTTTGGGAACTAAAGGGAAGTAGCTTTCATGCCTTGAGATTAAAGAAAGTTTTTATAATTCTCCACATGTTTCATCGTCAAATTAAATGAAAATTCGACTTTAATCTGATTGGTGATGGGCCCAATTCTTGAAGATTTGGACTCCATTTAAATGGCAAGAAAAGAGAGAAATCCTAAATAAATGCTTCTACAGAAAGTAAAAACCCTTGGTTGTGGATACGATAGATGAGAGTTAGTTAGCATGGTGTGGTCAGGGTGCAAAATCAGTCATTCCAATGGACCAGAATATGGTCAGAAAGCATGTCACACACAGATGTGGAGGAATATCCAGTGTTATGGAATTTACAATCTTGATAGATGACTTGTGCGGAATTGATACTGTGAAAATGTTTCTGAAATTGGTTTATTAAGGTTTAGGTTATCTTGAGCTTTGCATGGTATATCTAAACCTCTTTTCTCTAATTGGTATGAGATCTTGCTCTTGGTTCTACTCTTACGCATCTGCAGTAGTTGTCTGTAATGTATCAATCTCAACTGAATCATAAAACTTGATGATCAATGTCCAACTTAATTACTTACAGCCAAGCATTTGGTGCTTGAATATGAATGTCGAAGCTTACGACACTGTCTTATTCTTGAATTCATTTTGTTGTTCTCCTGTTGATGCTAATGCCTTGTAAAATTTTGTTGTACAATTGCGAATTTTTCAAGAGATGAGGTCTGACTTCTTGTTTCTGTGCTTTCTTGTTCTTCCCTTCACTGGCAGAACCATGCCCAAGATGTGGATTTCCTGAGGCAGCTTACAGGACACAGCAAACGCGATCTGCTGATGAAGCAGAAACAAGATTTTTCAGGTGTATGAACAACAACTGCGGACACACTTGGGTTGATTACTCTTAGAGGAGATCTTTGTGTTCGTGGAGTTGTGATCCGTTTTACTTGCTCCAGTTTTGAGTTTTGGCAAAACTGTGAGGTGACATTGTGGATTGCCTCAACAAAGGGAAATAATACTTAATTATTCACACATTGTGTTGTTTTATCTTTTGCTGCAATGACCATTCTTTCATCATCGCTCCATGATTTTATCAAAGTTATAATCAAATCTGCAATAAAAAGGCGGCTGAGCGTTTATCAACAAATCCGGTAAACTATTTATACTCATCAAACAAAAGCAAACAGGAAATCAACACAAAATTTAGTCCAGAGAAGGATCACGACTTCTGAAAAAAGTGAGCCGCATCCAATACAAAGGTTAAACATCTTGTCGACCGTTAAATAGAAATACCAGTGAACACTATAAACGCAGATAAAAATGGCCAAACAGAGGGGAAATTTTTTTGAGAAAAAATGGGTTCAGTATGATCTAAATTAGTGAACAGGCACTTTCTTCTTTCCTATCCATCTCTTTCTAGTCACTTCCAATGCTTTCTCCCTCATCCTAGAGAGTTCTTGGAACCAGCGCTGGTACTGTGATTCAATGGTACCAAGTTCCGACTTCAACTCAGCATCCAGATCATTGTCTGCCAAAGACAGTGAAGAACAGCTGCTTGTCAAGCTCATAACCTTTGGTGCTTCGATTTCAAGCAACGGAAACACCAACTTCTCTGTGATCCCATTCAGCGGAGAGCATTCCTCTGCATTACTAGCATAGTTGCCTTGAAATTTGATGTCATAAAAAAATGAGCACATGCAGCTTCCAGCAGTATTGCTGCAATCAACAGATTCTGCTACTTTGTCGTTTTTGGTGGAAGCATCATCAACCAGTATAGCAGACTCAACTGATACTTTCGAATGTTCATCAGCAAAATCAGCAAAGCTTGGATAAGAGGTGATGCCACCATTACAATTAACTGTTTCAGGGTTATCACAGCAACTACCATCTTGCTCAACCCCGGAACTAGCAGGAACACCAGATAGCGCTGAACCCCACAGGCTGGACATTGAGGGTTGGCCACCATAAGGACTTACAGGTCCGCTTGAGGAATAATCAGATGAAGGCTTCCAACCGGGTAAAAGTGTCATTATCAAGTAATCAATAAACTCAGCAATGAAGGCTACATCATGATCTGTTAACTCCAGTTGTTCAACCATCTCACTCGCCACAGACACTGCAGTATCAGTAGCAAGGTAAAAGAGAAAATGTATGTTCCTCACCTTACCTGTAAGGTACAAAAAGAGTCATGTTATTAAATTCCTGCACTGGAACCACACTACAAAAATTTGGATATCCACTCTCTCCCAGTTTCCATACTCACCACATGCATCAGCAATACGCAAGGTCAAGGAGACTGAATCATCGTCATTTTTCATCCCATTTAACCTGAACTGGTTGTTTTTATTTGTCCTTTGAAATTCCAGAACCTGTGGACTTCCATTGTTGCTTCCTGCACACGTGCTTATAGATAGCTGCTTATAATCAGTATCTATGTCCATGGAAAGAGGCCCCGACTTGGGTAAAGTTGTTACTTTCAGACTCTGGTTAGGTAACTGTAAGGGATCACGGATTGGTTCCATCGGGTTGCCAGCTTGAAGGAATGGGTCTTTGAGCAGCTCTTTTGCAGAAAGCCTCTCGGATGCTTGAACCAGACATTTCTCAATGAACTCTTTAATTTGGGGGTCATTCACCTTACCAAGGGATGCAGGTTTAATGCCCTGCAATATAACATACCAGAAATTAGATAACTAGGCTATCTAATGATTCTACTTCAAACAGCCACCAGAAAGAATAATGATGATAGTTCTGATGATTTTCATCAACTTACAGAGGTAACCTTCTTAAATATTTGAGCAGGACTTTTGCATTCACTATATGGATACTCAAAAGTAACCATCTCTAACATGCACATCCCAAAAGAGTATATGTCAACGAGTTCGTTATACTCCTCTTCATAGAGCTCTGGAGCCATAAACTCAGGAGTCCCTTGCGTAGAAAAAGAAAAAACTTCAGTACTTATTTGGTCAGTTAAAATTAAGAGATGGCATCTGATGACATAGATTTCTCACCAATCACACTTCGAGCAGTAGGTTGTTGCATAACAGTTGCCAATCCCAGGTCTCCGATTTTAACTTCTCCATGATTTCCATTGATGAAAATATTGTCACATTTTAAGTCTCTATGAATGATAGGCGGGTTGTGACTGTGGAGAAAGACTAAACCTCGGAGAATCTGCCTCGCCCAATTCCTTATGGCCTTCGTATCGACATTTTTATACTTCTTCCGGTACCTGATAACCAAAAGGTGCATCATCAGTTCAATGGCATATAGTGCAGCCAAGCAATAAAAAGACAGAATGAGAAACAATTAATAGAACATACTGCCTTAGACTTCCAGATGTGAAGAGCTCAGTAATCATGTTAATAGTATTTTTGTGGTCATCCACCCAGGAATTATAGAACTTAATAATATTTTCATGATTCAGTGATTTCAGCAGATGAACTTCAGAGTACAATTTTTCCAAATCTTCTGGTGATCGCAAGACAGCATCAATCTTCACTTGGTTCCAAGCGACTTCTATTCCATCAACTTCATCAAATGCCTTGTAGCTGCAGAACGAAATGACAAATCCAAGCGAGAAGCCAGAAAAATTGCCTCAAGTTAACAAAATATAACTTCCTAAATGTAATGGCTTTCAAACCAAAGAAAAAAAAGAAAGGCAATGACTTTCCGAAAGAAATAGAAATACAATGAATCTGAAGGAGGAAGAAAGAAAAAAATTAAAGAGAAAAAGGTCTCAGAACCATACACAGTCTTGAAGGCACCCTTGCCCAAGATTTCATTGTACTGTTACCAAGAAAAAGAGAATAAATGAATCAAAGAAGAAATAATGACTGAATGAGAAAACAAAAACAAATTTCTCATTTCTAACAAGCAATAACATGGGCAAGCTAGAAGCAATAAATTATCTATATAGTCAGGCAAATTGGCTTGAAAGTTAGCTCAATCTGATAATTAATAATACAGAGGGCATGCAAAATTGAAAACAAAAACCAGATTCAGGGAATGACAGATAACAATTCATGTCAAGAAATTATATGAAGCAGAAGAAGATATTGATTATGGAGTAAATAAATCAACTATGAACAATCAATACTAACTTACATTAAATCATTGGCTTGAGCCAATATATTTGCATCAAATGTGACCAATTACAACATGAATGTCAATACACCAAAACCATACAAACATATCGACAAGGAACAAAAAACAAGATTGCTGATTGAAAACCAGCATTCACCAATAAGTACAATCTAAATTTCAATAAGATATCAAATTCCAATTAACATTTCCAATCCAAAATGCAATTCAAGTTGTGACAAATACCCGAACATATCGATTGCTCGGGTCTCTCTCTACATGATCGGCCTCTTCATCGGGAGGCTTCACCTTCGAAAGCATTCCATTACTTGATGGTGGAACCAAACCAACCCCTGTATCCATTTCCTGTGAAGAACCAAACAGCTACCAGAAAGACAAGGACTTTTTATATAATTTGTTTTTGCTTTATTAAATAGTTTTGTGGGTCAAATTTTATTCTTTAAAAAGTATGTTCTCTCATTCAGCTAATGGGAGCAATCGCGGTTGATCGGGTCAACAACCGACGACGCTCATAGAAGGCTTCGGAGGCAATGCAGAAGGGATCGAATGCCGATTGGAAGCGAAATCGGCATTCGATGTCAATGGAGTGAGGCAATGAGCCGAGAGAGTTCAAGACCCCAAGTTCCATACAAATCGATTTTCTCATTCTTTACACCAAGCCCATCACAACCCACTTGAGGAAATCCATCTCTTAAGCAAACCCAAGTCGCAGAAAAGGCTCTCAAAAGTGCTGGAAGTTGAACATTGGGATGACCCAGATGAGAGAGAGAGAGAGAGAGAGAGAGAGGGGGGTGCAATTCGACCGTTTGAGATTGAGAAAGGACCAAAAATCTGAACCAAGAAAAAAAGCAAAAGAAAGAGTGTGAACAAAAATGGGTTTTGGAATTTGAGAGAGAAGGTGGAGAGGAGGAGAGAGCGGGTATGCTGGATTTTGTTTTCGGAGACGTGCGAAAATGAAGGTCACAACAGACATTTGTGTGGTCCTTTGCCTTTTTTTTTTTTTTAAAGAAACAAAAAAAATTGGTTAATTGTATTTGTGGGGTCCAAGTGCAAGTAATTCTTTCCATCACTAATTCTAAAACAACCGGTGACGATATTAAGGAAGAGAATTTTAACCCCCTCAAAGGAAGCATAATGGTTTTGCATTTTTCACTATTTATTTTAACACCAATTTTAAATCAAAATCAGTAACTTAAATTGTACACGTGAGTTAAGCCAATTGATCAGAATAATAAGTCTGCCATCTTATACTCAAGTTTAAGTTCCCCTCCTTCAAGATTAATTTAGAATAGTTTAGATTATCAATCAATAACTTTGAATTATATTTTTTTCATGTCATAATTTTGGGTAATGGTTTCCCCACTCTCATTTTGACCACTCACATTCTTTTTTAAGTTATAAAATGGAGCGTAAGTAACAAAATTGGAGTGGGGAAATCACCACTCTAAATTTTATACGAATGATTTCATGGCAAGGTATTTAGATACATGCAAGTTGCAACACATGAACCAGAGACCAATATGTTATAAATATAAACAAGAGAGTACCAAGAGCACAAAGGTTTCGTGGTGTAGTTGGTTATCACGTCAGTCTAACACACTGAAGGTCTCCGGTTCGAACCCGGGCGAAGCCATCGCGATTTTTTGAACCCCATCAACATTTTTGCTGTTTTAGACTTGAGTTATACGACGAGTCGTATGCTTTCAATTATTAGACAACGACAATTTAATTATCACAGCCCAATCGCCACGTGTACAGTTTTCTGTTAAATCATTGGTCGGTGCATCTGCGAAGAGTGCAGTGACAGCACTGGTACTAATTTCTCCATCTTCTGAAAGTCTCATCTTTTTTAATTTTTTTTTTCTCTGCACACTCGCAGAAAATGGAAACCAGCAGAGTCTCTCGATCCCGACAGAAGGCTGACGTGGCAGGCGTGCTCCGGAAATCATGGTACCACCTACGGCTGTCGGTGAGGCACCCGACCCGAGTTCCCACGTGGGACGCCATCGTCTTGACGGCGGCCAGTCCCGAGCAAGCCCAGCTCTACGAGTGGCAGCTCACGCGCGCGAAGCGGGTGGGCCGCATAGCCGCCTCCACGATCACTCTGGCCGTGCCCGACCCCGACGGCCAGCGCATCGGCTCCGGCGCCGCCACCCTCCACGCCATTCACGCCCTCGCCAAGCATTACCGTACAGTAGGCCCACACTCCGAGGTAAGCATTGTTCTGAGCTTGGCATTGGCTGCATTAGTGATGTATGTGATCAAATTTATGAACTTTGTAAAATTGTGACGTGGATAGCAAAATTCTGACTCTACAGACCAAAGAGTAGTTGCAAGTTGCCCAACAGCTAAAAGGGTGCTTAAATCTATCAATTTTACAACAAATTGAAGAATAAAGTTGCCGACTTTAGTATAATGTCATTAGCAAGTAGGAACTTTGAGTGCTGCCCATGTTTTTTATATATATATATAATAGTTTCTGTACGGTAATCTGTTTCATTTCAAACACTAACAGGTGGCAACTACAAGCAATGGTAGTTCTGGGTTCTCTGAGTCTCATCGAAGTCCAGAGGATGAAGTGGATGATGATGATCTCTCGCAAATGGTTAGCTTCATTGCCAAAAGGCATATATTATTGCTACATGCTGGAGGTGATTCTAAAAGGGTCCCCTGGGCAAACCCCATGGGGAAAGTTTTCCTGCCACTTCCGTATCTGGCAGCTGATGACCCTGATGGGCCAGTCCCGCTGCTTTTTGATCATATACTTGCAATTGCTTCTTATACAAGACAAGCTTTTAAAAATGAAGGTTATTTGTTTCGTCTACTGCATTTTAAGTGAAATTGAACATGAGTTAGATATATCAATGACACTCACATAGTGGCTTTTGGTAATGTTACTGAGTCATCTCTCACAGCATCATATATCTTCGCCCTAATGATGTTTCTATCTTCTCAGGTGGAATATTTACTATGACTGGAGATGTACTTCCATGTTTTGATGCCTCTAACATGGTGCTTCCAGAGGACACATCCTGTATCATCACTGTTCCCATCACCCTTGATATCGCGTCTAACCATGGTGTTGTTGTGGCATCTAATAGTAGAAATGTAGAAAGAAGTTATACTGTCAGCTTAGTTGATAATCTCTTACAGAAACCTAGCTTAGAGGAACTTGTTAAGAACAATGCAATTCTTGATGATGGTAGAGCACTTCTTGACACTGGAATAATAGCAGTTAGAGGTAAAGGGTGGGAGGAGCTTGTTGCACTTGCTTGTTCCTGCCAACCAATGATTTCAGAACTTCTAAAGAGCGGAAAAGAGGCAAGTTACTATTGCTAGAGGAACTTTCCGTTCATGCCGTCCTGCTAATGTATAATCTACAATAAAGTCAACTGGACTATTATTGTAGGCTTTGTAGTTATATAATGTGCATAGATTTCTTTTAGTGTGTGATTTCCTAGTGATTTTTGGAGAGCTTTTAAAGCTTTAATAATATCCATATATTTTTTGCAGATGAGTTTATATGAAGATCTTGTAGCAGCTTGGGTACCTGCAAAACATGACTGGTTGCGGCTACGCCCCTCAGGCGAAGAACTCGTCAGTAGATTAGGAAAACAGAAGATGTTCAGCTATTGTGCTTGTATGTGCATCCTTGATGCCAGTATCCAAATCTTATTGTTTTCATCTATTTTCTATCTGATTTTTTATTTTCTATATCATTTCTGCTTCTTGATTTCCCTGCAGATGATTTGTCGTTCTTACATTTTGGAACCTCAAGTGAAGTTTTGGATCATCTGAGTGGAGCTAGTTCGGTACTGGTCGGTCGAAGACACCAGTGTTCTATACCAGCAACCAATCTATCTGATATTGCAGCATCTGCTGTTCTTCTTTCTAGCAAAATTGCACCTGCTGTCTCCATTGGGGAGGATTCTCTTATATATGATTCAACCATTTCCAGTGGAATACAAATTGGTTCCCTGTCCATAGTTGTTGGTATTAATGTTCCATCAGTGAATGATACTGCTGCTGAAAATTCATTTAGGTTCGTACTTCCGGATCATCATTGTCTTTGGGAGGTTCCGCTAGTAGGACGCACCGGAAGAGTCATAGTGTATTGTGGCCTTCATGATAACCCCAAAAATTCAGTCTCTAAGGATGGAACTTTTTGTGGGAAACCCTGGGGGAAGGTCTTGCATGATTTAGGAATTCAAGAAAATGATCTATGGAGCTCAACTGGTACTCATGAAAAGTGTTTATGGAATGCAAAAATATTCCCTATTCTTTCTTACTTTGAGATGCTAAATTTGGCGTCATGGTTGATGGGCTTGAGTGATCAAAACTCGAAGCATTTTCTTTCATTGTGGAGGAGTTCACCACGTGTCAGTTTGGAGGAGTTGCATAGATCAATTGATTTTTCAAAAATGTGTCAAGGTTCCATTGATCATCAAGCAGACCTTGCAGCTGGAATTGCTAAAGCGTGCATTAAATATGGGATGCTTGGCTGCAACTTATATCAATTGTGTGAAGAAATTCTGCAAAAGGAAGATTTAGGAGTCAAAATATGTGAGGACTTTCTAGGTCTTTGTCCCGGACTCTTGGAGCAGAACTCTAAGATTCTTCCCAAAAGCCGAGCTTACCAGCTTCAGGTTGATCTTCTTCGAGCATGCAGCAATGAAACAACAGCTTGTAAGTTGGATCACAAAGTTTGGGATGCAGTTGCTGATGAAACTGCTTCAGCTGTAAAATATGGTTTTAAAGGTAGAGTCAGTTATTCATATCTCAATAATGGCATGATTGTATAAAATTCGATAGGAAAGGACAAAAAGATAAGATAAGATAAGCTTTCTCCATCCATACAACAATGACTTTGAATATTCATTCATTTTTGTCATCCTTTCTTTCTAAGTAATCTCTTCCTCATTTTAAACGTAGATGCTATTCTTTTTGCATCTCATGTCTGATGTCTAATAGTCCTTAATCTTTAAAGGACCAGAAATTTACAAAAAACTTGTTTTAATCCATGGTCTGTAGAGTATCTATTTGAGGCACCCAGCGATATCCCTACTCCAGTTTATAAGGACAATGATTTTGATGGCTCTGCGGATCATTCTTTCCACGCTAGAAGGGTGAAGGTTGAATTACCAGTTCGTGTGGATTTTGTTGGGGGTTGGAGTGACAAGCCTCCATGGAGCTTGGAGCGTGCTGGTTCTGTTCTGAATATGGCAATAAGTTTGGAAGGTTCTCTTCCCATTGGAGCCATCATAGAGACGGCAGAAACAATTGGTGTCTTCATTAAAGATGATGCTGGAAATAAGATACACATTGAAGACCTAACCTCAATTGCTACTCCATTTGACGGCAATGATCCCTTTCGGCTTGTCAAATCCGCACTGCTTGTGACTGGCATTATTCATGAAAGTGTTGTTGCATCCATGGGCCTGCAGATCAGGACATGGGCCCATGTTCCTCGTGGCAGTGGTTTGGGTACTTCTAGTATCTTAGCAGCTGCAGTTGTGAAGGGACTTCTCCAGATTACCGATGGAGATGAAAGTAATGAAAATGTTGCAAGACTTGTTCTTGTATTAGAGCAGCTCATGGGAACAGGTGGTGGTTGGCAGGATCAGATTGGGGGTCTCTATCCTGGTATTAAATTTACTGCAAGTTTTCCTGGAATCCCATTGCGACTGCAAGTCATCCCACTTTTGGCTTCTCCTGAGTTCATTTCTGAGTTGCAGCAACGCTTGCTTGTGGTTTTTACTGGTCAAGTATGTGGCCCCTTTCCATTTCCACTGTAAATATGCATGATAAGGCTTTTCTCGCATAAAATTAGTAAATAACAATAGAAACACAGCATTACACAATTGCATATTCAGTGGTGAAAAGCATCAAGGTGAAAATTGAGAATCTTGTTCGACACACACACTGTTGACTATTGTGCCTTGATATATGTTGCTTTATTCTGTATGTCCACGTTTACAAAGAAAACATCTCTTTATCTGCGTGTATTTGAAACTTGTAATGTAATATGACTTTTGTGCAGGTTCGACTTGCACACCAAGTCTTGCAAAAGGTGGTAATCCGATATCTTCGAAGGGACAACCTTCTTGTATCCAGCATCAAGCGGCTCGCTGAGCTGGCTAAGATTGGGCGAGAAGCTTTGATGAATTGTGACTTAGATGACCTTGGGGAGATAATGTTAGAGGCTTGGAGGCTGCATCAAGAACTCGATCCTTACTGCAGTAATGAATTTGTCGATAGACTTTTCGGATTTGCACACCCCTATTGTTGTGGCTACAAGCTTGTTGGAGCTGGGGGTGGAGGCTTTGCCTTGTTGCTTGCCAAGGATGCTAGGCACGCAAAGGAACTAAGACATTTGCTGGAAGAAGATTCGAGTTTTGACGTCAAAGTATACAACTGGAGCATCTTCTTAGATAATTAGGAGGTGCATTATTATTCTTTAGATTGCTTCTTAGCTTTTGTACATTCTTTAATATATATATATATATATATATTGATATTGATATTGATATGCTCACTCTATTTGTTGTAGTTTCATTTATTTAAGTCTGTAGAATAATTTCAGGAGAAGTATCGTGTGTGTAGTATTTGCAAATTATTCAAGGCTTAAATGTCAAAATGGTCCCTGTGTTTTACCCATTCGGCCAATTTAGTCCCTGTGTTTTTTATTTGGCTAATTTAGTCCTTGTGTTTACATTTTAGCCAATGTAGGACAATCCGTCAAATAGATGTTAAAATAAACATGTGCATAGCACATGAGTGGGCATAAAGGTATTTTAACACAAACTCAATAGCTGAAATGCTTCTTTTCTGTGAGTCCGCATAACTGGGGTTTTCAAATTAACACATGAGAATTGGGGTTTTCAAATTTAATTATTTCCCTTGAATATTAACCAGTTCACGTGAGTCTGCATAAAGAGAGCAAGGAGACAAATCGAATCTAGAGATCTCTCTCTCATGGTGATTGCTGTAAATTGCAGTTCCATGGTGTTTGGGTTTGCTCCCTCTCTCATGTTTACCGTACGTTAACAAAATAAGGCTGTTGATGCCTTAGCTGCCAAGAGCTATGATTTCCTTTTGGGCCTTCATGTTTTGGACATGGAACCTTTCTTCCTTAATGATGTTCTTGCTGCTGATGCTAGCAGTACCCCTAATTCAAGGTTGATTCCTATGTAGTTTGTTTGGTTTTGGGTGTTTGGTCTCGTATTGTACCAAAAAAAGAGAGAAGGAATTTAGAGATCTCAAAACCAAAACCAGGGTCTACCAAGCTTGGTTTGTTAAGTTTAGAAAAGAAAAAAAAAGTTGCATGAAACGTCCACTACAAAAACTAACAGGATTGGTGGGCATTGAAGGTCATCCTTGGATTAGCATGGCTTGTCAAGAGTGCTCTGGTTACATGACAGTGATGACTGGTATTTGGTGTTGTGTGAGGTACTTAATTTGTTACAGAAAATCAAAGAAAAAGAAAATTCATTCTTGACAAGAAAATCCATTCTTCCCAAGTACATCCCCATCAGTACCAAAGAAAAAGCAAATCTATTATTGACAACTACATCAAGATCACAAAATAACTTTGTTTCAACTGCCCAAAAATACCAAAACAGCTCAAAATACAATCAAATATGCTTTTTTTGTGAACTTGTAGTTGCTTTTTTTGTACAAGCAACTTTGCCAGGTGGTTTCCATGGCTTTGAAGTTCGAACTGAACTTTGTGGTGTGGTGTGCATGCTAGGCCTAGACATATGAGAGTATGAGGCTGCCTGTGGCATTAGAGGCTTGGCTTGCAAAGAAGTTGGGACTGTAGTTGTACTTGTCAGATTTGGTGTGATGAAAGTGACCCCTCTAGGCCTGGACATATTAGACTTTGGGGCTATTTGTAGCATCGAAGTCCTGGCTTGGCAAGAAGGAGTTACAACTGGCCTTGTCGCTATTTGATTTGCAATTGGGATCCTTGGCGCATTTGGTGTAATGAAAGTACCCCCTCTAAAACCCATGGTGATGGTTGGTTGTACAATTTCTTGAGGTGGATGAAACTGCAATAAGCAACTATTAGAATATATGCATAGGTTGGGAGTTGTTTTAATAAAATGAAGCATGAAGTGTAACAGAAATCTTACCTTGGCAGGATTAAAGTATCTAGGTTGGGATTTGTTCACTGTTACCTTATGTGTTTTTGTAGCTTTCTTCAACTACCACAAGTAAAAACAACATAGAAGGAAACATTAAAACATGAAAATTGGAAATAATTACTATTATTTTAAAAAAGTAACAAATATATTATTTCTTACTGGCAATTTAGGTGGTCTTGTATTCTTCTTAAGACCATGTCTTGATGGCTCTCCAGGTACATCCCCTTGCGGCACAAAGAATCCACCACGACTTTGTCGTACATTAGAGCTCTGAGTTGGAGGAGTTTGGTTTTCTCCAAAACTTCCACTGCTGCTGTCCATTTCATTGTTCCTCACACCCCCACAATGGCTGCCATCTTGTAATTTATAAGCCCCCTTTTGTCAACATAAACACCACTTGGAGCTTCTCGAGGTTGATTTTTGCATGTTGTTCTATTGTGGCCTCTCTCCCAACACTTTGTACATGTTTTAGTACCCCCCCTTCTTACCTAATTTGGTGGGATCCTTATTCTTTTCCATTTCAGGCACCACTAATTCAAAAGCTTTATCCAAACCCTAGGCATATAAAATCATTTCTTATGAAGTTAAAAAATATATTGGAGCAACTGGTAATTGAAAGCAACAATATAAAGTAAAAACCAATTGCAATGAAAGCAATTACTTACCTTTTGTTGATCTGAAATGAAAGTCCAACCATATTCACTAACTGGACCAAGATCCTCAATTAAAAGTTGGAGAAACCAACACCAAGAGTCTTTACTCTCCAACTCAGCAACCGCATAAGCAATGGGGTACATATTATCATTTGCATCAATACCCACGGCCACAAGTAATTGCCCTGTCATTATATTGAATTACTATGTAAAGAAATAAATATATACCTTGAAGTGTTCAATTTACTAAAAAGTACTAAAAATATTTACCTTGAAATGTTCCCTTTAGGTGACAGGCGTCAACACCTATTAAAGGTCTACAGCCTGCTATAAACCCCTTTTTGCATGCGTCCAAACACACATAAAGCCTTTGAAAATGAGGAGGATCCACCTTCATCAACATACTGCTACCGTTATTAGTCTGTCTAATCTCTTCACAATACTCCCATAACTTTTCGTATTGTTGAGCATAAGTTCCCTCAATCAAAGTTTGAGCCTTCCTCTTAGCTTTATAACATTGATATGTAGAAACTTCATATCCCAATTCTCTATGAACCTCTGATTGAAGCGTTGTCTTTTTAATCTTAGGATCATCTTTAATCCTACTCATATACCTTTGAGAAAGGAAAGTTGAAGTGATGTTTTTGTTGTGGAAACCTTTGGAACATGAATGCTTAGGAGTGTAGCTCTTAATTTGATAAGTGTTTTCTCCCTGCATCAAAGAAGCATACAACCTCCACTTACAACCTTCCTTACACTTAGCAGACAACCTGAACTTATCATTTTTCACTACCTTGCATTCATATGACCCTAATGCTCCATAAATTTGTATAGCCTGTTTCAAGACCTTTTTACTTGGAAATTTCATCCCAACATCGAACTGTGGGTTGTCCATATCAGTATCAATATTAAACTCTTTGTACCTACGAGTATTTCCTTCTTCATCAGAGTTTGATGCTGAATGTAACTCATCTGAATTATATTGCTTTTCATCCATGTTCATATCCTCAACCTGTATATCTGCCTCCCAATTGTTTTTTTGTTTCTTACCACATCCAATGAAAGTCTCTAGTGTATCCACTGCATCATCATAGAAATTATCATCGTCCAAAATGGCATCATTGTCCTCATCATAAAATTCAGAATCAGAATTATTACCATCATTATCACCTTCCTCAGAATTGGAACCTTTTGTTTTATCATCACCATCACCATCATATTCATACTCATTAGTATGTATAGGTACATCATAAAAATCTTGAGGCTCACCATGATACAAAGCACTTCTCTTTTCTTGAAATAAGTGATCATCACCGAGACTATATGAACCATACCTATTTTCATCAACTTGACTAAACAGGTCATCATGGATTTCATTAAATGATTCTCCATAATCTATATTAGCTTGTGACATTGGTGGTTGGGGTAAGTCGCCAATAACCTCATGAACATCACTATCATGCTCTACATAGACAGTCATTTGCCTATTCCTAGGTATTGAGCTCACAAAACCTAAAATGTGTTCATCTTTCTCCAATGCATAAAGACCATCTGCTGGTTCATGGCCTGGAAGTGTGTAATAAAAATATTTGGAGTTTTGAACACCCAACTCTTGTATCAGGTCTTTAATTTCTAATGTAGACAACCTATCAACATCTACATTATCAAAATAAGTCGCCATACCATTTATATAATGGGTTCTTGGAGTGTGCACAAAATGTCCACCGTATCTAAATTCAATAGTCATGTGATCATCATCTGCACAACAAAAGTAATAGACTTCTATTAATAAAGAAATTTTTTATCTGCACAACATATGGTTTGAGATTGGTACTCTTATTGATGTGAGTGGGTCATAAAATCCACCATTATGTATGCTTAGTTTACTATTTTATTTCTTAAAGATAAAGCCTGTGAAAGGGAGAGTGTCCATTACTTTTATCACTAGAAGGTACATGCTCTGTCCTTTTTTCTTTGGTTTAAAGAGATTTCCATTAAAGCAAAACAGCAAAACAAACAAGCATCAAAACAAGAAATCAAGAAAGCGAAAAAATAGTTAACAAGCAAGACCTGTGTACCAACAACGAGTCACTGAAACAAACTTTACACTGAAGGAAAACAAGCATAGGGTCCAAACTCAAGAATACTCACCTGGGTTGATTGAGTCTCTATTAGATTCGATTCGTCTCCTTGCCATCTTTATTCGGACTAGTGAAGCGATTGATATTCAAGGGAACTGATTGAATTTGAAACCCCAATTCTCATGAACGCAGACTACGGCAGTTGCCATTGGCGCCAAGGAATAGAGTCGTGAGGGTTTTGGTTTGTGTTAAAATACCTTTATGCCCACTCGTCTATTTTAACACTTATTTGACGGATTGTCCTATATTGGCTAACATATGTAAACAGGGACTAAATTAGCCAAATTAAAAACAGGGACTAAATTAGCCGAATGGGTAAAACACATGGACCATTTTGACATTTAAGCCATTATTCAAATTTGTATTTGCATTGAAATAATAAATAGAAGAAATGTATGAATTTCAAGTCATTGATTGTGCTTTAATAGTTTTGAATTCATAATATCACATTGCATTTAATAATTTTATATACATTGTATCTAGTAAATATCTTTACAATTTTTTCATTCAATGCTAGCTTATTATCAAAATTCAAATTCATTTTTTCTTTAAATATAATTTTTTCTCATATACACAACCAAAGATCGATGAGAATTTGAATCTGAGATCTCTAGTTATTTGCAAGTCAATGGTGTATTTCTACCTCCTCCGAACCTTTTGCATAAAAAAGGGAAAAAGGAAAAAACCAAAAAAGTAAAAGGGAGAGCCATCAGCCAAGTGGCAAAGGCAAACAATCATAAGACATGAACATGTATAACGTGGGAGTGGAACCAACGCAAAGAATCCAAAGCGTTTCAGAATTCCTTGCCTTCTGAACAGAAAAAAGCAAATCTTTTCCCCACAAATTGTGTTGCTAAATCTAATGGAACAAAACAAACATCACCATATTAAAAGAGTTTGATTAGTGATAGAAAAAGAAAAAGAAAAAGGAGAATAAAATGACCTCCATATAATTGTCATGTGGAGCCACTATCCACTCCTTTTTCTCTACTGCAATGCCCACCTGTCCATCGAAGACTTAAAAGACCCAAGTCAGAAGGCAGAGAAAAACAAAAAAAACACACAGAGAAAAGCGAAGGGTCATCTCAACATCATCACCATCCATGACCCATCATCTTCACCATCATCAAATTTGGTCATGAATGATGACCCATGAATGAAAATCCAAGAAATGTATGATGCAGATACATTTTTTTGGGTGAAGGTCGTTTAACTGCTTCTTTGTTGAGCCAATTGTTTTCTGCCGGTGCCATATTTAATTAATTAATTTTATTTTGTTGGTGTTGAAAAGTCCCAAATGTTCCAACTTTTTAGCAGTTATTCTATTTTGTGGGTCACTAGGTCTATTTAAATTTTTTGTACAGTCATTTTTATACATGCAAGCGGTTGCTTATGGTGTATAGAGTGGAATAGTGAAGAAGAGGCAGAGAGAGCCAGTCAACAGAGAGAAAGGGAGAGATGGGTCTACTCACGAACAGGGTTGAGAGAAACGAGATCAAGCTTGGAGACCACATCTACACCTACAGAGCTGTCTTCACCTACTCTCACCATGGTCTCTCTCTCCCTCTCTTTCTCTCTCTTACTCATTTTTTTGTTTTATTTTCTGCGTATTTAATTGTGTATATGCTTTTCAAGAATTACACAATGTGGGTTTATGGCGTGATGCGATTTCTGGGGCTTTCCATTTTTTTTTCCGTTTTGTTTGTATCAATATGCTTTCTGGGTTTCAATTGTCTTGAACTTGAATAGCATTGACTTGTGTTTCATCCAAAGACTTTTTTTTTTTTTTGGGTACGTCTTTCCCAATTTATGTCTTTCTGTAGCTGAATTGTGGTATCTTGATTCCTTGATTAAGGCCTCCAACTAGTCCAAGGAATTGATGCTTATTGGATAACTTTGTTATGTCATTCTTTTAAATCATGGTGATTGGATAATTGTTGTGTGATTGTATTTCTCCATTTAATTGCTGGTGAATGTAAGGCTCTTCGATTTCTACTGGTTGATTTAGGTGTGCCATGATGAAAGCTGATTGCTTGCCTTCAAAATTGATAACTTTTTTGTTAGTTTGCCTTATTGCTAGGTTAACTGATAACCTTAAGATCAATACAATAATTCTTATGCTGCTATTTCTCTTGGCATGACTCCATAGCCACCATGAAGCTTGAAATTTTCCAATTTTTTTTAAAACTCTGACCTCATCAAATTTGTTGCAGAAAGGATTCTAAGCAGTAACTGCTATTTCAAAGAGTATTATCGATGGTTTGTATGGCTCAACAAAAGAAAAACAGAATTAGATACTAGTCTTGTTGATGGATTATAATTTGTTTCTCCTTCCTTTCTTCTGTTGTCCAATATTCAATTGTCATTCGGGCTCAAAACAGAAACCTCAGTCGATATTGTCACATATGTTCCCAGATCACTGGGTAGCGAAGTAGATCTCATATAAATTCTTGTGAATGTATTAAGATGACTTCTTACAAGGTACAACATACTACGAATTTGCAAAGTTTACTTGGACATATAATGTGCAGCATATGTCTGAGTTTGTGCAGCATAAGTCACTCTCCGGAGGTTTGATCTATGTAAATTGTAAATAGAAGTAGTAAAACACAATGACCATTTCAATTATTTGTGCCATCTACCATGGCCCAATTTATAATATCATTTCCAGCTCATTTATTTCTCTTTGCAAGCATTCATTTTGCATTGTCCTTTACGAAACTTAATCATCCAATGTTTAGGCATTTGAACTTGTTGCTATCTTGTGTTATTCTTATGCTTGGATCAAGTTTAATCATGAGCTGTATGGAATATCATACCATGCAGGTATATATCTTGGGGGAAGCAAGGTGGTCCATTTTAGGCCTGAGAGAAATTTGAACTTAAGCACTGAAGCATCATCTGACGTTTATGATTCAATGTCCTGTCCCACCTTTCCTGACTGTGGATTCAGGCAACCCAACAGTGGCGTTGTCCTCTCATGCCTCGACTGCTTTCTCAAAAATGGATCCCTTTACTGCTTCGAATATGGTGTTAGCCCTTCAGTTTTCCTCGCAAAAGTACGGGGTGGCACATGCACCACTGCAGCGTCTGACTCCCCAGACACGGTTGTCCACCGTGCAATGTATCTTCTTCAAAATGGATTTGGCAACTATGACATGTTTCAGAACAACTGTGAAGACTTTGCTATGTATTGCAAAACTGGTCTCTTGATAGTAGACAAGCAGGGCGTTGGTAGAAGTGGTCAAGCGTCTTCAATCATCGGTGCCCCATTGGCAGCCATTCTTTCTTCTCCTCTGAAGTTGTTGATGCCAAGCCCAGTTGGAGTGGCTACCATGACAGCTGGTATGTACTGTATGAGCAGGTATGCAACCGACATTGGTGTTCGAACCGATGTGATCAAGGTGGCAGTGGAGGATTTGGCTGTGAACTTGGGTTGGGCAGACGACAATGAGGGGGAGGTGACTGAGGTTGAGGAGTCTTCTATGACACAGATTACCAGATGATGTGAACATGGCCCATGTGCAAGTGAAGTGCCGTGAATTTGCATGTATAAATTGGTAGTCAGTGTTGAATAAAGCATTTGTCGACAATAATGGCCGAAGTTCTGATGTGGGTTTACAAACTCATTTGTAATTGTCACATAATAGCTTTCTAGTTATGCATGAAATGGATGAAAACAGTGATTATATGGTTGTCCTAATTGCTTTATCGTTGTTGTATATGATATTTATTTATTTATTCAATTCAGCAGATTCCAAGATTTTTATTTCAGGCCAGGGAGGATATTTGTTACCATGCTTGCCACAAATATTACATATGGTGTAGAACTATAAACCAGAGTAGGGTGCATTGCATAGATTCATGCAATTTCCATAATGAAATCAACACATGATTTTTCTTTCTTAACCCCAAATTTAAAAAGAAATTAGATAAGAAATTTCGAAGCAACTTTTTAAATTAGGTCTGCACTGTTCTTCAGTTCAAAAAAAGAAAAGAAAAAGAAGGGCTATGTCCACATAGGCTTATTTACTGTACATACAAGTTTTACAGCGACAGAGAACTCTGCAAATATAAATCATGTATGAAATCAAATAGACACATGCTAATGTGGGGTATCTGAGGAGGGCTTGTATTGCTAGGAATTTTCTTGCGGCGCAGGCTTCATATCTACCTGGCCTGCTAGCTCATTAACTGCATCAACAATTCCATTGATTCTTGCTGCATTTTCAATCAGCAAAGATACTAATGTGGTCACTGGAAGAATCTCCACCACTGGTGTTATGAAGGATTCTCCTTTGCCATCATCAGTGTCTTCTGGTATCGGTGCAATGAGGCCGATGGGTACAGATTTCAAGGAATTTTGAAGTTCCTGCACTGCATTGTTCATCTCCCAAACCAAAGAGCCCATGTCAGATGATTTTGTCATTGTTTTAATTGTTTTTGCCAATTCTCTCATGATACCTGAAGAATATTTGTTTGTTGTCTTGCAGGCATTGCTGAGATGCTTCTTTAGCTGTCCAATTCCAGCTGGTGTCTGGCCATAACAATATGTAACTTACAAGTTAGAAGCTAATGATATAAAACAATCTTAGTAGTGATGATTTGTTTTGAGGTAATAGACTGGCCTGGGTTTCTGACTCCATGCAACTGCTGAGAGCCTCAATGCAATAAGCACAACTACGCATCGATGCCCCCGATCTTGAGGTACTGTTTCCATGGATGTTTAAAGTTGAATCTGCCATGTGCAGGCTCCCATCTTGCAAGTTTAGCCTGCAAAATTGTTCCCCCAGGGGAAAAATAAAAATGAGCAATGTCTATATAGGCAACAAATCAATCTTTAGTAACTGAGTGAGCCACTTCACTCAGTCACTTACCCAATTGTCTTCTGTTGCCTTTGAATCAAGCACACATTTATACCCTTTGATTTCCTTTGTAGGACAATTGTCTTCAGTCACAGCTTCATTATCTTTGAAGTACTCCAAGACATGTCCTGTATTTTTGAAGCTAACAAATTAAGTATTGTCATTACTAATAATATATCCTTTTCTGCAGGTGGTAAGGGAAAATGAAATTTGGTATTGTAATTAGAGATACCATCCAATGAATCAGCCAGTTTCTCCAGGTTACGATAGATCAATCTGTGAAGCTCATCACCAGCCCAAGTGGGGTAGAAAAGCATGCTAATTAGAATGCAAAAGGAGGTCCCAATGCCAATGGTGGACAATCTGTCGTAAGCCAACTCAGATAATTCACCAACACGATATCCGGAAACTGAAACTAAGCTGAAGGTGAGGATGAAGATCAGAGCACCGTAATCAAATCGGGATTTGACAGACGGGATGAATCGAGAGAAGGTTGCTGCTGAAGCTGCAAGGATGAGCAATATTGCATGAGTACAGTTTGTTATGAGTCAGGAACTTGAACAGTTTCACTTACCGAAGAAGAAAACTGAGATTCCAATAATTATGGGCTCAAACTTTTCTCCTGACTTATAAGCAATCCAGTGGACACCCAAACCAAGTGATCCAGCAAGAAAAGTTCCTGCTGCTCTATTTATGCTTTTATAGAGTGTAGCACCTGCAAAGACAATGACATGTATTGTGCATTTTACTTTACAATGAAATTTGGAATTTGAAAACTATTTAGAAAGGCACACTAATTGCATACTCACCCACAGTGGATTCAAAAACTACTACAACAGTCATAACTGCCCACATTGCATTCCCTCCAACACTTTCATACAAAGACCTCATATAGTAAAAAAGTGACACAATTGAAAGAGCCAACCCTACTTTGAGAGCATGGATGACCTTTTTGGGCTCAGCAACTCCTAAATCCCATGCCTTCAGTAAAAATCTCCATACTTCTAATCTCAACCCTCCAAGCACACCCTTCAACTCGAGCCAGACCTTATCGACTATCCCGGATTCTGGGACTAATACATTTGTTGTCCCATCAGGTACATTGATCCTCCAGTGCAAATTCCCTGGCACATCCTTTTCATTCACCATTTTGGGCAGGACTCACAAGAACAATGGACCACTAAGATAGTTGTTTGGTGGAAGGCTTAAGCTTCTTAGGGTCCAGTCAGTAGCCATTGCTTATATATTGCAGAGTCAGAGTGGAAATTTTTGACACATTATTTGCCAGAATTTTCAATTCCTTAAACACAATGCTCTTAGACAATATGGCCAAAACTTGTACATTTGCTAATTAGCGTCATCTCCATTATGTGTTAACTTAATGGTTTTGAATTAACAATATCTTGGTGCTGTTATCTTGTTAGACAAGTGGATAATATGTTAATTAGTACACAGATCACACATGTATAATTAACCTAAAATCCCATGAAAAACATGACCTAATTTATTCACACTTGTTTATTGACATCAATGGAACTGAATATATATGATTTGAAAAACAACTGCAACTAAGTTTTTTTCTCTCTTAAAGGACAGATATTTTAGTGGATCTATTACATCATAAAACGCATTATCAAAAGAAGGTACATACATACTAGGTTTTATATCTTCAGCTTTTAGATTCTTAAGAAATAGAGGCTGAGAGCAATCCATGTCATCTTTGATAGAATTGGGTTGATATGAAGTACTTTTGTATAGCATTTTCTATGTGTTAGTGCTACATCAGCGTGCCAAAATGTCATGGCATTCAACTTTGGTGCCACTAGCCAAAATCAATCCCCATGAGATTTATTATTAGGGATCCCAGACCTCTACATTTAACATGTAATTTTCTCATCTTTCTTTAATTTGATAGATAAATTAGTTCATTCATCAAATTATTACAGATCTTTAGGGAGTGAAAGTTCAAATTATTACTTGTTGATTAAGAAATTAATCAATGAATTAGAATCAATTCCAAATGTCAACCCACAAAACAATCTTATCCTCCCAAAACATGTCCTACCTACTTATACCAAGAGAAATGATGAACTGAGAACAACAATAATATTGAACTTGTCAAACCCATTGAGGACATTGATGATATTTTAATATAATAATAAGAGAAAATTTGCATAAATACCACATGAACTTGTAGGCATGTGTGTTATTACCATATGAACTTTTAATTTTTATTTTTAACCACCTGAATTTTGTAAAGTGTTGTAATTCACCACCTACATATAACTTCGTTAAATTTTCCGTTAAGTTTAAGGCCATTTTCATCAATTAACTATAATTATAAAATAATTATAAAAAACATAATACATATATATATGATAGAAATCAGCAACATAATTGAGAGAACCTAGAAATCTCTGGAGTTGACTTTTATCGAGAATTTCATTTGGAAATTTATCAGCGAATTGGATGACTCGATCTATTGGGCTGATTTGTGACTGATGAATATTATATCCGAGGAATCTAATTTTGGTTTGAAATAGTTTGATTTTTTTGCTAAGACGAATAGACCATTATTTTTGACAATCTGAAGAAATTTATGCAGATATTTCCAATGTTGTTCTATTGACGAAGAGAAGATAAGAACATCATCTATATAAACTACAGAGAATTCACTAAATTGGTTGAATATTTCATTCATTATATTTTGAAATTCACTAGGAGCATTTTTTTTAATCCAAAGGGCATGACATTCCATTCATAATGACCAAAAGGGGTGACAAAAGCGGTTTTGTATCTGGCGCACTCTTAGATTTGTATTTGTCAAAAGCCACTTTTCATGTCAAATTTTGAGGAGACGACTGACTCGCCTGATCTCTTAAGTAAGTCTCTTTTGTTGGGGATTGGGTACCTAATCTATTCTAAAACATTGTTAAGGGGTTTGTAGTTGATGACTAGTCTGGGTGCTCCTCTTTCCAATTCGGCACTATTCTGAACATAGAAAGCTGGGCATGACCAGGGTGACTTGCTTTTGCGAATTATTCCTTTATGAAGTAGCTTTGTTACTTCTTTTTGGCAAAATTCCATAATTTCTTGACTCATTTGAATAGGCCTAGCTTTACTTGGAATATTTTTTTCATTAAAGGATTTAATGTATGGAAGGCTGACTACATGTTGTTTCCTGTGTCAAAAGGCATTAGGGAGATCAGAGCAAACTTCTCGTTTGATTTTTTCTTCAAATTTTTGAATTTGTGATTGTAGGGATTTGTCTTTGAGATGTTGTTCCATTCTTTTAAATTTAATTTCTTCTTTAAGTGAATTGATTTGATTATTTTTATTTTGAATTAATTTGACTATTTTGGAGACTGCATTTTTCTGAAGAGCTTTTAATATATATAGAATAAATAATAATTAAAAAAAAAAAAAAGTTAACCTAATTATACCAAGCCTCCCCACCCCCACCCCGCAACACCCACACCCTCCTCTATATACCCTATGCATAACTCCTTTAATGTGAGTACTTGATTGCTTAAGTATTTCTATTGTTATGCAAATCATACTTTATTCTCATGTGGGATGGGACTAATAAAGGAGAATTATACATTGTGGAATGGGATGAAATCAAGGGACTATAAAGCGAACATATAATGGTTGTTGGTGATGAGTTCCAAATTAAACTTTGGGACATGGACGATGACAATGTGAACCTGGTTTTTTTTTTTTTTTTTTCTTTCGCATCTTTCTCTGCAAATAGCATTAATTCTGTAATTGAAAAGCATAGTTCCATAGTTCCATGTCATCCAACACTTATTGAGCTAGTGACATCAGGTATGTCAAGCCCTCCTTAATAGTTGACTAGGCATATAAGGATTCATTTGATATTGTGATTGATTAAAATCTTCCTTTCTTAAATAACTCCTTTCCGATTGGTTGGATTACATGTGACCAATCTTTAGAATAGAAAATATACTTTCGTGATTTTCTGTCAAGCCTTAAAAATTGGAGATTTGGTTTTCAACGTATTTTCTTTCTTGTAAAGAAAAAGTCTCTAAAATAAGACCTTTGTCTTCTTTGTTTGATAGAACTTTCACAATCATATTTTCAATCCATAAACTTTGGAAAGCTGAGTTTTTATTTGAGATCAATCATCAAGTGTTCTATGTTTACTTGGTGATTTATCAAACATTTTTATCATTCATATTGCATTCATTTGCATGTTTGGTGACTCATACGATTGAGGGCACAAAGACCGTGGTGGCGGTTTTTCTCCGGTGAGCTTGAAACGATCGTGACCAGGATTTAGATTCAATGTAAGGAGAGTTGGAAGAACTCCGTGACAAGTATTGGATTCAATATAAGGAGAGTTGGAAGAACTCCGACGAACTTGAATCGATCGTGACTAGTATCAGATTCAACATAAGGAGAGTTGGAAGAACTCCGGGCGAGCTTGAATCGATCGTGACCAGGATTGCGTTCAACATAAGGAGTGTCGAAGATCATCCCGTGACAGAAGTTGAGTTACAAAGAAGTCGGTAAACATTATCTAGAAGGTGTCTAGGATAAGTGTGTGAGTACTTCTTGTAATCATCGTTCTATAGTGGATTTGCCTTGGACTATCAGGTCCCGTGGATTTTCCCCAGGAGGTAGGATTTTACCATGTAAAATACTTTCTGTGTTCTCTCTATTTTTATGTTCTGAACTATATAGGATTGATACGTGTATCAATCCTTTTGGCGTGTTTTATTTGTATTACTATATTACTCTTGACTACTCAATACACATACTTTACTCTTTTAGTATTTTAAGCCATCCTATACGTATTTTCACAACCACGGTAAGTTTAGAAGTCCTCGGTTTCTGTCATCACCATAAGATTATGATCTACAGTTAGACCACATAGACAAAAAAGTAGAGCCAACCACTGCCGTGCATAAATAATATCTACTCTGAGTCAAACAATTAGTTAAGTAGCTTATATCTGGGACCATCTATAATTTATTTGGACAACACTTTCATGATTTTGATTGTGACATAGACTTCACACCCAAGTTATTAATTTTGCAGTCAATTTATTGGTTTATTTATTTATTTTAGGGTTTCGGGAGGAAGGGCTTCTTCTTCCTTCCAATTTTCTTCCATTAATGGCTGGCTCCCCACTTCCAACAACTGAGCTGATTATTATGAAGTTATGGGGTCGGTTTAGTGTATTGAGCATGCAATGTGTATGATATAGGATGCGTGTGAGGATCATAACACATACATACACATTTCCTTCAAGATCCTTGAATTTTGCATTACATTCTGGTGTCGTGCATAAATTAAATAGATAAATAAACTTGTATTATATTAATTTATCTTGCAATCATATAGAATTTTGACATCTCTTGAATTATGAAAGAAAAAGAAATTTTGGAAATTTCCTGCAAGGATATCAAATGCAGAATTGCAGGTTAAATTGGAGAGCAATTAGAACACCCCTAAGCTTGCTAATTCTTATCCAAATGAAATTGAAAACTAGCCCAAAAAATTATCATCGCTGCACCGAGTAATTCTTTAGTGTGATGATTACACTGTCATGTGATGTTACAATCCACTCATATTATGATATATGGATTAATAGTGTGATTGTCACACTCAATAATTTTTCGAATTTGACTATGACACCGATATTAGCAATTAAAGAATCATATCCATAAAAACTTCCATTGGTCTAATTTAGTTAAGAAATTTACATGTATTGATTTGGCTGCATAAAATAAAATAATTATAAACGTCAACTTAGGTTGTAAAGGGATTTACAGGAGGGTCCCAATACCGCTAGATTGTTTTACTTATTTATCATATACAAAAATTAAGTAGCTGCCTTATATACAGTAGGGAATGCACCAACAACCACATTTTTGCTTCAAATAACACACTAAACGACGTCGCGTTTTCCCTGCCGAAATCAATATTCACCTCCATTTTGTTTGTAATTAGCCTCCATCGTTAACCCCACGGAGAAATAATAGACTATATAAAGAAAAACAGAGTGCTCTGCCTTCGGGTTTTGGATTTCGAAACCATTAAAGACCCAAAACGACCAAATTACAATCCAATACACAGATTCAAGCTTATCCCAATCAAAACCCACAAAGACTTCAAGTTTTCGAAACCAGAAGGGTCGCTGAATCCAAACCCAGAAACGGGAATTTTTGGATGGCGAGTCTGTATGTGAAAGCTGTGCCACCTGCGGATCTGAATAGAAACACAGAGTGGTTCATGTACCCTGGTGTTTGGACCACCTATATTCTCATCCTCTTCTTCTCTTGGCTCCTTGTGCTCTCAATCTTTGGCTGCTCTCCTGGCATGGCTTGGACCATAGTTAATCTCTCTCATTTTTTGGTATGTTTCTGTCTCTCTCTCTCTCTATATATATATCTATCTCTTTATGTAATTGATTGTTTGTAGGTGTGATTTTTCAGGTGTGGCTTACTGGCTTTGATTGATTGTTGTGTTCAATTGGGTTTGCAAAATTTTCTATATTTGTTTATTAAAGGCTGTTTGATTTGATGCATGCATAATCCAAGTAAACATGTAGTTAAATTTTCTATAAAACCCATGTAATTATTTAGCTCAATGATATTTTCTGTTTCCATATATGTAATTAGGTGCAGCTTTGATAATTCTAGATGGGTTATGTATTTGGATGTTGAATGGGGGCTTTTCAATGTTTTAGCTATTTGTTTCATGTGAGGTATTGTAACCTAGTTCGTAAAATTCTTGTTTTAAGGTAGAATTTGCTTAATTTTCTATTCTGTAAGCATGAGCTGGATGTTGGATATGTTGCATCTGAGCTAAACAATTTGGGTTTAAGGAAGTAGAGATTTACATTTGAATTTTGCATTTTGTTCTCAATTTTGGTTTAAAATGCAAAGTTTACCTTACCTGAGCTAAGCAGTGTTATGAGACTCAGTTAGGAGTTTAGTTTTGGAAGACAAGCATGAAAGAATTCCAATCGTTGCCTAGTTATCTGCTCCATCATATTTTCTTGTCCAAAATTTTGTTTACTGGTTGTGGCATTGACATTCTTGCTCTTAAGGGATACTGTTCTTGTTCCCTTTTCAGACAGTACTCATTACATCCTCTTTTCTGGGACTTGGGAGTTCAGGAATGAGGCAAGTTTTAGATGTCCTTATAGGAATCCTCTGATCTTGTGTCTCATGTTATCACTGTTCTTCTAATATAAATAGGGATTGGATTGGATGAGACAGCCTTGTTCCATATCCAATTACTGCACAAGACTGCACTTTTATTTAGAATTGTATACTTTGTTATAAACTACTTTGAGGTCTCTTTTTCTTTCCCTAGTTTTCATATTATTATTCTGTGTTTAGTCATTGAACAGTTTTTCCCTAATTGTCCCTTATTCTTTGATCTGAGGCTTTGGGCCAAGTAGCCTTTGCTTATATAATGTTTGAATCTTAAGTATTGTATTCTTCAGTCTTCTGCTTTGTAAGTTTTAACTTTTAACTCTAGGTTAGTTCCATTCATAATTCCATCTACCATATTTGAGGAGTCTGATTCTTCTTTAGGTCACTTATCACTTCTTCCACTGGAAGAAAGGAACTCCCTTCGCTGAAGATCAGGGGATCTACAATGGACTTACTTGGTGGGAGCAGATGGATAGTGGAAAGCAGCTCACCCGCAACAGGAAGTTCTTAACCGTTGTTCCTGTGGTGCTGTAAGTTAATTTATGTGCTATAAAAAAAGCATTTCTTAGTTTTGACACTAAATTTAAATATAATTGAACCCTTTGGTAGTTCATGATTTTATTTATCTTAACCTGGCCACCTCTGATCTCTGTGTGTGTGTGTGTGTGTGTGTGTGTCCACAAGCCCTTTGTCAAACCTTTACAAGCATGTATTTATTGCATACACACATATTTGTTCAACATTCCAAAACATTCTACACCAAAAAGGTTTGGTGGCTTGTTCAGCTTATTCAAAAAGGGTCCAGTTTAAAACTAAGTCTGTATTTGGGTTGGAACTCTGTATCAGATTCAATTTTTTAAAATATGATAAATTTATGATAGATTATTAGTATATTTAGAAATTTAAAATTTTCTGATTCTGGTTATTGCTTTTGTTGAGTTTCTTTAGTTTACAACAATCTACTACCAGTTTAGGCAATATTTTTCTCTCTCTAAATATCACAGTTTGTTTTTTTGTGGTTGCCATAGTGGACACCTCATATCAGTGTTCCATGTTAATGCCTGCAATGCACACCCAGATTTTAGTAGAATCTGTTATATTTATTTGTTTATGTAAGAGTATGATACCTCAATTTTAGATGCATGCATGCCCATGGAGAAGTTTATTTACTCAGAATCCTTAGTATGAGTTCCGTTGTATCCTCTTGTCTTGATATCAACTTTCAACCTATACTATGCTCTATGTGGATGCTTCAGAATGAGCTTAGTGCCTGTTTTCACATCAATTTTTTTTTTTGTATTCATGCTGAACACATCGTGAATTTGGTATGGCTTTGAGATGTGTTGGATTTTTCTACTACTAGCATGTCCTTGATTGGCTACCCAACTAAAGTATGAGGGTGGAGTTTGTTAGAACCCCAACCCGTGGTGTGAACCAGGAATGAGGCTTCTTTATTGGACATGGATGGATGGCATTGAATGAGCAGTCATCCCACAGTTGAGAAAACGATGCCAGATTAGATCTACGTAGTTTATTGTATGAGGGGGTCAATTGGTCTTGGTCCATGTTTTTGTTGAATAAATTGTTACATAAGACATTGGTAATATCTCAAAACTTCTGAAGCAGTTCTGTCTTTGTTGACAGTGCTGCTTATGATATGATTTGTATGAACTTCCTTTGCAAACTCAGGGCATGCTAGGTGAAGCGCATGTATGGTTTTGTCAGCTGAGCAATACCAGTCCTGAAAATGATAATTCTGCGACGATCTTGTTTTGAAAAGTTCTATTGAACCAAAAACCAATGTTGTTCTGATTTCCTTTTCCTTCTTTCCTGTCAGGTACTTGATAGCCTCACACACAACTGACTACCAGCACCCGATGCTCTTTTTCAACAGTCTTGCAGTCATTGTGCTAGTTATTGCCAAATTCCCCAATATGCACAAAGTCCGGATCTTCGGAATCAATGGAGATAAGTGAATTGGGCGTAAGGTTGACATGTTCAGAAATCACATATTGTTCCGAGGAAGAGCTATGTCGATGTATAGAAGTTGGAACTGGAGGGATATTCAAAAATATAATGTGTTTTTGTTCTTACGGCTGTTCAAGCTGCCTCCCAGTAAAGAATAATTGTATTGAGTTATCTTTGTACAGTAGAGAAATTTTATGTATCTTGAGAATCACGGTGCTATATGAGCATATGTCCCATATTTTGACGCCTCTCTTCCGAATTCCCATCTGTTTGATTATCATTTCCACCCTCGAAACAGAGTTTATGTCTGAAACAGAACAATATTGTGTAGTAGATACAGATTCGACGGCATGACCGCGATAATGCACGGTGTAGGTTTTGTGTCATCATTTTGGGTTTATTAATTTCTTATGTTGTGTAGGATACGCTAAGTACAACTGGGCAGCTCAATGACATCTTTCATCTGTGTAATGACTATGATCGGAAAGTTCATGTTTGGATCAGGGCCTTTATTTTTCTTTTCCGAGCGTTGCACTGCATGTGTTAGCATTTAGCTGGTTGTTTTCCTACCTACACACAAGAATCTAATCTTCCAGATCCCGAAAATGAAAAGTTACCAGTTTTCAGAATTGAAGAGGCAAAACTTAATATTGTGTACTTGTAAAGCTGATCTCGAGAGCAGTTGTCAACATGGTTATGCAGCTAAGTACGTACTTTATAAGTTATTAAAGGGTTATAGATTATAATAAACCAGAAAGAAATGAGTGATACAATGATCAATCACAGTCAATCAATGTTTGACTTCTTGAATACGGTATGTGGTATTGATCTTATATCAATTGTTTCCAAAATGATTACAGTATTTGGTATTGTCGATACATAGATTAGTCCTCGATACAAGCCAATCACTCGGCTTTATCTAACTCTATGTAGTACTAGTAGTAACAATAAGGAAGAGTATCACTGTCGACTTTATAATGAGGAAGCAGCAAGTGTGTGTGGTTTGCCTAAGCCATCTAGCTAGACAAGTTGTAATTAAAGAGATACATATATATATTAGTTCAACCACTGCAATTCCTTCTTGCTCAATATTAATGTGTTTCTAACTTGGAATTCTAGGTCAAGCTAAGGTTGCGCAGCCCCTATAAGCTAGCCCTCGTCGTTGTTCATTACAATTGTTAAAGTGAATGCAAGTAATAGTTTATGTGGTCCACACCACACCTCCATTTATATACATATTATAAAGCTATTCAATGGACAGAACATGAGCCTAGTGAGAGAGAGAGAGAGAGAGAGAGAGAGAGAGAGAGAGAGAGAGAGAGGGCCCTTAAAACCTAAGCTTCTTCATTTCATAGGGTGAGTGGATTGACTTAATGCATCATTTAGGGTCATAGGGTGGTGAACCTTCTTTCTCTACTTAGTGTACAATTAAACACAATTATCACTATAACCAATGTTTACCTAAAAAAGAATCAAAACCCGTCAAAATTACATAAGAAAATGCCAAATAAGAGATGGACACAGCATAATATCTATCTAATCCATATGTGAAATGTGAAATGGATTGAGTTGGTGGAGAAAATAGTTTATCAACACGCTTTCTCCCGGACCCCACTCAACAAGAGGAATGTTTGATGGGTCCCCTTCACGTACCCTAAAGCCAAAACCAAACAGAGGAGGGTGGGGTCCTCGTGGAATTTTCCTGGTGATTTCATCAGTAGGGTATTTATATTATTTTTATGAAAAAGAAGGCATGCAAGTTAATTATGATCTTTCATGGATGGAAGGAGTCTTCTAAAACTGATCAGCGAACGGGTGTCGAAAATTATTAGGTTTGCTTTTGGTTGGGGCAGGTAATTAATTATTAATTTTTCATGTATATATTATAATTGCTTGTTAGTTTGGTGGTGTTATGTGTAAAAGAATGTGCATTGGGTCTACCACCACTAGTGCGCCTTTCTAATACTTTTTTTTAATAGTCTTATGTTAGTGATTTTGATTGTTAATGGAACAAGTGTTGAAACCATAATTATATAATGTGTGTCATATTTAAATACTAATTATTTTTATTTTTATTTTTGTTAAGAGTTTAAGACCATATTTAATGGTGGGGGCCTTCATCATTTAGGTGCCCAATTTGTTCTATAACGAAATGCTTTTCATAGCTGGAAGAATCTCAGTTATGTAACAGATTAGACGTCAAGCCTGACATGTCAGGTTCATACCTGCTTTATTTTTGTGTATTCGAGGAGAAAGACTTCAACTATTTTACTATTTCCAACTAATAACAGTTTGCAACTAAGTTTATTTTACTATTTCCAACTAATAACAGTTTGCAACTAAGTTTTTCTTGTATCGGAGAAGTGCTTGTTTTTGTCACTTGGTAATTAGACATAAAATAATCGAATAATAGGTGTTTAAGAAATAAAAGATATTATTGATTTTGGTTATATATCATGCTGTTGACTTGGTTGTTTTGTCGCTCAACACTAAAATGCAACACGATACTATAAAATAACAGTCTCGAACGAGTTTTTCTTGTGTGAATGGGAGAGAGATAGAGAGGAAAATCAAAGCAAAGTTTAATTCAATCTAGTTTATTGACAAAAGGGGGCAAGAGCAAGTGAGCAACTAATCCGCTAATACATTCACTAAGATCCACACACAAATGAGATCACCAAGTCTATAAAAACATACAACAAGTGCATTTATCAGATGCATATGCCCTTGATTTGATAGAAGAATGTATGAATGCAGGCCATGTTGCATGCCTTACATTCATTTCTTCTTCTAATCCCTACTAGATCAAATACTGGATTTACAAAACCCTCTTCTAAAGCCAAGCCCAAATAAGAAAATAGAGGAATATATATAACAAAAGAAACCATATCTGTTAGTCTGCAAAATAAGTAAGCCAACTTAAAAGAAAAACAAAGAAATCAAAAGTGAAAAATACACTTTAATTCTTTCTTACTTTCTGTCTTTTCTTTTTCTCTCTTCTGATCATTAACTTATTTAATCACCATCACCACGAGCCTCCACCCAATAAACCATTCCAATAACCAGTTGGATTGCCTTGCCCCTTATTCTGATGATGATCGAGTTCATGATGGGCCGTAGAGCTTGAAATCTGTTTCAAGTCCCCAAATGGAAACAAGAGCCTCCCACCATTAATCTCATGATCGCCATACCTATTTCCAAGCCCATCAACACAGAAACCAAGGTTTGGTTTGAATTCTTGCAAGGAGAACCCAGGTGATGATGCATAGAGAGTATTTGAATGATCAGCCATATTCTGGGTTGGTATAAATGAATTCACACCTCTGGAAGCAATGCCAGTCCTAAGCAGCTCCATGGCTGAAAGAGGAGCTGATGAGGAAGTGCTAGCTCCAGCTGCTGGGTTATGTTGGTAATGCTCCATGGCATTGAAAGCCAGATTAAGATCTTGGCCTTCATGGGTGCTCCTAGGGTTTTGATGAGCTGAAAAGTGTGAGAGGCTACTTGGTGGGTTGAGATCAGGAATATTATTCTTTGATAATAGTGAAGCTGATGATGATGCAGATGATGATGTGGATTTCTTGTTCTTTCTTGAACCTCCTCCAACTGGGACATTTCTGAGAGTTCCACCTTCAGTCCAATACCTTCTGCATGTCTTGCAAAAGTACCTTGGTTGAGTGAGGCTGTAGTTGTTGTAGTAACAAAACTTGGTGTTGGTTGAATTGCACCTTGGACAATTCAATTGCTCTTGAGGCCTTGCCCTTTTCTCTAAAGCAGACCTTGGGCATGCATTAGACCCCATCTCATGATCTTCCATGGGCTTGTCCAGTTCTCCACTCTCCTAATTAATTGACCATTAACCCCAAAAATTCAGAGAAAACAAAACATATTAAGAGCCCTAATTCTGATTAAAGATTAAACAAACTGCACACAGATCTAGAAATCTAAGACATAGTAAAGAATAAGATATCATAACAAGTGGACAAAGAAATTAAGGAAAGCTAGCTAGCTAGCTCAGCTTTTTTAGTACTTGGGAGAATCATACTGAAAAAGAAACACTAAAGGAATAAATTAAAAAAGAAAAAAAGAAGAAGAAATAATAGTAACAAGTAATGCCTTTTTCCATCCCCCTCTTTATCAGTTATCACATGTGAAGAAAGAAAAAAGTTGAGCTTTCATGTATAAAGAACAAAATAACCTTTTTTCCTTGAACAAATGAAATCCAGGTAACTTTCAGTTGCCCTGATGAACATAATCTCAGAAAGCTACAAGTAACAGATGAAAAGAAAATACCCCACAGTAATTTTGTTTCTAAAACTTTGGAGCTTGATTCTTGACCTAGATTAATAAAATTTTGGCTCAGAGAACTAATACACAATAAAGAAAGGAAAAGGAGTAGAGATGAATTATAAATCCACCAACCTGCGGCCATTGAGCAGTGTCCATGAATTCAGAAGAGAGAAAAAGGGGAGAAAGGAAGCTGATGACTTCAGAGAGAGATAGAAAGAGAAGGAGAAAGGGAGAAAGTGTTCACCTTCTTTGTCTGCAGCTGCTCTGAGTGGAAGAAAGAATGTTTTAGATTGTCTTTTAGATTGTGTGTGCTTGAATTGCTTTATGCTTTGGCTTACTTTATGAGTGATGATGAAAGGAAAAATAAAAGAAACGTCTTTAGTTTGACTATACCTCTTAAAATGGCACTACATTAATGCTGTTTTGTGTTATTCTATGTGGGAGTTTTGTCTGATTTTGCTAAGAAAATTCATTTTTATTGTTTTTCTATTCATCTTTTGTGGAATCATGAGTGTGTGTAGTGTGGTGGGTTTCTCTTTATTGACCTCGTAATGCAAAAGTCTTGATTCTTGTTCTTCATATTTGTCACCCCCTCTCTTTAGATGTTTTCTAAGGACCATACATGGACAGGGATTTGGGATTCTTTTGGTTCATCGAATATGTGAAGATTTTCTCAGTCTGGCATCATATGGTACCCTATAACACTAAAATTAGAAGCCTTAACTAGTAACTTAAATCATTACTTTTTTGGTTTTTTCAATAAGAAACAAAACTAATTTGTATCATTAAGTTGAGATTTCTCAAATTTCAAATAAGATTCGAAATCTACAATAGTACTAGCTAGAGACACCAGCTTGTGACAAAAATACATATTATCCTTGTGGTATATGGGTCATATATTAGTGTTATTCATGTTGTAAATTCTGAATATTACCCTTGTGGTTATGTTCCTTATTTCTCTCAATCCAAATCGAACTTTCCATCTAAATTCTCTTTAATTTAGACTAATGTGTGTATCATTTCGCAAAAGTCAATGGTCCTTTCAAGCCTGATTTAAGGTGAAATAAGCTCCAATACTCTTTAAATGACATGTTCACTCTTGAGTATGATGATTTGCACATGGGTAAAAATAGATGGAATTTGAATGAAAAGTTTAATTTGGACTGAGATTGATAACGGGCGTAATTATTAATTACAACTTTTTTCACTACAAATATTGACACATGATCCACACCATAGATAATTTGTGTAAAAAATTACCACATTAATTAGTAACTAAATGTAGTAATAAATTGGTGTGTCTAATATTCTCATCTCATACAAATATTGGTCTTCGTGTGGGTCACTACACATACTTAAGTAATACAAGTTGCTATGGTTCTTACAACTTTGGAAACTAATTAAAAATGGAAAATGAAAATTTGAAAGAGTAAGGAGGAAGGCAACGAGAGATAAGAAGAGGAGGAGGATGAGATGAAATTAGGAGAGCCGACAATAGGCGACAAAAGGGCAATGGCGGGACCCAAATAATGCGCGGTAGAAAAAGAAGAGATAGAGAAAGGCAAAGAAAAGATAACAGAGAAGTCTTGGTGTTGGTGCTGGGCTGTCTTTTATGTGATAGGGACAGTGACATGCTTGGTGATTTGAATTTGTCCGAAACAGCCAAACCCGAAGGACTCAAATTCCCACTGCCTCTCTTTCTTCAGAATCTCACATTTCAGATTGTGTGGGTGCTCTCTCTCTCTCTCTCTCTCCAACGCAACTCTACCCAACCCAAGTTTAGAGTTATTTAAATATTGCCCTCATTAGGTTTAGCCGTTTGGTCGACAAAAGCGGACCTATGCATAGGCCTGAAGCAGATGCATATAGAGTATGATCATTAGCGGCGAAGGGTAATACCAAATGTTTAAGCTTGTGACTACCCCAGATAAAAACTCTACCTCCGCTATTGACTGTCGATCGATGTATGGTTTTTGAGCTGAAGATTAGGGTTCTTGACTCTATATAAGGGTATGATCATTCACACGAGAAAGATGACTAAATAGATGTTGAGTCAGTCCAGCAAATATAAGCAAATAATCATAAAACTATACTGCATACTAAACGATACTACCAATACAAAGCGATCCTTTGTTTATATATAACTAATTGTGTGTTGAGTGAGATGTCTTACAAATTTGGATGGATTGTTTTCGTTACACAAAACAAAATTAGCTTCGGTTTTTGTTATTTTGTTGTTTCTCTATAAACAAAACAAAATTAGCGTCAAACATCATTATTGAATCGGAACCCACCTTTCTTACTTTTTAGTTTTAAAACGAGATGCAATTATGAGCAAGAATAGTGTTATGGCAAATCCAACATTAATACATTTTATGCCTTTTGTAAAGTATTTAGGGGAGTTTGATAATCATTTTTATTTTTTGTGTTAGAGTATAGAGGAAAACGAGAGTAAGAATGGGAGTGAGGATGAGATTGAGAGAGAAGATGAGAGGAAGGAGTAACAAAGTGAAAACAAATATTTGAAATAGAAATAGTTACCAAACGGTCCGATATTTTTATAGTAGAAAATGAGATAGATATGTCACCCATTGATGGTATCTATAGTCAATAACATCGGGATCAATTTCAATATTTATATAAAATATAAACGAGCATGTTGTTTTTCTACATTAAAAATGAGTTTTTTTGTGGGTCAGAGAGAAGGGAATTTTCTTTTACTAATTACAAAAAAAAAAAAAAAACCAGAAGAGAAAAAAGAGGAGTTACACATAAAATATTCCAAGAAAATCTAAAAGAAGTTGACACGACTACTCATTTCTCATATTTTATTCTTTAATCAGTCTCAAATATCTCGATTACATAGCATTCAAAATAAGTGATATATTCTCTTATGATCGTATGCGTATCCATCTGCATCATTGGATTCCTAAGTTTTTCAGTGTTTTAGCTTTAAAAACTTGTCCAAAGCACGTACGCATACATTTGTAAGAGAAATACTCATATTGGTTTCATGATTGAGGAAGCTTATTTATAATGTCATTGGATTTGATTTGTGGTCAATTTCTACCTTGTTGATGTAACCAAGTAGCTAGCTATAGGTTGCTTGATGCCATCATTTATACTTGCCATCATGCAAAAGGAAAAGGTAAAACGACAAAGTTCATCCTTTGCCCTATTTGATAAAGAAGGAGGGGGAAGAAAAGAACAGAAACACATCGATCCATGCGTTTGAATGTGATTATTATGAGTCAGTTTTTCATGCATGGATGGATATATCTTCAACTACATTCCAAACAAGAGAGGGAGAGAGAGTTGCATGATTTGGTTTGGTGTGGCCAAAGACAAATTTAGGTCATTGGATTAATTAAATTAAAGTTGGTCGATTAATTTCAACGTGAAAAGCATGGAATGGAACTGGTGGGGCATACAATATATAGCCTCGTCTCACCGTCCATTTATCCACCAAGTGAAAAATAACAAATTGACCAAAAACATTTGTAGCAAATAAGTCAATTTTATAGTGCTAAAATTCTATATATTTAAGGTCCTTAGATGAGTCGCCCTCTTAATCGTTAAATCAAACTAATTTGATCGAACTATATGAAGAGATAGGGCCTAAGGGCGGAACCATAAATTTTTCGACGGGTGAACTAGTTAAATTTTTTACCTGAAACTTTGATGATCTTTTATATATATATTTTACAAAAACTTACAATTTCTATAGTTTTTCTATAAATAAAATATACATTAAATCATATAAATCAAAAAAATAAATATATTTAACATAAAACAAATACATATTAAATGCAACTAGGGGTGGGCATCGGAACCGGAATAACCTAACCAAATCGAACCAGAAAAAACCGAAAAAAATTGTGTAGACCAAAAAGTCAAACCTAATTCAAAAAACCGAACATAATCGGTTCTAATCGGATTCCTTTCGGTTCTATGCCTAAACAAATCGAACCATCCAAATTAAAAAATATATAATTTTAATATTTATTTATATCCAATGCTATATTTTTAATCTCATAACTAATATTTACCCAATTTCAATTTCAAAATATCTCTATTTTCTAGTCTTAATATTTCTTTTTGTATGAAATTGAATAATTTGTTAATTTTCAAGCAAAATAAAATAAATTTTCAGTTGAAATTTGTATAAAAATAATAATATGAAAATAATAATAATAATAATAATAATTCGGTTCAAAATCAAATCGGATTGGAAAACCGACCGAAAATTAATTCAACCCAAATCGGATAGTTTTATAAATTTTTTTGTTAAAATTGGACCGAACCAAATCGGATAAATAGTATCGATTGCGGTTTCAATTTGAAGTAAAAACCAGTCCAAACCAAACCGTGCTCACCCCTAAATGCAACCACAAAATACATATTATCAAAATAAATATATGTTTCACAGTATAGTTAAAAGCTCCTACAAAATAATATAATTGAAAGTGTACATATTCAAGTTGTGCCCTTTGATCCTTGAGATAATTAAAATCCCTTGTTTAAGGTATCTAAATCGATAATGTCATCAACTTATTTTTCAGTATATACAATTATAGAATAATATTTTTCTAATGTGTTGTAGTTTATAGTAACCATATAGGATTTTTTTTTTAATATATAAAAAAGCTGCATTAAATAACAGCCAGACTTCATAGCTGGCTATGTGAATTTTGTGGTATTGGAGGCCCTGGGATCAAACTCTTTGTTGCACCGTTGAGAATTGTAGTTATGTTTGAATGCCATTTGTTTAATCTCTATCCCCTCATCATTTTAGCCATTAGCTTCACGTTTCCCAAAAAAAATTGAAATCTAGCCCTAGAAAACCAAATTAATATTGGCCATTGGAGAGTAAAAAGAGCATGCGAACACAACCATCATGTGGGTCCCATCACAAAGTTCCCTTATTTGCTGGAGGGCTATATATGTACGTTTCTAACTTCTTCAAAAAGCCACCCGGGCTGTAGCTACAGCCCAGTGTAATCTTATTAGAGCATTTCCAGTAGCTGGGTTTTGGGAAGTGATGAAGACGGGCTGGCCCAAGGACAGTTTCAGCTCGAGATACAAAACGAGGGGGCTGATGTCAGCAACCAACAAAAAAATTTAAAAATCTAAAAAAATTCAGAATTTTTTTAAATAAATACTTAATCTTATTTTTCACTTCCCACATCAAAAATCATATCCAAAAATATTGTCCAAATTAATTGTTTAGGTAAACAAATTTGTGAAAAAAAAACAAAAAAATGAATAATGTTTGCTTTTTGCCATGACAACTGTTGGAAACACACAATGCTTTTTGCCATGACAGCCACTATTCATGTGAATAGTAGAGCAGTTCCAGCAATAAGGACTTAGGGGGGGGGCTGCTGGGGCCCACGAAACCAGGCCAGCCCTCAAGCAAGATGAGCCCTAGTTCAAGTCCAGTTTCCTAATGTCAACAACAAATTTTTTTTTAAAAATACAAAAAAATTCAGATTTTTTAAAAAATAAATACTTAGTCATAGTTTTCACTTCCCACACCAAAAATCTATACAAATTTCTCTCCTCATATCTCATGTGAATAGTTGTTGTTATGGCAATTGGTGGAAACAACCACAACTTTTTGCAAGGGCAGCCACTATTCATGTGAATAGTAGCTGTCCTAGCCCCCCTTGCCATAACAAAGGGTTCACTGCTGGAAGTGCTCTTAGTGGTTCTCAACTAAGGGCCATAGATAAGGCGCTCACTATTGTTGAGGCCCAAAAAATCCACGGTTAGCCCAAATAAATTACCAGCCCAATGCGATGCCTTACCGAGAAGAAACCCGATTTGGGCACGCGAAAATTCATCATATGCACTTACACGCATGCCACGCCAAGCAAATAAGCAACACGCTACGCTACAAGCTTAAGTGGGCCCAAGCCTCGCAAGATGCCTGGGGCTTGCTTGAGTGGGTTGTGGTATGGATGGTAATAAGTTGACATGAGGCCCATTGATGGGCCAAAGAAATGGAAGTCTCGGGGTTGCTTGGGAGCCTCGAACTCAGGCCCATTTCTTAGGCCCAAACATGTGGGTGAGCACAAAGAGAAAATATCATAATCAAAATATCCTAACCAAAATAGCCCAACCAAAATAGCCTATTGACTCAACCAAAAAAGCCCAATGCTTGATAGCCCACTTACCCAATAAACCAACTTGGCCCATACAATTACAATATAAGAGCTGCGAAGCTCCAGCACCTGGCTGAAGAACAAAGCCACGCTGGGAAGTCTGGAAGTCCACTATGCAAAGTTGCTGGAAGTTCCAGCACATGTGAGGAACAAGTTTCAAGTAAAAACTTCCAAAGGACCAAGGGATATTGAAGCGCAGATCACCATTTGAACTAGCATGCATACCCATTCTCTTTCCCTCATCAGATCTAGCCATAAAAAAGGAAGAAAGGAAAGGAAAGAGATGGCTGAAAATGGGAGTTTTGAGGTAGCTGCGGGAAAGGGCCTTGAGCTCCCAAAAATCCCTGATTTTGTGGGATTGGGCAGAGTGGATTTCACCAAAATAGGATGATTGGAGGGATAAAGGGAGAAAGGAAGGGAAAGACTTGGTCAAATTGGATAGAAGGCATTAGGGTTTCTTGGAAAATGATAGCTTCCAGCGCCTATAAATAGGGCCTCTTCTACCCAACAAAAAACAACACACAACCAGAGAGCAAGCTTCCTCTCTTGCATGCAAAACCCAGCAATTTCCGTGCTTAGTTCATCTCATTCCTCAGTTTTCCCTCTTGCTATGCTATTCTGACATTTGACAAAGTCACTGTCAAGCTGCCCAAAATAGCACTCGAGCCACCATCCCTTTCTCTCCCTCCTTTCTCAGCCAAACCTCTTTGCAAACTCTCCATCTCCTACCTTAATACCCTTTTTCCCCCAAGAACACTCAGTTTTCTCTTCGGTGCTAAACTCATGTCGATTTTGCTCACATGCCACAAGCTTCTCATGCCAAGCCATAACATTTATCTGCAAGCAATTGTCTTTTTTGTTGGTGAAGGTAACCAAGGTGTTTCTTAAGGCTCCGGCTACCCTTTCGAAGCACACTTGGGGTTTCATTCTGGAACTCAGACACAAGGGGCGATTCCAGCCATTTGCTCTTTACAGCAGCCCAGGCCCATTCGTCAAGCCTGCGAACGAAAAAGCCCCTACATAAATTGGCGACTCTGCTGGGATCAAGCCGTTATGTTCACCAACGCCTCCGAAGAAGAAGGCTAGAAGCAATAAACCAGAGAAAATAAAGAGATAAGAACATTTCCTCTTTCTTGTTTTTTTTTTCTTTTGTTGGCTATCTAATTTGCATAACAAGCATAACAAAGGTTACTGACATGTTCCTCTTGGTTGTGTCTTAGATCTCCATTCTCAAGCAAACCAGGTCTTGTACAAGGGCTGGGTGCTTAGCCAAATCCATTATTCATGCCATTGAAGTGAACTACACATGAAAACTCCAAAATACTTGGGGGCTTCTTGCCAAGCAAATCTGCAAAAAAAAAAAAAAAAAAAAAAAAAAAGGAGTCAAAATTCAGTTCCAAATGACTTGGTGGCTTCCTGCCAATTGAAAAAAAAAAAAGTCAAGCACAAGCACTTCAAAGTTTCTCAAGCTAAACCAAGCTATGCCTCGGTTCCAAGAGCTGTGATTCAACATTATTCACATCTTCAACCAAGTCCAAGCTATATACACTCATTCATCACTGTTTCCACCACTTGCCTTATTTCCAAACCATTCTAGCTGTAACACCTCACCTTTGGAAAATCACTAGAAATCAAGTTTACAACCAACGGATCCCAAACTTCCCAGATTAGAACTAGACATACCTAGCTTCATTTTCCCAAAATTTCGTTGCATTTAGAGCTAGGGAAGAATGTCAAACAGATTCCTAAAACAGCCCATGCAACAGGAACTGCACAGCTCCAGCGCTTAACCCTTACTTTGGAATTCCACCAAAAATTCATTTTTTTTCTTCAAGTGACGCAATACCAATTCCAACATAACCATTGAGAAGTCCATTTTTATGTCTCAAAAGCTCCAACTCAGATTCGAAAAGAAACATTTCAAAAGTTCAAAAAACAGCCAGCAAACTCCTGTGAGACATTTCCACAAACACTTGGCATGCATACCCAAGTGAGCTTGTATGACTCTTGTTTATCACCAAGCTAGAATCCTAAATCAAAAGCTCAACCTCAGAATTCAATTTATAGTTCACAAATGTTGGGAAATACAGAGGAACTCAAGCATTCAAGCATAGAAAACAAGCATGCAACAAAGGCATCAACATTAACTCATGAACATAATTCAGAAAAATGGAGACAGAGAGCACTAGAATGGGTGGATGATCCTCGATTTTGGATATGTTATAAACAACATAATTTCAAGCAAATTTTGTGAAGGAAGCGCAATCATCCAAGCATCATAAGTTAAAGACATATGCAGAAGCAGAATATGCAGAAACTCACCAGCCATGGATAAATGCAGAAGTTGCAGACCAGCTTTGAGGTATCAGAAAAATTCAAAAAAATTCTACAAATTTTACATGTTATAGTACTCGAGCGGATGAGCAACTTTCATCAAGGAATTTTTCTGATCCGAGCTTCCAAAATATGACTTATGTACTAATGCACATTACCCACGGATTTGGGTCTTGAAGAAGAAGAAGAAAGAAGAGTGAGAGAAAATCAGAAAATAAAGCATGCCACGCCAAATGAAAGAAAAAAAGAAGCAGCCACTTACAAATAAAAAATTCAAAAGGAAGGGGCAACACAATTTTGCCCACGTAAAGGCCAAGCCAGTCAAGGAGATAATGCGCTCAGCTCTCTCAGCCCGTATCTCTTCTTCAACCCACCATGCATCAATACAAGCATTTGTGAATCAATCCACACAGATCATGCAACTCAAGCATCTCACTTGGTACAAACATTTCAAGCAAACCAAACCAGATATCACAATATCAAGCTTTTCAAGCAATACAGTCATCATAAAAATGACAATGCTAGAACTTGGCAGTTCTAGCCTTGGAGCACAGAGAAGAAGCCATGCTATCACCATATCATGCCAAATTGTCACCATCACAACAAAGGGATATCCTAAGTTCACCACGCCATGCAATGACCTAAACAAATACTCAGAAGGCCACGCTACAATAGTTTTTGCAGCTCATGCTAATCAAATCTTTTTCTTATGATTATGGTGCACTTGGCGGCTGAGGAAGGAATTCATTGCAATCACCACCAACAATTCCAAAACCCCAATAACCAAGATTCAAGCCAAGCAAAACATGGAAGATAATGATGCGTTGTACGAGGTGCTCCTGGAAAATAGCACAAGCTCTATATTCATGCTGCCAGAAGAGTGAACCTTCATGCCAGACCAAGCTATATCTTGATTCAACTCAACCATTAGATTATCTACGTCCTCATTGCAAATCCAAGCTAATCATGCCAAGCCAAGTTACGTTCTTCCAGCACTTACTCCATAAGCAGAGAATTTCCGGCACCTATTCCATGCCAAACAAAACATTTTCCAGCACTTGCCCTATTCCAAACATCCTTCCAGCACATGTCAATGCCAAGCATCCAAGCATACAAGCCCAAGCCAAGCGTACATGCCAATGCCAAGAATCCAAGCATACAAGCCCAAGCCAAGCATCCAAGCATACAAGTCCAAGCCAAGCATACATGCAAATGCCAAGCATCCAAGCATACAATCCAAAATCAAGCCCCTCTAGCCACTCAAGCAAATAAACCATGCAAGCTATGTTATTTTGAGCTAATCCACCAAGTATTTTCTTCTCTGCCATGCCACAAAATGAGCAAACTCTTGGTAACTCTAGTAAGTGACCTCCAAAATTACAGTGTTTAGGAAATTTCTTTAAGGCAACACCCTCGGTGTTTAAGAAGGATTGGCTTTTAAGCGGGACCATTGCGACCCCTCCAACCTTCCCGAAAAGACCTGGCTGTAATTTTAGAAACCCTTAACTGGTCATCCTTGAGTTGCTCCTAAACCAATGCCATGCCATGCCATGCCACTACAATTTATTTTGGGCTGGAAATTGATTATTCAGACCATTTCAATACATATTCATGGCCCCAATAATCAAGGGGGCTAATGTTGAGGCCCAAAAATTCACGGTTCAGCCCAAATAAATTATCGGCCCAATGCGATGCCTTACCGAGAAGAAACCCAATTTGGGCACGCGAAAATTCATCACATGCCACGCCAAACAAATAAGCAACACGCCACGCTATAAGCTTAAGTGGGCCCAAGCCACACAAGATGCCTGAGGTTTGCTTGAGTGGGTTGTGGTATGGATGGTAATAAGTTGACATGAGGCCCATTGATGGGCCAAAGAAATGGAAGTCCCGGGGTTGCTTGGGAGCCTGGGACCTTAGACCCATTTCTTAGGCCCAAACATGTGGGTGAGCACAAAGAGAAAATATCCCAACCAAAATAGCCTATTGACTCAACCAAAAAAGCCCAATGCTTGATAGCCCACTTACCTAATAAACCAACTTGGCCCATACAATTACAATAGAAGAGCTGCGAAGCTCCAGGACCTGGCTGAAGAACAAAGCCACGCTGGGAAATCTGGAGGTCCACTATGCAAAGTTGCTGGAAGTTCCAGCACATGTGAGGAACAAGTTTCAAGTAAAAACTTCCAAAGGACCAAGGGATATTGAAGCGCAGATCACCATTTGAACCAGCATGCATACCCATTCTCTTTCCCTCATCAGACCTAGCCATAAAAAAAGGAAGAAAGGAAAGGAAGGAGATGGCTGAAAATTGGAGTTTTGAGGTAGCTGCGGGAAAGGGCCTTGAGCTCCCAAAAATCCCTGATTTTGTGGGATTGAGCAGAGTGGATTTCACCAAAATAAGATGATTGGAGGGATAAGGGGAGAAAGGAAGGGAAAGACTTGGCCAAATTGAATAGAAGGCATTAGGATTTCTTGGAAAATGATAGCTTCCAGCGTCTATAAATAGGGCCTCTTCTACCCAACAAAAAACAACACACAACCAGAGAGCAAGCTTCCTCTCTTGCATGCAAAACCCAGTAATTTTCGTGCTTAGTTCATCTCCTTCCTCAGTTTTCCCTCTTGCTATGCTATTCTGACATTTGACAAAGTCACTGTCAAGCTGCCGGAAATAGCACTCGAGCCACCATCCCTTTCTCTCCCTCATTTCTCAGCCAAACCTCTTTGCAAACTCTCCATCTCCTACCTTAATACCCCCTTTTTCCCCCAAGAACACTCAGTTTTCTCTTCGGTGCTAAACTCATGTCGATTTTGCTCTCATGCCACAAGCTTCTCATGCCAAGCCATAACATTTATCTGCAAGCAATTGTCTTTTTTGTTGGTGAAGGTAACCAAGGTGTTTCCTAAGGCTCCGCTACCCTTTCGAAGCACACTTGGGGTTTGATTCTCGAACTCAGACACAAGGGGCGATTCCAGCCATTTGCTCTTTCAGCAGCCCAGGCCCATTCATCAAGCTGCTGGAACGAAAAAGCCCCTACAACTATAAAGTGACTCTTTTATCGTGAACCACTTTCTTTCATCCCATAACATTGTTTTTTTTTTTGTCGTGGTTTTTTCCTTTTTTCCAAAGCCCACCCTAGTTGCTTTGCTCTAGTTGTAACATGACTCGATTTAAAGCCCAACTCAATGTTTCGAAAATTAACCCAAAAAAAGAAAAAAAAAACCTCTCTTGAGTTGGCCAGAAGCCATTAGCTGATTTGAAAAAATCAAATCATAACAATACAAAGAAAACTTTCACAAAGACAAGTGGAAAACTGTTACAAAAGAAAAGATGAAAACTATATAAAAAAAACCCAAAGAGTCTATTTGTTATTTGTAACCAAAAACTCTCACAAAAGCCTGAGTTCAATTCTTGATCTTCTATTCTTCGTTATTTGTAACCAAAGATCAAAAAAAAAAAAAAACTACCCCGGTTTGAACGTTTGCTGTTGACTGGCTGGCAGGAATGGAGGCGGACCTGGATTTGTGCTGTTGGGCCTTGAGCTACCTCTGGTTACAAATGAATTATTGCTGCTACTTTGTAGTTTTGGGCCCCCATCCCTGTTGCTCCGACTGAAAGAAGAATTCGCTTTTGTTTTTCTTGTTTGCAAAATGTTAGAAGAATTTAACCTCTCAAAACCGAATATTTGTTCGAAAATTTAAGAGTATTAAGGAATTTCAAAATTATAAAATTTAAAATTCTAGACATTGCAAAGTTTTTTTTATTTTATTTCTTTGTGTGGATGAACAAAGTATATGGGATTTAAAATTAAATGCATTTAAAATTTTTATTTTATAGATCGCGATAGTGGTTGCAATGACAAGAAAGGTAATTGTCATTGTGGTGCTGCTAGCAATAAAGTGAGGGTGAAGGGGGTGGGTGAGGTTTGGGGGGTTGTTTTTCTCAGTCTTAGAATTATAGAAACGACACATGTTTCATATTGTTTTTCATGCAAACATAATGTGATTGACTCCATTAGAAGCGCCGCTAAATAAAAGCACTTCCTATAAGAGACTCCCAAATAAGACCTAATTGTACTCATCCCAAAATACATTAATAAAGGTCTAAAATATCAATAATATTGGAAATATTGGGATATTATTGATATTCTGAAAAAAATTGAATAAAAACCACGGAAATTATAAGAAAAACATGAAATTTTTTATTGAAACTTTGGAGGATGTTTATTTAGTTAATTATCTATTAGTTTATCACAAAAAATTGGAAGGAAATGCATTACATGATGGATTTAACTGATCTAAGTTGATTATATAACGAGTTGATAAACACTATGAGTGTAGAAAATATGGAGTAATTAATGAAAGAAGATTAAACACACCATAATCATTTATATATAATGATTTACTACAATATTTTACACTTTATACATTGCATGGTAAGAAACATGAGTGACTTAGTACCACATAGAGTTCCCCTTTGCATATTATCACAAAAACATAAGCAACATGATGGTTAAGGTGTTGGAGGAGTGAAATGGCAGAGGTTTGAATCCCTTTTGCTTTGTGTGTGCTTTGTGTATTTTTTTTTTCCTTTTTTTTCATTACATCGATATTTTCAATATTTTCAATATTATAGTGATATTTTGACAAAATATTGCTGAAGTGTGAGCAAAATTATCGACATCGATATTTTTCGATATTATTGATATTTATACAATATGTGTATGAATACGTTGCGAAATATCCGTGACCCAAAAAAACTATAATATCCTCGATATTTTAGACCAAAAGATTTGATTCATTGGAAACCCTTTCACCATCTACCCCACTTGATGTGGTATTGATCAATTATCAATCTGGTACGTTAGGTTGGTCCCCAATCCAACAAGGCAATGTGAAGAAGTGACGAGGTTTCTGGGTCCAATTGGACCATTGATGCAAGGGGCGGAACCACAGTCAAGGTTGTGGTGGGTTGTAGCCTAGGGAAATTTTGAAAAAAAAAAAAACAATAATAGACCTATATCTATTTGGCCAACTTCAAGAAGTATGATGCCTTTTGGTTTTTTAATCACAAAATATGTTGGTTTTTATTTTTATTTTTTTTGCAAGGTCTAGTGTCTTTATTTTTTATCTGCAGCCTTTTTGTTTTGGTGAAATTATCTACTGCCTTTGACAAAAGGTTTTTGAATAAGAAAAAAAAAAGCCTATATGGCTCACCATCAACTACAACACATTAGGGGACTCAATTTTATTTGTATTTTCTTTCAAGAACGGAACAATATGTTACCCCAATTCTATTATTCTCTTGTTTACAACTAATATATAAATAAAACTTAATTATTCATATTTTTGCACTTTGTATTTGTGAAGCTTATTCGGTTGATGGCAAGAAATTTTTAGGGATTCACACTACAAAGGTAAGATTTTATTTAAAAAACTAAGTATATTTTAAACTAAAAAATTTAACTAGCCCACCCACTGAAAATTTCATGGTTTTGCCAATATGCATTAATTCCTCGAAGGGACGGGCATGTACCATGAAGCTGCATTAAACATACATCTACTAATTATATTATTCTTAAGGGTTTTTATCCCAAATGGTCCATAAGGTTGGCGAAATTATCACCTTTAGTTCTTTATGTTTTTTTTCCTAACATTATTGGTCTTTTATGTTAAATCTCACACATCAATTTGGTCATGCCACTAGGTTCCATCAAAATTTCTGTTAAATTGCTGACGTGGCATGTGATGGCAGACTTATTAAGGTGAAAGGAGGTGCAGAGCCGAAAAATCCTTAAGATATGCATCACCTCTACTTAGCTTTGGAGTTGCAGCGTAGGTGTTCGACGAAATGCCTAAATGAAATTTTTGTTTCTAGGTGCTGCTATGCACATGGTGCTTTTTTATTTATAAAAAATAAAAAATAAAAAAAAACCTGGCAAAAATGATGTCATTTTGGACCATGCCTTTTAAAACATGCGTTGCCTTTAAAATAAAAATAAAAAATCCTAGCCAAAACAACGTCGTTTTGGACCAGGCTTAAAAAAAAAAAACCGGGAACATGCTGCCATTTCGTGGGCTTTCAATAGGGCCTCCATAATTCTTTATTTAAATGGGATTGAGAGTTCTCTTTATCTAATTGGGCTTTAATAGGGATGCAAATATAATGCGACGTTTTCATGATATGAAATCTCGTCGGCAACAATTGTAGGTTAATTGTAATGTTAATTTTTTCAATTAATTATGAATAATATTATTATTGTTTAAATTAGTTGTCTATCTTTTTTCTTTTTTTGAGTTTTTAGCTTTTGAAATTGCACCTCCGCTGAAAAGTTCTTGGGTCCACCAATGGTGGCATGTACGTGATGCCCATGTATCCAATGAGATAATGTCATGTGACTTTAAATAAAATAATGATATATTTTAAAACTTAAAATCCTTTTTAAAAAGAAAATTAAGTATTTTTATAAATATTAAAATTAAAAGAAAAAGAAAAATACATGCAACCATCGTTCTCCCTCTGTGAACGCCTCTCCCTCCCCCTTTGGTTAATTTCATCCCTTCTTGGGCGGTGCTAGGGTGGATCTTGGGTAGGGATGAGGGTGGTTGTATGGTGGCACTGGGCTTGGGGATGGTCGAGGTAGTGGGGTGGTGCACAGAGAGAGAGAGAGAGAGAGAGAGAGAGAGAGAGAGGAGAAGGAGAAGGAGGGAGGGGGGGGGGGGAGAGTTGCAATTTGTTTTCTTGTTTTCTTTATTTTAGTTTTCTGATTTTTTAGGATTTTAAATGTTAAATTAATAGAAAAATTATTTATTTAGATTTACATGACATTATCTCATTGGATATGCGGGCACCACATACCTGCCGCATTATCAATTTAACAGAAATTTGACATAACCTAAACGGTATAACCAAATTGATGTGTGAGGTGGGATGCTAAGTCTCTATATTTGGTATCGGTGAATTTACATGCATTTATAAAAATGCAAACCATTAGATTCATCTAATGATTTTAATAAGTCCACGTCATCAAAGTTGTATTAAACTAAAAACTAATTATTAGCACCTTATTATGTCCCCAACAAGCCACAGCCAGCCACACCTACCCTACACTGCCAGTCATGGTTGCCACCTCCGTCTCCTTCCTTTCCTCCCCCGCCTCGCTCTCTCTCTCCCCACTCCCCCCTCATTCAATTTGGGATGAGTGGCTGTCAATAAGGCCTAGGAACTGATATTATGAAATTCTAATCTTTAATACTATATTGTTTCAACAGCAAAAATAAACCTGCAAAATCATAAATGAAAAATCTGCAAAATAAAGAGAAGGAATTCTGATGTACACCATATTGTCTTATTCAGAAGACAAAGTGACGAGAGCTATATGCGATTCAAGAAGCAACAGTCTCTATTAATTTACAAAATTAATACATTAAAAGAGAATTGGATATTAGTTTTTGAATCAAATTCAAGGTTTTGATAATTATGAAAATGATTTAATTGTGGGAGAGAAGAGGGAAAGGCCGCAGCTGCAGGGGAGAGGAAGAGATGGGAGAGTGATACAGTGCAAAAGGAGGAGTTTTGATCTAATACAATTATGATAAGGTGGAATAATTAAATTCTATTGGATCAGTTAAATTGTTAAGATTTTTTTAAATATGTGTAAATGAATTGATACTAAATATAGAAGCTCGAGATTCACGTGAGATAGTAACATAAAATATCAATAGTGTCAGAAAAGAAACATAAAGTATCAATGATAATTTCGCTAACAGAGACCATTTGTAATAAAAATAAAAACCATATGCTTAAATGTCAATCCTTATCCCTCGGATCCAGGAGAATTGTCTAGACATTATAAGAGCCATATCGAGCAGAAAAGTACTGGTGCTCTTTTTTCTTTTCAAAAAAAAAAAAAAAAAAACAGCAGAGCATTGGATCTCACAACTGATTGATATGATTTGATTTGCAAATCAACTTTCGATTTCTCCCTACGTGCATAATATCGCACCAAAACATTATCATTGCATGCCACATTATATTAATCATTTTAAGAGAGATGGAACCAACCAACGTGCGTAATTAAACACATGAAGCTTGTTCCAATATGTTGAATATAGAGTAAATGGGTTCTCAAAAGAGAACAAAGAAAAAAGAGTAAAAAGGAAGCATCTCATGGCGTCCTTTGAGAAATTTTTATATATGGTTTGGGTATATCACGAAGTTAGTGTACCATCCATCAATACATAGGCCATGTAAAAATATTTTATTTTTATGTCCTATATATATTGAAGAATATTTTCACATGGCTCATGTGTATTGGATGGTACACCAGCTACGTGGTGTATCCCCGAACATACAAAAATTACTCTTATCGTTAGTCTTGATTAAGTTTAGAGTTATTTATATTAACATCCCTTGATATCTTTAGTTTTTGTGACCCGAGATTTCAAAATTACACAAACACCCTTAAGGTTTTAAATTGTTTTCACAAAACTCCTTTTGTTGATTTTTCGTCTAAAAATTGATGATTTTATATCAAAGGTTTCTCCAATGACAAAGTTAGCATTTGAGATTAGATTGCACATACATTTAATATATATGGCCGGCCACAAACCTATTTTAATTTCAAATGGAGCCTGCAGACAATTTGCTTAGATATTTCAACATACACCAATCATAAAAGTACTTGAACTTATTGGAAGCTTCCAAATACTGCATACAATACTCCAAATTCCAATTCCCCTTATAAAGTTGTGGAACAAATTAAGCATGCTTATAGTAACTTAAGATTTTGTCAATAATTCACTTTATTTGGAGTCAATATAATACACCAATAATTCACTTCTTACAGATATAAAATTTTGTTTTAATTCTTCTTGAGCATATTATTTCTTTTTACCTTAATTCATAATTGGGGTTTCAATGTCAGGGCATCAATTATGTGCCAAACTAAAGCAATTTTCTAAGTTGACGATCTGCTGGTTTGGCAGCCTTGACTTAATTGTATTTGTAAGAACCAGGATGTATGGTGTCTCATCAGGAAACACTTTAATCAAGATCAACAACTACATATTTATATATTTTAAGCAGTCTACATACCTAATATATTTATTTCTTTATTTAGGTTCTTATTGTCTACAAATTAATCATACAACTTATATGCAACTAGAATCTTCTTTCTTTCTTTCTTTCTTTTTGATTTTTGTTTTTGGGTTTTGGGTGCTAAGTGAAGATATAACATATAGCACACACAAATCAAATTCATTTTGGTCGAGAAAGGTCCTTAAATTGGATTAGGCAAAGTTTAGTCAATTAATTAAGCACTCTACATACCTAATCATGAACTGGTGTAGTTTTAGTTGTTTGCTCAAAATCATTTAACTTTTTTTTTCTTCGTTTATGTTTGTATCGTGACAAACCAAGCAACCAGTCATTCGCAAGTCGATAGGGGATCGTAAGAGTTTAATTTGGTTTCAAATAATTATATAATTAACTTTCACTTGACACTCTAGAAATATCCAACCAAATAGAGAAAATGAAATGCTAAAGGCTAGCTACTTGGGAATCGATGATTTTGGTTCATAATTAATCTCCCCTGATTTTATTTTATTTTCAAAACTTTTGATGTTCATGACTGTTTATATATATACATATACTTTGAAAATTAAACAATCTTACTGGAAAAAAAATGCATGCAGCATATGCCCGAGAAGGGCAGATAGCAAAGAAGGGCCGTTGAGTTACGTGCACAAACGTAAATTGGCCACATGACCATCACGTAGCATTTCGATCATAAATAATTATTGGCTGCTATATTATATTATATAATATACATACATTATAATATAATAAAAAAAAAATAAAGTTCATATTTTTTTGTTTTTTCGAAAAAAGAGTTCTTAAAACAAAAATATGAACATAGTCTAATATGCCACTTGATCAAATAGAATGGTTCATTAATGTTTAATTTTGTTTGTTCGAATTCCCACGACATTATAGTTATGTGTGTGTGAGAGAAATTCTCCTCCTCTTCTGTAATTTAGACTATCGCTTATATTAATATATATTTTTTATTTGGCCAAGAAACTAGTATTTATTATTATATATGAACATTTTAATCTCATTTAAACCGGTTGGCAACAAGTTGGATCTCATTAGAGAATTCATTCACTATATGTATAATTATATATTTATAATTTATATATCAACATAAATATCCTTCCATGGAATATATATATAAATTTTAAACCACACATGAATCAGACAAGAGAGTCAATTTGAGCAATGGTATGTGACACCACCATATGCCTTAAAGATCTTATGTATTTAAAGTAGGTAAGAGAACGTTTTCCGATAAATAATTTTAAAATTACATAATTATATATATATATATATATATTTTTTAAAGAAATTAGTTTTTTATTTAACGCACGTTAGCAACTTTGTCCCCCCTAACATTAAAAAGGAGCACAAGGTGTGAGAATCCTTTGTGCTTAGAGAGCATCAGTCCTCTTCTTTCCTTTTCTCTCTAGCTCCCTCTTATTCTCTCTCATTATAGTTCTCTCGGGCAAATTTATATTCTTGAGGAAGAGAAAGAGATCTAGCTAGAGAGGGAGAGAGAGAGAGAGAGAGTGAGTGAATATGGGAAGGGCTCCTTGTTGTTCTAAGGTTGGTTTGCATAGAGGTCCATGGACTCCTAGAGAAGACACATTGCTCACCAAGTATATTGAAGCTCATGGGGAAGGCCATTGGAGATCCATGCCCAAAAAAGCTGGTAGCTAAAGGATTTTATGAGCTTTTTTTTTTGTTTGTTATTGTTCAATTTCCACATTTCTTTAGATATGAATTATATATTGTCCTACATAGCTAGCTAGTTACCATTTCTTTTGTATTTTAGTGGTCAAATTTCTCACAATTTAATTTGTGACTGTCTTTGTCCATGAAGGCCTCCTTAGGTGTGGGAAGAGTTGCAGGCTGAGGTGGATGAACTATTTAAGACCAGACATAAAGAGAGGCAACATAACCCCAGATGAAGATGACCTAATTGTCAGACTACATTCACTTCTGGGCAACCGTTGGTCTCTCATCGCCGGTAGGCTTCCGGGTCGAACCGATAACGAGATCAAGAACTACTGGAACACCCATCTTAGCAAAAAACTCAGAAGCCAAGGCACCGACCCAAGCACCCACAAGAAATTATCTGAGCCCGTGGTCAAAGAAAATAAAAGGAGAATAAAGAACCAAAAAACCAAGAACAACATGAACAAGAAGGAGATGGCGGTGAAACACAAGAACAAAACAGGTCAACATGTGGAGCCACTAAAGCCTAAAGTTCACCTCCCAAAACCCACTAGGGTAACTTCCTTTTTATCCCTGCCAAGAAATGACAGTTTTACTAGTAGCACCACCTCTACTACTACCACTTCAAGCCAAGACTTAAAAGGAGGAGGAGGAGCTTTTGGTGTTAATGAAAACGATCAAGTTTTAGTTCATCCTTGGGCCAATGGGGTTGTGTTTTGTGTTAGTGATGATCAAGATCAAGTACCCAATTCAGCTGATGATCATACGCTTGAAAATCTTTATGAAGAATATCTGCAGGCGCTGCTGAAGACAGATCATCATCATGATCATCAGAACCAACTTGAATTAGACTCATTTGCTGAGTCACTGCTGATCTAAAAAATTAAGATAAAATAATAATAATTAAAGTAGTGTACGTATGAAAGATTAGTGGGTTGTCGCGCGAAAGCGTTTTGAGATTAGTTTGTTTGAACTTTAGGTTTTCACGTGCTTACCTTCTAGTTTCTAGCCAACCGTGTCGTCATATTGGACCTTTAATTATGTAATTTTTTAAAAATATTTGTGAATCTGTGTGATGGTTACGTGTTAATGTAAATTAATAGAATTTAAGATGATGATGATGTCAATTTAGCTAGAAATAACAATCAAATCTAAGTTTTTACCTTTTGGTTACAACACTACTTTATATAGGCAAGCACGAGTTTTTTTCTTTTCTCACTCCACTACTCATATTTGTTTTCAAATTTGTGTGACAATGCCGCGGGCTCTAGTACATACTAAGCTGCACTTTCTTGTCCATCTTGCTGTAAATATCAAATCTTCATCATACGTATGACATAAGTAAATGTTCATTTGAAAGTGAAAGTAACTTATAGATATGTATGTATTTGTTTATCAAAAGAAGAATGTTTGTTTAATTAGAGAAAAAACAAAACAAATGGTGTCCTAATGTACTTATTACGATTAATTTACGCAACTCTGACTTGTAAGAAGGACTAATTTCTATATTGCAAAAGAAAGCCAAATTTTTTTTGCTATAGTACTCCAGCGTTAGAAATAGAAACGTGACATGATGAGTACTGTCACACCTCTGATGTTTATTTTTTCAATTGTTATTATTATTATTATTATTATTGATGTTGTTGTTGTTGTTTTTTATTTTCTGCAAAATTAACTCAGCACAGCTAGCTCTGACAGTTGATCAATAAATCCCTATTCCAGTAATCCTGGAACCACACCTCAGACCATTGACAATTTTTTTTTTAAAAAAAAAGCAGTAGGACCAATTTCTGTCATGTCATCGCACCCATATCATACCATACATATGTAAAAATTGGTTCCCTCCTTTATGATCCCCTCTGCATGCAGCCGGATTATGCATCCCATCAAAACATGGAGACAAAAATCAACCAAACAACTTGGAAAGGAGGAAGGAATCTAATAATAATGAATTAAATTTTGCCTAATGGTGTTCGGTTTTGTTATTATTATAACTTACTACGAAATATTTAATCCTGTTTTCTTCGCCTTCTTGTGAAAATTTCTAAAATCTAATTAGCTTATTAATTACGAGGCACGCAAATTATAAGGACTAAATTGAAATATATTCGTGCGAGAACTAGAAGACCGAAAGAACTCAAAATTGAGTCAGAGGATGAAAATGAGATTTGAATATAGATTCATGGACCACTACGATTGAAAATCCTAGGCCTTGGGTTGTCTCACCAAAAAAAAGGGTTTTGATTGTACAATTTGTTTGTTGTGCTGGTTTGTCCCTTTGATCGACAATAAACTTTTGTTTATAGTGCAAGGTAGATGGGCTCGTGATCAACTTCTATTCTCACTTGGGTAGATAGAAATAGAATATCCGTCTGGAATATTTTAGTTTGACAAGGTTTAGGGCAAAATCAAATGAACGGTCGTCCATTGCCATGGTCATGATAGAGGGTCCCACCTTGACTAATTACTTAATCTCCCCACATTATTTTCCATTATTTTGCTATCTAAGAGACTTTTTGCCTTATGTAATGGAACAGCAGCAACCCACATGGGTCCTGGTATGCACACAAGGAAAAAAAACACATTTGATCATGATGTGGAGTGCACAATATGAACATCATGACATCAAACTTTTACTAGAAAAACAAAGGGTTCAAAATCAATCTATATAATAAAGAGACTTCTCAAAATAACAGTCGCAAACTTGCTGCCGCCTTGCAAGTTGCAACCCACATATCTTTCTATTTTTTTTATGAAAAAAGTGAAGAGAGAATATCAGTGGAAAGAGAAAGACAAGAGAAACAAACACATGGAATGTCTAATTATTATATGGAAAAGGCTTTTCTTTTTATTTTGATTGAGAGTTTTGAGGTCAAGAATCGAACTTGTATTGTATGGGAACTAGCTAGAAGCTCCCATTTGTACAAGAATAGTGTGAAAGTATAACTTGAAATGTTTTTACAGATATGTTCGAGTTGTCATAATTAATGAAAGCACAAATAATAGAAGCAACGAAAACTGTTCATTTTAACGTAGATGCACTGTGACCCTGGATATGAAACACGATAATTTAAGTCTTTTATAGCAAATAGCACAAATAAAAACGTGTCAAAGCCAGTTTTATTAGGAGACCCCACAAATAAAAGTTATATATCTTTTAGATTATGGTAAATAAAAATTATTTTTAATCTTTAATTTTATTTTTTATGAACTAATCAAGATCTCCATGTTATCGCCTTCATGTAAACAAAATACGAGACTTCCTCCAACTTATTAGAGACAACTACTATTAGAGAAAATGAATTGAGGATCTACCTCCTCATCTCACCCCACAAGTATCACGGATGCTTTTAATTGTTAGATTAAATATGGATAATTAACATGCATCGTAATCACTTGACATCTTTTAACATATACACTAATTAAACAGTATATTTAATCATGTTATTTATAAATTTTATTGGGAAGAACTAACTTATAATCTTATATTACTGAGACATGAGATTGCAATTTAGCTAGCCTACACCATTTTTGTTATAGATTTTCTATCTCGAATTAAGGACCCCATTTATGTTCTGGTAAATATTCTTGGTAACAAAGAGCAACGACATCAAATACTCTGTCGTTCATGCTAGCTCGCACCAACACCGAACACACGATTCTGCCTCGCGCTTTTGGGGTTTGGAAAAACAAAAAAGTCGATCAGAAACCGCTGGTTATGGTGGCGAGACGAAAAATGTTCAGAAGCTGAAAATCAACAAATCGAGAAACACGAAGAAGCAGAGATTAGCAGAGCAATGGGAGCAGTAACAGCACCAGCGCCATGGGAGCAGCTCCTTCTCAACGCAATGGAATCCAATGCCCACCTCAGGCACACTTCCTACATTCAGCTTGTACGCCTCTCTCTCTCTCTCTCTCTCTCTCTCTCTCTCCTAGTAATCAATCTTTTTGTTTGTTAAAGTTTGAATCTTTGATGGTTGATTGGGAATTGTAGGCAACTATTGCTTGTAATGGGAGACCTTCAAATCGTACTGTTGTTTTCAGGTAATGATTCTCTCTCTCTCTCTCTCTCTCTCTCAAAAGAAATTAAAGTTGATGACTTTGCTGGTACCCTCAGGGGATTTCAAGAGGATAGTGATAAGATTCAAATCAATACTGATGGCAGAAGTCGTAAGGTCATTCTTGTTCGACCCGTTAATTTACAGTTTTAATTTGTTGTTTTCAGCTCAGCTGATATGATGTGTGTGTTGATGAAATTGACATTCTTCATAAATTTTTGCAGATTGAGGAGCTGAAGCATTGCCCTTTTGCTGAGGTAATTTATCTTTGAGGTACATTTCCTGAGTTTGTTAAGAAACTATCTGCTTTGTATCTATTTGCACTAGAATTAAAGGTTCTTTTAGAGTTTGATGATAATAGTTTTCTGCCCCCTTTTTATTCTTTTGTTCTTAGGCTTAATTTTCCATGTTCTAGATATGTTGGTACTTTACTGACTCTTGGGAGCAATTTCGGATCAATGGAACAGTTGATATTATTGATGGATCAAATCCCGACCCCATAAAACTTCAGGTGAGGTCAGGACCCTTTCTAGAATAGAGGGAAAGGAAAATGCATGTATCATAATCTGAATTCATACTTTAAATATGTTGGAATTTGTTGCAGCAACTGCTAAATCTAAATTTTGAGTCTTCAGATTCTAGAATGTAAATGGTACTTCGGATTCGGTAGTCATAGTTTTCATGTTAGATTGTATGTTTGAGATAAGTTTCCAGATGAAATGGTAATTATGACCAAAATGTTGTTGAAGGAATCAAAGATCATGACTGGAAAAAGGCTTTAGCAGTTCGAAATTGATAATTCTTTTGATACTCGGTTGACAAATAGATAGTATCAGGGGTAGATTTTAGCGGTTCTAAATTGCCATTGCATAGACTCGGTGTTAAACATATATTTTCTAAATTCAGTTGTCTATGGATAGAAACTTCTAAATCCAGTTTGAAACACACCACATAATCTTCTCTCCCAACAAAGGAAAGAAGATTTAATCAAGGGCCTACCTTAGTGCTAACATGATGCATTGGTGTTTGCTTATAAGATTTCCACTGGACTTTGGATAATGATTTATCATGTAACTTCTAGAGAGGGACATGTTCTGGGCCAAAGACAGTAAAATTGGGCTTAGCTTGGTGCTGGAGTGAGATGATTTTTGGCATGGTGCCACTTTGTTGACTCCCTTGCATAGCAAGGATGAACAATGTTTGTCAAAAAGAGATGTCAGAGTTGAACATGTTCCTGAGATGCGGGGATGGAAGGTGTATATATTTTAGAAGATTGAGTGCCGTTGGAGATCAGATAGTTTGGAAACATAATTTATTAAATATTTAACGAATTGAAGTAACCTTTCCATGATCTTTGACCTCAAGTGGATGTTTGAAAAATGTAATACAGCATATATTTTGCTATTATTCATGCTGTAATGTTCTCCTCTCAAATTGCCTGCTGCAGCAAAGAGAGAAATCGTGGGCTTCCAGTTCTCTGAAATCAAGACTGCAGTATTTGGGGTCCCAGCCAGGTCTTCCCAATCTAAGTGAAGAACCACCCAAGGAAGTCTCCGTAGATCCTTCTACAGGCCCGGTTGGTGCATTTTGTGTTCTTGTTCTAGACCCGCAACAGGTTTGCTTCTCTAGTCTTACATTCGTGATTCATCTCACAATGTGTTTAATTTCCCTGCTTAATTTTCTTGAGTTTTATCATGTTCACAGGTTGATTACTTGAACCTGAAGAGTAACCAGAGGCTAACGTTTGCATCCACTGGAAGTCCCAACGCAGAGAAATGCTGGACTTCAGAAAGGGTTAACCCCTAAACCTCTGCTCTCGGGTTTAACCAGAGGCGAACATGAAACACGTTGTTGTTTACTGATGATTTATTCTGTCAAGTCGACAATATAAAAAGGAAGATATATTTGTATATTGATGATTTGTATGAAGTTAATCTTTAATAATTACATTACAACTTAGATTCCTGCTTGGCTGCTCGTACAACTAGAAGCTTACCTCTAACCTGAAGAAAGAAGTTGCCAACAAAACTAGTGAATACATTTGACCCGTCTGTTTGGCTGCTGTGATACTTGTATCACATTAAAAAGATCTCTATATAAAAAAGAGCCTAAATGAAGTGCATGGAGCAATTATCTCATATATTGGGTGAGAATATTTGCAGGTTTATGACAAGAAAAGCATTTGCTTATCAAGACTGAGGAAGAATTGAGTCCAGAAGTTAGGAACACCAACAAAACATGTATACTTACGTTAGGAGAATCCAAACAAATGAAGAAAAATAAAAATTGCCTTTCTATTAAAATCATAAAAAATAAAATCCCCTTTTAAATTTGATTATGCTATCGTTTACAACCCCACCCCAATTTCAAGTTTTAAAGAAAGAAATGGACCAAAAAATCCTCGATTGGAAACAAAAGGTTACAGCTTAACTTACAACAATCTTTCTATGTCAGCTATCAAAATCCAAAGGCACTCTAGCACTGGGGCAAGTCTGCAGGAGGGTGAGGAAGGATCTCAAGGTCTCCTTTTCCATTCTTCACAACAAGCACTGTGCCTAATCCCCAAGACTGGTGTATGTCAAGGTGACAATGCATAAACCAAACCCCTGCAATTAATAAAATTTGTCATTGGTGATGCTATTTCCTCCTGTGCGTTAGTCGTGTGCGGACATGTGATGCTAGCACATCTGTTCTCCAAACAGGTCAACAAATATGATAGCTTCACATCCCCACGCGCGACTGACTATAGCATTAACCCATTAGTATTAATATAGAAATACAACACTTACCAGGATTGTCAGCAACAAAACGTATAGCAGCCCATCCACCCACAGGGACTCCAATTGTGTTCATGTAAGGTGGATCCACCAAGTTGAAGTTTGCAGTTTTCGGGTTGTAGTTCCCAGTGCCATACCCAACAACATAGAAGCTATAGCCATGAAGATGAATTGGGTGGTTCTCAGTTGTGACTGTTCCAGTGTCCTGCATGATGAGTTGCACTTTAGCACCGTATTCAAGGACTAAGGCCTTAGTCCCATTCAATGCCTGTGTATTGTTTGGAACATTATTAGGTGCCCCATTGACAAAGTCATAGAACTTAAGGGGTACCCCAGGGAAGTCCTCTGTGAAAGAGCCATTAATCTTCTTATAATAAGCTTCCAAAAGTGAAATTTTTGGCTTAACAAAACTTATATTGTTCATTGATGCTGCCATAACCCCATTATTAAGGCCTTGACAATTTTGTTTTGGTGTCTTGGAGTGACACTTTTGAACATTCAATCCAATGGTGACAAAAAGGTCAGTGTCAATCTGTCTTGAAACATTAACAGGGTTTAGGCTCCTTAATCCATCCATGACCGTCTTAACGGCTAGATTATCGTTGAAGCAGGGCAATTTAGCAGGTAAAGATAGGCTATTAGGGACAGCACCCGAGTATTGGAAATAAGCAATGGATGAAATGTTTTGGAATTTGACACCCTTGGCTGACATGTAAGGTCCCATGGCCATGGAGTATTTTCCTGGAGACTGATCAGCTGTGACTAAGACACTCATGGTCTGGCCTGGTCCAAGCATCACACGGTCTGTGGTGAATGGCTTTGTGTACTCTGCATCAGCTTCCACAATTGTCAGTTTGTGATTAGCAATGGCAAAGAAGTTCTCCATGTTTAAGCCTGCATGTATTAGCCTTAGCAAGTATGTCTTCCCTGAGACCACATCAATCTGATACACATCTGAAACAATCACAACATCACATAGTAAGCAAGCAAAACAATTAATGACAAAAGCAACTAGACTAATGAACTATCCATACTACATTTACTAATCACATTGTTGGCCATTAAAAAGTTTCACGTCTACGAGAGAAACGTGGTAAATATTATACATATAACATTGTTTTAGATTTTCTATATTACCATTGTTGGAGCAGTTGTAGTTTGGCCCTGGATGGCCATTGATTGTATAGGCGTTTGTTGGTGTAGGAGGTCCTCCACTTGCTGCAGTGGCTCTTTCAAGTTGTACAACATCCTGCAGCCAATACTCCCCTAATACAATTGTCTAAATAATCAAAATTAATCCAAACTTCCGTAACATAATTAATTTGTAAACATCACTCAGAACTCAACAATTACTTTTCAAAAGATTATCACTTTCCCAGATGAAAATCATATATATATATATGTTAAGTACCTAGTATTAAGGTGTGCTCTTCATAAGGCGCTTTGAATGGGTAAGGAACCCCAGTTTTTGGATATACAATAAGGGCACCATAAACAGTTGCCCTTAGCCAGGAAACATGAGCATGCCAAAAGAAGGTGCCTTTCTGCCTCACCATTGTAAATTCATATGTAAAGCTCTGGCCAGCTTGAATTGGACATTGGGTTATGTATGAAGGTCCATCAAACCAGCATGATAGCTTTTGTCTGACACCATGCCTTGATTTGAAAAATAAAAAGAAAAGAAATAATTTGTAAGAAAATAAGCAATCAAGTTATGAACAAATATATAAGCTTCATTGGTTTACCAGTGAATTGTGACATTGAAAGGTGTCTCATTAGTTACATTGACAATGATTCTATCATCTTCCTGAGCATAAACAGATGGCCCTGGGAACTTCCCATTGATGGTCACCATGTCCTTGGTGCTGCACAGTTTGGTAACTCTTTTGGTTTGTACCTAAAAATTGGCATCAAAGTGACCTTCATTAACCAGAAAAATCAGGAGAAATCAATAGAAAAAGAAAAACACATAAAAGAAGTATGTTAAAAGAGACCTTGAAATCATAGAACCTGGTTGATCCTCCACTAGGCCATTGTGCCATAACATGCACATTGTAATTGTAACCATAGATGAACAAAAAGCTTAGAACTATTGTAAATGAATTGAGCAAGTTTGCCATTTACACAAACACTCACTCGCACACAGAGTTTGAACTTGGTGGCTAGATGGGGGTGGTGGAAGGGGTGCTTAATAGAGTGAATCCAATATACTTTTTTTATACTTTTTTTTTTCTTCCTGTTTTCTGCTTTTTTCCTTTTTTCCTTTTTTTGTAATATATATTTTTGATTGCAAGAGAAAGAAAAAAAGAAGAAGGAAAAAGCAGGGTTCTTGTAGGTGTATCATGTTTGTCAGCTTTCATGATACCTCTAACATGCATTGGTGATAATAAGTTGTTGGGTGTGTGTGATTATTCAATGTGACCCAATGTGGGGAATGGTTTAAACCTCTTTCTTTCTCAACCCAAAAGAGATTTTACTTTTCTTTTCTCTCAATACCTTCTTTGTCATGAAATCATGTCATTTGACTGAGAAAAATAGACACACCTGCTACTACCTAGATACCAATACCTGAACAGCTCCCCTGCTCTGTTCTCTTTGTGTTTAGAATCCATCATTTCACTCCCATCAGAAACTTTCTTAATTTCTCTCTGAATGACCTTTTGAACTCCCCAATTGTAACTTGCAAAAGTTCATGTGCTTTAGGGAAAGCTTTCAAACAAAGGGTTCAGCTGGCTCTGCCTCTACATGCTTTAATTCAGTACTTTGGTTCATGGCATTGCAGCCAGCATTGCTCACATTAAAAATATACAGCTAACATTTCTAATGGTAGAGTCAGTAATTTGTGTATTTTATGTATCTGTAAACTTAGTGTATGAGACAGGCAAATAGAGTGAAAAAAGTGAGCCATGGATGGGATTGTTTGCTGTGCTTTTGATGGACAGGCTCTTCTACTCAATCATAAGCATAGTGGCTGCACGCCTTCACACCCCAACCCCACCTTTGTTAGAAACTTGAAGACACTAAGGCAAAGATTTTATTCCCAAAGCTTTATGGATATATTAACTTTTGGGATCATTATTTTATTTCTGGTACGTTTTTACAAACATATGGTATGGATCTTCATCAGATTGCAAACTAGCCGCTTTGGATTTTCATTACAATGTGGCTTGTGTTTCGCTCCTTCATGTCAGATTGTAAACTTCATGGACCGAGAGCTAGCTCTTCTCAATGTTGGAAGTGGTCTCAACTTCGATTCTGCTAAATTATAACTCAACATTTTACTATTTATGATTTTGATTAAATATCATTTCGTGGGACAAAGTCCCATGTTGTAATTACTATATCATAGGTAGGGAATTTAATTACTAGAGTTTAGCATAATGAGTTACTTTCTAACATTGTTGTAAAAGATTGTTAAAATCGATCATTGCACATGTAATTGGATCATTACCAAAATTTAGAATTTGCACCATACTGATTAAACAAACAAATGTTTGTCAATGAGGTCTAGCTTAATGGAAACGGGCATTGACTTGCACCCAGTAGTCTTATGTTAGAACCGCCATGACACATTGGTAGTGTGTGTGTGTGAGAAACCCCCATCCCCTTGTCGTTTAGAGTACCGCTTATATTAAAAAAAAAAAAAACATTGCATTTAACCCATGTCAATATTTGTTGGTCAAGGGTACAAACCACATCTCTATAGATTTGAAGATTTTAGCATATCATGTTCTAGCCTCATAATTGGAGATCCTTTATTTTTTTTCTCTAATGATTTTTATCATGGTGTGTTAAATTTTAGGACCACCCTCTATTTTAATCTCCTAAACGAATCTTTACCAACTCAAATTAGTATTTGCCCGTAATGAATCAATAGTTGAAAGGGATTGTGCTGTAGAAGAACAAAAAAGGCATTCTGAGAACAACAGAAAAAAAATTATTAATACGACAAAAATTGAGCAACCCATAATTGTGTCCAATGCATGCCACGATAGCTTCAAACCTACGCAGCATCACTGTGGGTGATGGTGCCAGGTTTCATGTAGTAACTTGAGCATGCATGTTTCTATTGGCTTCCTTTCCATATCTTATATTTCCGCTTCTCACATAATTCAAAATCACAAATCTTCTACATAAGTTTGCAAAGAGAAGAAGAATCTCCAACTCTTCTGGGTGGCTTCAAAAATCATATAATTAATAGACTGAAACTAAAAGCTATTAATTAAACTGAGTTTAGCAGGCCTAATCCCATATCAAAAGCATAAAAAACACAAGTGACATAAGTCATTTGTGAGCTGTTTCCCATAAACCAGCAAGAAGAGATGCATTAACTAAGCCCAGGAGTTACAAATGCTTGGCTCAACTGGTTGTGTAGTCAGCCTCGCAGAAACTCCTCTCCTCCATGGAAATGCCAGTGCTGATGAACTGGTTGAATCCAGAAAATTGGTTTTTGGCACCTTGCGGAGCTCCCAAGGGAAGCCACATGCTCCAAGCCTCAGACTTGCAACAAATTTACAGGAACACTCTGCACTGAAAGACAAAAATTTGTAACCAACTTTCTGTAACCCCCTCACACTATCCACTTCTAGAGAGAGAGAGAGAGAGAGAGAGAGAGAGCGTGTTATTACCAGTAAAGTAAGAACAATCTCAAAAGGAGTTTAGGTGTTTTTTGATAGATCTATCATCTTTTGTGGAGGTAACAAGAGGGGAGAAACTCACAGGGATGGGGTGCCTGCCTTTTTCTTGCAGACAGGATGCAAGGCTCCGGTTCCAAGAGGTAGAGTCTTGAAGGAGCAGCGAGCGAGGCTGTATATAATACATCGTTGCATCTTGATGCTGATTTGCTGGAGAGACGAAGATAAGTGATTCGAATTTTGGACTCAGCAAATTTTGATGAGTGTATTTCATTTTGTTGCCTTTGAGCTACCTGCAAATAAGTCTATGATGCATAGTAATGTAGTTGATGAGCTGGATGCAAATTTTACCCATCCATGCTTTACAAAAGTGCCATGATGTAGAGATTCTGCATATCCATGCTGCTTAATTTTTCTTTACCCTGTTCTTTCAATGTTCTTTGCGAATGGTTCTTTCTTGACAATATGATGGTTAAGTAATTATCCCCAACCAAACATGCCAGTTTCTAATGCAGCATCTTTTTTTTCAACCAGACCATAAAATCATGCTTCTGAGAGCACCGATTTTGGAGACAACTTGACACAGGTGGACTTCCTTATATGATTGTTTCGGTACTCCTGAGATCTGATTCCCTTCCTATTTATGTTTCGGATGTTGATGCTTGAGCAGGATTTGTTGTTCAATGATATCTGATTTGATTGGTTTGGGAACAGAGTAAATTCTTACTGTATCTGGTAATATTTTTATTTGAATACCAAAGTGAAATTGTGAAGACTAAAATGTGTAAGAAAACAGATCAAATACTACTAAAGGAATCTCTCACAAAGATTTTAATGTGGCTTCTAAGGAAACAATGACAACATTCAAAAAGTTTAAACAGGTTTGACGTACATTGCGGTGAAGATCTTGCGTCAACGGAAAAGTGAAGACCGTTGATGCAGTTTCTTCTAGTTACAGAAGCAGACACCACATGAGACCGGTAATTCTAATTGACAATCAATTTTGTCATATGTTGTGACACATCACACATCACACAACACATCATTACTTTGGAAAAAAACTTCAAATTTCGATACATATGATGCATCCTTATAATATGTCCTTACATAGGTGGGGGAAAAAGAAGAAAGGAAGAAAGAAAGAATAAAGAACCCTAGTCAGCCATTTATCTGTCAGTAATGTTGCACATTCAACAAAATGGAAAAGTGCTCTCCTCTGGTCTTCTAGTCTCTAAATGCTAGCTAATCAACTATAGTCTTCAAAATGAACTATAGTCTTCGATACATATGATGCATCCTTATAATATGTCCTTACATAGGTGGGGGAAAAAGAAGAAAGGAAGACAGAAAGAATAAAGAACCCTAGTCAGCCATATATCTGTCAGTAATGTTGCACATTCAACATGGAAAAGTGCTCTCCTCTGGTCTTCTAGTCTCTAAGTGCTAGCTAATCAACTATAGTCTTCAAAATGAACAAGACCTAAACACCGATCACCCAAGGGAAATACACACTACCCTCATATAGATTCCCTTTCATAAAATGAGAGCAGCATCCAACCACTCACAAAGAGTGTCAATTACAATGCACATATATTATATACATCCATGAGATGTTTAGCTTGTGATGCAAATGCTTGGTTTAAATGACCAGAAACATAAGAAACCACTAAGGCAAATGCCAAAATTCCCAAGGTCCAAGTTAGACGATAACGCTTTGATAAACTCAGAAGCTACCAATTATAACACAAAGGAAATTCAGTATGATTTTTATCAATTCAAACAATGAAAAAACACAAATTCTTCATCCAAATGCAGGTGACCAGTAAGATTTTCTTTCCCTTCTACACGCCTAGAGTTTACCAAGTAGCAGGGTAACTCCAAACACCAGAGGCTTCAAGAAGCATTAAACAAGTGAGTACACTATTGAACAAAATCCACCGACTGCTGTGTGAGTGAGAGTGAGTTGTCAATCCCATTTTCAAGCTAAAGTGACGTAAACCAATACCAGGACTTGGACAATTGGCATTGACTGCACGAGATTGGTTCTTGCCTAGTCTGACCAAACTACACGTTACAGCAAAACCATAACTGAAATTTAGCATCAAAATAAAAAAGAAGAAGAAGAAAAACTGATTTTAGCAGAAATGTAGCATCCAATGACTCTGCATATGAATCAAATTATCAAACAGAGTTTCAGAAATTTCATGAGCACTTCAAACTACAATTAAGTATAACAAGAAATGTTGGAGCATTACATCTACATGAATAAGGTAGTTGTACGCTACGCAGTGAAGGTTGTACGTTGACACGAAAGCAAGATTTCCCCTTTTCGAACTTTATCAACAGAATTTACAAAATCCCCAATTCATTTCACAAGCAAAAAGTGGCCTACAAAATCCAATTACAATTTCAACGCGCATGGACACAAATTACAGATACAAACCAAGACCATACAATACACAAGCTACACATAAAGCTAAAAAGCAGTGAAATTTCTATCTTCTTCTTGAGTTGAGTTGAGTTGAGTTGAGTGTATGGTAAAATCACCGTGAGCGGAGGCTGCGTGTGGACTGCAGCAACCAATCAAGCTGAAACGCCGTCGTTGAGGTGATGGGTGGTGGTGGCGGCGGGTTTGTTGATGGGCTGATTGGGGTCGATGATGGGCTGGGCTTGGTGGGATGCTGTGGGCCTGGAGGAGGTGAGGAAAAGAGGGCGGCCGTCGTCGTCGTTGATGGCGTTATTGTCGTCGTCGAAATCGGTGGTGTTGAGGTTGATGCAGGAGCAGCGTTCCAGTGAGGCGAAGAAGGCTGAGGCGACGTTGGTGCCCACACACGACAGCACGGACATGCAGTTGTTGCTCTCCATCGTTGGATCAAGTTGTTTGGACGGCTCGGATTGATTGAATATTAGTCTCGGTGAGAGAGAGAGAAGAAAGACAATGGAGTTTTGGAAGCTGGAAATTGGAAATGGATTCCCTTTCTTTTTTATGTTAAGTTTATATATATTTTTTCATAAAGAGGCGAATCATATTCAATTCATTTTAAGTAGGTCCGTCTGGTGGAGTCTATGGTGGCATCTAATCACTTTCATATATGATTATTTTTAGGTTCCTATTTTCTCAACGGTGCTGTAGGCCTTTCACCAACCCTCAAACTATATACAAATTGAATCTCGGAATAACATCGATGTATTTAAGTAAAATTTAATTACTTAATTAATATAACGATTTTTTTTTTTGGATAAACAGAGGGGCAAAGCCCCAGGAAAAAACAACAATTAAGAAATATCAGAGCAAATCAAACGGGACTTGGGGTTCCCAAGCAAGTCCTCATCCAACAGGTCACTTGCCCAAGGAGGGGCACAGTCAAAAACACAAACACCAAGATCCAGATTGTAGCTCCAGTTAGCAAGCCTATCTGCGACACAGTTTACCTCCCTGTAAATATGATGGACCACACAATCCCCAACTTGCTTCATGAGATCACAGCAGCTAATAATTAAGGGGGCAAGGGGATGGCATTCCAGGTGCTCAGCTTTATGAATAAGTTGAACAGCCACAGCCGAATCCATCTCCACAATTAGTTTAGACAGACCCTTTGCCACTGCCAGTTTCAGGCCAAAATATAACCCCCAACACTCAGCTGTCCAGGACTTGGCCAATTCCCAGGTTCACAGAGAAGCCACTTATCCACTTGCCATGCTCATCTCTGATAACACCTCCAGCCCCAATACACCCCGAGGCCATACGCTTGGACCCATCAACATTGAGTTTACAATAACCAGTGCTAGGAGGTACCCAGACAAGGAGAGCTTGGACTTTCTCACTGTGCCCAGTTCTACTATGGATGGTTTGGATCCATTCCTCACGCGGAGAAAACAATTACACGCCTAGGGGAATAAGGGAGGGCTTCCTTATCCTTAAAGATGTAATTGTTTCGCCACTTCCAAATAAACCAACAAGTGAAGGTAAAAACAACACTCCAGGATAGCTGGCCAGACCAATTACTTTTAGAAAAAATATTGCTCAGGAGCCAAGGTTGAGTGTCAAGGAAAAAGTGGGGGTTGTGGTTGGGCTGGATGATGGAGTTCCAAACAGAACGGGCTCGAGGGCAATCCCTAAGAATGTGAAGGATAGACTCAGAGAGCCAACCACAAACATTGCAGGCGGGGTCCAGAGCAATCTGTCTAATAACTCTCTGTTCATTGGAAAGGATTTTACCATGGAGCAAAAGCCAGAGGAAAGAAATGGAGCTTAGGGGGCAATTTCATTTTCCAGAGAACTTTCCAGGGCAGTGAATCATCACCATGGTTTCTGAAAAGCAAATTATAAGCTGACTTGACTGGAAAGATTCCATTGGAAGTAGGAGACCAAATTTGAGTATCCTGCATACCATTAAGACAACAAATTGGATGACAGATGATCTGCCTGAACAAGGTCCTCAGACACCACAGTTCGAAGCTTAGGAATATCCCACCAACCATTAGTAAAGAAATTGGAGACATAACAGTCCTGCTCAATGGAATTCAAGGTCCCATCATGCTCTAGGAGAGGTCTGTCAGAAAGCCAGTTGTCTTTCCAAAACATAGTTCGATCCCCATTCCAATACGCCAAGACATACCTTTAGCTAAAAGGTCAGCCCCATACAGAATACTTTTCCAGGTAGAAGAGCAAGTGGGTTTAGTCTTTAAAGAAGGATCAAAGAGAGAGCGATCTTTGAGATATTTGGCCTCAAAGATTTTAGTCCATAGGCCATCTTCCTCTCGAGCATTTGCATTTAACATCGATGTATTTAAGTAAAATTTAATTACTTAATTAATATAACGAATTTTAGTTAGTGTACGTCGATATAATTGTATTAGATAAAATCTCCCACTTTTGCACCTTATTATTGTAACTTTTTCATCTCAGTCTCCCCTCCCATCGCCCCCCACCTGCACCTTCGCTCTTCTTCTATTTCTTGTACGTTTGCATAATTCCAAAGATAACCAATCACTTCTGCTTCCTTATATCTGCAACTAACATCTTATTATCTGCCACTTTTTTTTTTCTTTTCCAATCTTCCTCCTTTCCCCGTCAAATCCCCTTTTCTCCATTATTCTTCTACGCTTTTGCAATATCAAACCCATAATCAAATTGTAGAAATCACAAAACAAATTAAATCAAACCCACAAATAGAAAATAAATCAAATCAAACTCAAGAAGAAATTAAAACAAATCCTAGAGAAATATGAAGACAAACCCAGGAGCAAAAATTCTAGCCAACCAACAAAACTAGCCATTTTAATATTCCTTATTTCTCATTTGTATGGTTATAGCATATGATTCATTTTAAATACTAAGAACATAGAAGACAAAGAAAATATCAAACTGAAAACTCGAAAAATCGGCAATCAAGCCAAACCAAATCGATCGGGTTGGTTTGGTCAGATTTTTTTATTATGTCTTTATTTAATTTTGGTGTCAAATCAAACCGAATTGGTTGATTCGGTCTAATTCACAGTTTCAAGTTTTCAAAATCATTGATTTGCGCGAACCAAACTAGTCATTGTTCACAGCCAAATATTACAAAAGTTATTGCACCGAGGGGATTTGAACTTATTATTGCCCTCGAAAATTATTTTTGGAAAACTTTCCTCTCTTTTTAAAGCTTATAAGTTAGGAGCCCTTGGATTGAAATGGATGGCTCAGATTAACAACTTACTCAATAGTGAATTGGCGTCCTGGGAAATTTTGAGTAAAACCTTGTTTCCTTGGTTCGTTTCCTTTCACCTTGTTTTCCACTTTCGATTCTTCATTTTGAGTAAAACCTCACTCCTAGGAAACTTTCATTTGATCTAGGTCAGGGGTTTTTTTAGATTGATAGGTTGACTTATTATTCATTAGTTCTCTCCATTCTTTCTACCAAAGAAAATATTGTTTTATATTTTTTCTTCGTGGAAATTCATGCTTCACCTTACGCCTAGTGTTGGTCATACCGAGTTTATCCTCGAGATCTCCAGCATCATCCTTCCCTTCTCGAACACAGAATGCAGGCCCCCCTTTCTCAAATTAGACGATCCTGTGGAATTCCCGACATCACCCGATGTCAGGCCTACTCATTGAAACTATATCCTCTTTTCCCAAAAAGGATTAAGGGCACGAGAGTTCCTACCGAAATTTTTCCTGGAAATTGAACATTTCCCAAATTTCAACCCTGCATAAAACACATTTTAAAACACCAACTGGCAGCATGCACAAATTAGCAACATGCAATCACATAGTAGGCCTCTCGCCTTCAAATTTCGAAACGAAACCAACAAAGTTCTTAAGTTGGATACTTCATAAACAATACAATTAAAGATCTCAAACAACTTTATGAATACCACCGAAAACATCAAACCTAATTCAAATCCAACAATCACATCGAAAACCACATCCGAAATGCAATCACATACACAGAATTCATTAGACCTTTTAAACACAATAATATTTCGCGGCTGCGCCTGATGAGACCACAGGCTGCCTACGTACCCTTGGACAAGGGATCAAGCCACACGTAGTTCTTATATCAATGGTCACAAGTCCGATTCCGATAAAATTAAATAAACTCATTCTTAATCTCTTTCTTTATATCGGTTCAAACCCCACAACCATACCCTATCCAAGGCGTATGTACAATGAACACATCATCAAATTCTTCCTTTATAACGTTCAATCCCGCAACCATACCCTTTCCAAGGCGTATGGTGCCAAACAACACTGCCCAAATCCAGGGCTTATACGTTCATACAGGTACAAGCTCACATATCTGAAACCATAATCAAAACCACATATACATATATGTAATATGTATAACAAGAAAAGGATAATTATATATATATATATATATATATACATAAATACACTCACCTCTCACCATCATCATGTACCAGGGGAAAACAATCCAACCGGGGATTGTTGACTAGCTCACACTTATCCGGCCCTCAAAAGTCCATGTGGCTAGGGACGAGCCGTCCAACTGGGGACTGAAACTCAACCAGCCCGTACGGACGAAGAATCAAGACCCGTACGTCTGAAACAGCGTCATACGCGCAGACTACCCAATCAAGGGTCTACAGCGACACCCCGTTATGGTATTGCCCGGTTCCGTCATATCCAGACCATATCCATAATTTTCATGTCTCAGGATCCAAGGGGAGGTACATGTGATGTTGCACATCATGTCCTGGGGGAAACAATCCAACAGGGGATTGTTGACTAGCTCACACTTATCCGGCCCTCAAACGTCCATGTGGCTCAGGGATGAGTCGTCCAACTGGGGACTGACACTCTAACCCAGCACGTACGGACGAAGAATCAAGACCCGTACGCCTGAACTGTCCTACGCGCGCAGACTACCCAATCAAGGGTCTACAGCGACACCCCGTTAAGGTATGCCCCGAGTTCCGTCATATCCATACCATATCCACAATTTTTCCGGCATCCCACAATTCCGGATCCATGACCAAATAAGCCCACACGCCCGAAACCCGGCACGTGTGTGAATAGTATATCCAAAACATATCCATATATCCATTTCCATGTATCCCATGTCCATATCCACTGTTCCAAATATCATCATCCAAGGGGGAGGTACGTATGATGGTGGAGTTCGTAATCCTTATATAAATATTATATAAATAATATTCTCATCCTTAGTTCAATTTTCCCAAAACAAAATACATATTCATAGTAGACAAATGACTCACAAACATAAAACCCATAACCGGGGAAGTAACTAAGATAGTGTTTTCTCAAATATTATATATATAAACTCCATGACACTATAATATATCAAATCCACAAATATATTACAAATACTCTACAAAATAATAATTTCGACTATTAAATATAAAGTGCATTTCAATAAAGCATTTAATTCATATGCATAACATTTCCATCTTAAAACCATGCCATTTATTTGAAAGCAATGCCCATTCTCTTCCTAATAATCATAACCGAGTCCCAAGACTCACTTTCACAACTCTACAAATCAAGTATCCCATAATTATTCATTTCATAATTTCAATTATCAAATAATATCCAAGAATCCCATAAGATATTATAAACAAGCTCATACTCCCAATATAATCCAAATAACTTAAATAACAATTAAAACTCGTTTACAAGGTCATCCTAACACTTTTCGAAGTGTGAAACTACCTCCGGAAGACTCACGGTCAAACCTTGAGAGTCAAACTTTCCAAATTTGGTTTCAACCGGGCCCGCGGGCCCCAACCTTCCGTTTTACGAACCGAAAGTTCCTATAGGTTCCACAAGGTCTAGGATATATGTCCTACAAGTTTGGTTTCAAATTCACGGTTTTGGTGTCAAACCAAACTCGGCATTTTTACGATTATTGTAAAACACAAACTTTAACAATTTAAATCGGAACATTCGGGTTTTAATTCCCGATACTGCGAATTCCTACACGATCCTAGGAATACCTAAATCAACATATATTAAATGGAAAGCGATCCAACGGTTCTAACATATCGAACCCGGAAATCACACAATATGTAAAATCCGTTCGAGGTTCAAACGTTATCGAAATTGAGATCCGTAAAATTCTACCGCCTCGTGACAACCAGGAGATCATTTTAGGATAAAAATGTCTCCCTGCTACATGCCCCGCCACACGCGCCGGCAGCACGTGGGTGTCCAAAGCGATAACCACTCACCGGAAAAACTTAACATCTTGACTCCAAACTCCTACCCTAGCTAATACACCTAATTTGGAGTCACTTTTGTTCTTGGGTGAAAGCCAGAAAATGGCCGGAAGTGGCCGAAAATTCAACCCGAAGTCCGGCAAAACTTAAATTCAAAAATCGAACTGTAAACTCTCAAAATTTCTAGAATCCTATCCCATAGGCAGCTAGAGCATGAAAATCAGTCGAAAAACCATACCTAAAACGTCCATTTGGTGGTCGGAGGAGGGAGAACGAGGCCTTTGAAATTCGGAGAAAAACCAGCCAATTCCGGGCTGTTTCCGGTGGCTGTGGCGTCGGCGGCGCAGGAGGAAGGTCGGAGCGGCTGTGGTGCGACGCCGGTCAGGTCTTGGCCGCTCCGGTGTGGTTTGGTGGAGGCGGGTGGTGGCTGGGCTGGTTCCAGTAACGGGAAGGGGGGTTTTGCGCGAGGAAGAAGAGAGAGTGAGAGAGAGGAAGGAGAATCAGATTTTAAAAATCTGATTTTTCCTCAATTACGACTTTGCCCCTCGAAGTATTTAGATCGTACTTTCCTCGTTATAACTCCGATCTGAGCCCACTACGTGTCTACGGACTCGCTTTCGACGTGCTCTATTCACCGGTACAATCAAAATTCCCAAATTCCGTCCCAAACTTAAAATGACCTTTTTGACCCTTTTTATATTAAATAATATTTTAAATTTTCAAAAACCTTAATTAATTCAAATCATTTTACTTTATTGTTTACTCCAATTTATTTTCTCTTAATTTAATTCTTTTACTTCTTTTTCCCTTCGTTACACATAATAATAATGGAGATCTTCCACTACATCTAATTGCATTTGTTGGGCATCTATCTGTAGTTGAATGTTTACTTTTGCGTAACAGATTTGGTGATCATAACAAAACTTCGACTCTGAACGTGTTAAACAAGAAGTCATAGAGCTAACAAAGGATATCCTGGAGTTTGTTAAATATCAAGAACAAAGGGCAGATGAGGGTTATGTTGAAGAAAAAATAACATATGATTAGCATGCTAGGGACGATGTCGAGATTGGTATTACAGGCTTGAATGCTGTAATTTACAGATGGGAAACAAAATTCTCTTCTAAAGATATTTCTTTCGATATGTGGTTGCCTCTTTGGCATGCTACACGTTGCCATGCAACCACAACCTACAAAGCCCTCGTGTAAATATTGTGCTTTACCTCTAGCTAGTGTTGGCTATACCGAGCTTATCCTCGAGATACTCCAGCATCATCCTTCCTTTCTCGACACATACAACAATAATGGAGATCTTCCACTACATCTAGTTGCATCCATTAGGCATCTATATGTAGTCGAATGTTTAATTTAACATAAATTTAGTGATCATAACAGAACTTCCACTCAGAACGTATTAAACAATAAGTAACAGAGCTAACAAAAGATATACTGGAGTTTGTTAAACATCAAGAACAAAGGGCAGATGAAGGTGATGCTGAAGAAGAAATAATATATGATTAGTATGCTAGGGACGATGTCGAGATTTTTATTACAATCATAGATGCTGTAATTTACAGATGAGCAACAAAGTTCTCTTCTAAAGATATTTCTTTCGATATGTGGTTGCCCCTTTGACATGTTACACGTTGTCAAATATGCATCTACAACCTACAAAGCCCTCGTGGAAATACCGTACTTCAACTCCGGCTAGTGTTGGCCATATAGAGCTTATCCTGGAGATACTCCAACATCATCCATCCATTCTCGACACATAGAACAATAATGGAGATATTCAACTACATCTAGTTGCATATGTTGGGCATCTATCTGTAGTCGAATGTTTACTTTTACATAGCAGATTTGGTGATCATAACAGAACTTCCACTATAAATGTGTTAAACGAGAAGTGACATAGCTAACAGAGGATATCCTGGAGTACATTAAATATCAAGAACAAAGGGCAGATGAAAGTGATGCTGAAGAAGAAATAACATATGATTAACATGCTAGGGAGGATGTCGAGATTGGTGTTACATGTATGGATGTTGTTATTTACAGATGGGCAACAAAATTCCTTTATAAAGATATTTCTTTCGATATGTGGTTGCCTCTTTGGCATGCTACACGTTGCCAAATATGCAACCACAACCTACTAATCCCTCATGGAAATACAGTGCTTCACCTCTGGCTAGTGTTGGCTATACAGAGCTTATCCTCGAGATACTCCAGCATCATCCTTCCCTTCTCGACACACACAACAATAATGGAGATTTTCCACTACATCTAGCTGCATCCTCTGGGCATCTATATATAGTCGAATTTTTACTTTTATATAACTTATTTGATTATCATAGCAGAACTTCCACTCTGAATGTGTTAAATAAAAAGTAATAGAGCTAAGAAAGAATTTCCTTGAGTTTGTTAAACATAAAAAAGAAACATATGATTAGCATGCTAGGGACGATGTCGAGATTGGTATTACATGCATAAATGCTGTAATTCACAGATGGTCAACAAAATTCCCTTCAAAAGATATTTCTTTCGATATGAAGTTGCCTATTTGGCAAACTACACAATACCAAGTATGCAACCACAACCTATAAAGCCCTTGTTGAAATACCATGCTTCACCTCTGGCTAGTGTTGGCCATACAGAACTTATCCTCGAGAAACCCCAACATTATCCGTGCATTCTCAACACACAGAACAATAATATATATCTTTTAGTACATCTAGCTGCATTCACTAGGCATGTATCTATAATTGAACGTTTATTTTTGCATAACAGATTTGGTGATTATAACAGAACTTCCTCTCTGAACGTGTTAAACAAGAAGTAACAGAGCTAACAAACGATATCTTGGAGTTTTTGACCAAAGAGCAGAGGAGGGTGATGCTGAAGAAGAAATAACATATAATTAGCACGTAGATGTGGTGGAAGATCTCCATTATTGTTCTCTAGTCCCTTTATTGATATAACGCGAGGATATCTTCCTCAGAATCTGCTTGATATTAGTCCAAAAAAATATGTGGATTATTACGGTGAAACATATCATCTAATTCTCCCATTCTCTCATTGTATCTAGGTTTCTCATAATATTTTCTTGTAGTTATACTGTCTCTCAATTAGTATAAATTTATCTGACATGTCGCCAATTAGAATAAAAAAAGAGAGTAATGTTGTGGGTTTGATACATTTGTTCGCCTTGAGGCTACACTTAAGTTTTGGGTTAGTGATTGTCTATTGTTTACTTTAATGTTGGAGGCTTTTCAATTAATTGATTACTAATTGCATGATTGGAAGAATTAGGTTGAGAACATAAAGAAAAGCCTACTAATGTTTTCCACAAATCTTAACGGGTTCTTAGCCATCCAAATCCATAACTAGGAATAGAGTGGGTTGATGGTAAGTAACACAACTAATATAACTCGAAAAAGAGTATTGGTGAGATAAGGAAAAATAATTATCAATATGTTAGGTAAATTATGATTAACAAGCTATAAGGATTTGGGTGGGATAGCTTGGTAAAATTGGTGTCCTAGTGCTTTATTATATATTTTTTTAATCTATTACATTATTTACTTATTGTTAATATACTTGCTTAATTACATTTTCTCCATCACAATCCTCTTATTATATAATTCAAATATAATTAGAAATAAATCGCTATAGTATTTAATAAATTAACTTGATCCATGTTGGAACAATACTCTATTTACTAATTTGAGCGATATTGTCCACTTGCAATTAATCACATAAGATATGAAACGCCATAGCAACCTATAGCTCCATCACTATCATACTTGCCCTTATTTATATACAAATGTGTAATCTTAATATGATTTATGCTGCCATGAGATTTGTATTACCCATGTTAATGTTATCCCTTATGATTATGTCCAATGGATTCCTTGCAGGTGTTGCTCTGGTTACGAAAAGATCGTATTTGGCTTTCCGATTCTGGTCATCGGTTCAACCTTTATCATCATCATATTATTGCTCATTGTTCCACTCGCCGCCTCAATTTCCTCCTTGAATGTTGTAACTTGCTTCATCTTACTGGCAAACTTCACAATGTTGATGATCGTAACTAGATATGACATCCACCTCAATCAAGAAAAGATCCATAATTCTAAAATGGATCTCTAGTCCCTTGATTGATATAACACGATGATTGCTTTCTCATATCCGCATGAAATTAGACCAAAGAATATGTGGATTGTTACGGTGAAACATATCATATGATTCTCTCATTCTCTCTTCGTATCTAGGTTTCTCATAATATTTTCTTCTAGTTCCAGTACATCTCTTTTAGTATAAATTTATCTGACATGCTGCCAATTGAAAGAACAAAAAAAAAAAGTAATGTTGTGGGTTTGATACATTTGTTCGCCTTATGGCTACACTTAAGTTTTGGGTTAGTGATTGTCTATTATTTACTTTAATGTTGGAGACTTTTCAATTAATTAGTCACTAATTGCATGAATGAAAGAATTAGGTTGAGATCGGAAGGAGATGCCTACTAAATAGCTTCCTCTAACAAGTACCATAAATTACATAGTCGACTCTAGAAGATTAGGTTATGGTTTGTGTAGTATTTAATGTTTTCCACAAATCTTAATTGGTTCTTAGCCATCTAAATCCATAACTAGGAATAAAGTGGGTTGACGGTAAGAAACACAACTAATATAACTCGGAAGAGAGTATTGGTGAGGTAAGGAAAAACAATTATCAACATGTTAGGTAAATTATGATTAACAAGCTAGAAGAATTTGGATGGGATTAGCTTGGTAGTCCTAGTACTTTATCATATTTGTTTTCATCTATTAAATTATTTACTTATTGTTAATTTACTTGCTTAATTACATTTTCGTCATCATAATCCTCTTATTGTATAATTCAAATATAATTATAAATAAATCACTATAATATTTAATAGATTAACTTGATCCATGTTGGAACGATACTCTATTTACTACTATACTAATTTGAGCGATATTGTTCATTTGCAATTAATCACATAAGATATGAAACGTCATAGCAACCTACAGATCCATCACTATCATACTTGCCCTTATTTGTGCATAAATGGGTGATCTTAATATGATTTATGCTGTCATGAGATTTATATTAACCATGTTGGCGCTGTCCCTTTTGATTATGTCCAATGAATTCCTTGCAGGTATTGCTCTGGTTACGAAAGATCGTATTTGGCTTTCCGATACTGTTCTGGCCATCGGTTCAACCTTCATCATCATCATATTATTGCTCATTGTCCCACTGGCCGCCTCAATTTCCTCCCGGAATGTTGTAATTCTCTTCATCTTACTAGCAAACTTCACTATGTTGATGACCGTAACTAGATATGACATCCACCTCGATAAAGAAAAAATCCATGATTCTAAAATGGAACTCTAGTCCCTTGATTGATATAACGCGAGGATCTAGGTTTCTCCTAATATTTTCTTGTAGTTTTACTGCCTCTCTATTAGTATGAATTTATCTGACATGCCGCCAAATGGAAGAAGAAAAAAGAGAGTAATGTTAAGAGAGGACTAATAGTACAACCTACAAGAAACTGACCATGAAATACTAGAAGAAAACGATGCGAAAAAGGGCGATGGTGTAGTTGGGGTATTGAGAGGCCTCGAAGAGTGAAGCCTTGGCCTGGCGGCGAGGCTTCGATTCTTAAGAGTGGGTGCCGAGTAAGTCGAGACAGAAGGAATATAATTCTTTGACGTTCCACTCTATTGATCGGTTATTTGAAATTTTGGAAGAAACCACCATTGGAACCTTAGAAGAAACTGACATTGAAATACTAGAAGAAAACGTTACGGAAGAGGGTGATTGTGTAGTTGGGGTTTTGAGAGGCCTCGGCGTGGAGGCGAAGCTTCGGGTCTTAAGAGAGAGTGTCGAGGAAGTCGAGACAAAGGGAATGTAATTCTTCGACATTCCACTCTATTGATGGGTTGTTAGAACCTTTGGAAAACACCACCATAGGAACCTTAGAAGAAACCGACATTGAAACCCTAGAATAAACCAATGTGGAAGAGGGCGATGGTGTACTTGGGGTATTGAGAGGCGTCGAAGAGTGAAGCCTCGGCCTAACGGCGAGGCTAAGGTTCTTAAGAGAGAGTGTTGAGTAAGTCGAGACAGAGGGAATGTAATTCTTTGACGTTCCACTTTATTGATAGGTTGTTTGAACCTTTGGAAGAAACCAACATTGGAACCCTAGAAGAAACCGACATTGAAATACTAGAACAAAACCTTGCGGAAGAGGGCGATGGTGTAGTTGGGTTTTCAGAGGCCTCGGAAAGCGAAGCCTCGGCCTGGAGGCAAAGCTCCGGTCTTTAAGAGAGGGTGCCGAGGAAGTCGAGACAGAGGGAATGTAATTCTTCAACGTTCCACTCCATTAATGGGTTGTTAGAACCTTTGAAAGACACCACCATAGGAACCTTAAAAGAAACCGAAATTAGAACCCTAGAAGAAACCAACATTAAAACCCTAGAATAAACCAATGTGGAAGAGGGCGATGGTGTACTTGGGGTATTGAAATACCTCAGAGAGTGAAGCGTCGGCCTAACAACGAGGCTATGGTTCTTAAGAAAGAGTGTCGAGTAAGTCGAGACAGAGGGAATGTAATTCTCTAATGTTTCACTTTATTGACGGGTTGTTTGAACCTTTGGAAGAAACCAGCATTGAAACCCTAGAAGAAACTCACATGAAATCCTCCTTTTAATATGAATATCACCTTCCATATCCCTCTTAATGAACTCAATATATTTCACCTTAAACAGTTCTTCATCCTCATCCCTTAACCTCACAATTGGGATCACAATGTCCTGAAAAATCTGTGTTATCATTAAATGTCCAGCAAAAAGATTATGATCCACACTTGTGCTAAGGGTGGTCAAAAAATAAATAGCAATAAGAGCTACATAATCACGGCTAGACACCTTAGACACATTCAACAATAATTTCCACATATCAATAGCAAAATCATTCCATGAGGTTTGAAAGTTTTTCCCCTCCTTCTAAATACTGGGGATAATAAGTGGCTAAACACGGTTTCATCTCCTTGATCCAAACATTTATAGTGCCTTTAAAAAACTGAGGAAAATCTTGAAAATTCAAATTCAATGGGTTGAAAATCATACAACACAATCTTTGCGACTTGAACAACAGCTTCAGGGACTCACCACGGGAATTGACAAGTTCAATCAAACGAACGGTATCAATGAAAATGTCCAAAATGGGTGTGGCAAAACACTCCAAAAAGTATTTCAAATGACTGCACTCCTACCGGAAAATTCTTAAATATAGAGTTCACAATGCTAAGAATACCATTAAGGGCAGCGTTGTCGTTATCGCTCTGAGCTTTTTGGAGGCAAAAAATGACGTCGAAGAGCAAATCGGGCCACCCATCTGGCAAATCGTGCTTGCAGATGAGGACTAGTGCTTTAGTGAGCTGGCTCCGGATTTTGTACGTGGCGGAGAGCATGAGGGAGACGATACCGGCTTTAATCTTCCGAAGAGGAATCGGGGCCCTACCTTAAGTTGGTTTATGAAGTTGAAGGAGGCCGTCTGTCGAGATCTTTTCATCGTACACGGGCTAGGCGAAGAGGCTGAAGAGGGCTAGGGTGTACTTGGGGTATTGAGAGGCCTTGGAGAGTGAAGTTTCGGCCTGATGGCGAGACTTCGGTTCTTGAGAGAGAGTGCCGAGTAAGTCCAGGGGGGGGAATGTAAATCTTTTACGTTCCACTCTGGGTTGTTTGAAGTTGAACTTTTGGAAGAAACCAACAATGAACCCTCAAGAAGAAACAGACAATGGAACCCTGGAAATCGACATTGAAACCTCCCAAAATATGTAGTCATATCTCAACTCCAGTTCGAATTGTTTTTTCTCTTTTTGTTGGAGTTCATATTTAATCTTTGTCTTTTTTATTTATTTAAAAGAAACTTTGTCTTATTCAATGTTTTTTGGGTCGAAATATCTTATTCAATTTTTAGATAAAGTAATCTTAACCCAACTAACCAAATCAAATTTTAAAACTTTATATAAATCCATCTAACCAAATTGTTTTTTTTTTTTCCGTAACTTGTAACCAAAAACCATAATAATTACAAATTTGTTGGGTATAAAATAATTATTTTGATTAACCCTCAAACTTATGGACAATCAAAAAGGACAATTCAGACCTTGGAAGATATGTTGAGATCTTGTGTGTTACAACTGAAGGACAGTTGGAATACTCATCTTGTCTTGGTGGAGTTTGCATATAATAACAGTTATCATTCAAGCATTGAGACGGCTCTGTATGAAGCTTTGTATGGGAAGCAGTGCAAAACTCCTATTTGTTGGAATGATGTGGTTGACAGGAAATTAGAGAAAGTAGAAAGTATCCAAACAACAACTGAGAAGGTGAAGATGATTCGAGAAAAGTTAAAAACCGTGCAAGACCGACAAAAGAGTTATGCATACAACAAGTCCAAGGATCCTGAGTTTGCAGTTAGGGATTGGGTGTTCTTGAAACTATCTCCTTGGAAGGGTCTGATGAGGTTCGGAAAACGTGGGAAGTTAAGTGCTCGTTATATTGAACCTTATGAGATCATGGAACGCATAGGACCCATTGCCTACCGACTTGCCTTACCTACAGAACTGTCTCGGATCCATGACATGTTTCATGTGTCTATGTTGCGAAAGGACGTGCCTGATCCTTCTCATATCCTAGAACATCAACCCGTGGAGTTAAGAGAAGATTTGACGTATGAGGAGCAACCAGTGCAAATTATGGATAAAAAGGAACAGGTGTTGCGCACTAGATCCATTCCAGTAGTGAAGGTGTTATGGAGGAGTCAAACTATTGAAGAAGCTACTTGGGAGCCCAAGGCGCAAATGCGGGCCAAGTACCCTTATCTCTTCAATTGACAAGTACGTAGATTTCGAGGATGAAATTTTCTATAAGGGGGGTAGTGTTGCTTCGATTCAGCTGCACCAAAATGGATTCAGCTGCATCCTCAACTTGTGATACTCGCAAGTGCACGAGCCGTTCGGTAGTATAGCATATGTAAGTGCGAGGTCGATCCCACGAGGATTGGTGATTGAATGATCCAATTCATTTCCCCTACACAAAACAGAAATGAAAAAGAAAATAAATAAAACAAGAAAAAAGGAAATAACTCAAGCAAATAAATTCCCAAGTTCAATTAGATTAACGGATTGATTCTAGCCAAAGTATGATTAAGCCATGGTGTTTGGTCATAACCTTGTGTTCCTAATTCCCTAATTTGATCATTTGTTGTCTAACCTAAAATTAAGCATTAGGAACCCATTAAGCATAGAAGAACAATTTAAACAACCAAGCATGTATCTAATCCCTGTTGTTCGAATGTCCATACATACTCTTCTTATTCATAGTTCAATTCGAATTAAAGCATGGTGTCTACTCTTAATTCAAACCAAGATAGCTAACATGCAAGCCTAAATGGTGATCAATCATTCAAATTAGCATATTAACTTATAAGCATAATGAATAAGAACAAAAACCATAAATGAAACTTGGAAACGAATTAAACTTGAATACTTAAGAAAGAATGTACATTACAAATAAAATTAAAGTAGAACTTGAAAACTTGAAGGAAAATTTAGTAAAATCATTTTGTTACAACAATTGACAACTTGAAAGGAAATTAAGAGAATTTGAGGGAGAGAAGGAAAGGGAGCTCTAGAGAAGTGTTTGAGAGCTCCCCCCTTGGGGTGTATTTTGAAGCTTGAAGGCTTCTCTATTTATAGGGCTAAGAGGGAGGAACATCATGATGAATTCCCACACCATCCTTCATCTTTTGCTGCTGCACAAGCTTTCTTCACATGGGTTCAAAGGTGATTAGTTTTGCTGCCAACCCATGTGGTTGCCTTTTGGTTGCTGGAAAAACGAGTTTTCTGAACCTGTTTTGGTGTAGGAAGGCCATAGGTCTCAAAACGTATCCAATGGGGCTGAAATTTGGATATGTTATACTAGACACCCATTGGAACAACTTCTATGAAGAAAGTATTCCCATCGCAGCAGTAGAAGTGTGCGTTTTGGACCTTGAAAGTTGGCTGCCGAACAGAGACTGGAATTGACTTCATTTCATTTCATTTCTTTCTTTTTGCTTCACATGCATGCACATACTTCTCTTTAATAGCTCAAAAGCTGATCTCCAGCTCCAAAGTGATCTGCCAATTCAATTCCCATGTTCAAAGGCTGAAGCAAAAATGCCTCTCATCATTCCTCCTTCTTCTCTCTCTCCTTTCCACCATGGCACTTTAACATTTGTCTCTTCCTTGTCCCCTTTGCCATGATGTATTTTTGTCTTCACAAATATGCTCTTGCTTTCTCTTTAATAGCTGGAATGCCTCCCAACTTCACTCATTATGTTGGGTACAAAGTCAGATATAGCTAGGGTGAGGCACATGGCTAAAAGGAGGCACATGGTAAAATGCTGGCAGCTGGAAATCCTCTTGAGCAAGGTTGAGTGTTGGACGGGCTAAGCACTCCAAAAATGTCCAATTTGGCTGAAATTTGGATATGTTGTACTAGATACCCATTGGAACAAGTTTCATGAAGATCTTCACCTCATCCAAGCCCCATAGCATGCTGATCCAAGTCCATGAAGTTGACCTACGAAACTGGGCTGGAAATGGGCTGTAGCCAAAATATGTTTGTCTTTAAGCTCATATTCCTCTTATGCCAATCAGCCCTTAACATGCATGGATTGCATCAAATGTGATCTCTTGCTTTCTTAACCTACAAAACACACAAACAGAGGTAAGTGACTCAAAATAAAGAGAAACTAAGCAAAATCACTAAGTAAAGAAGGCATGCAAGTTTATGAAATTATGGACTTATCAAAACAGAAAATGTATTAAAAGCACAAGTTTAACTCAATAAACATAACCAACTCATAAGCTAGAAGGGTACAAAATGATATACAATTATGAACCGATCAAATACCCCCAAACCTAGATTTTGCTAGTCCTCGAGCAAAACAACACAAAACAAAGTTAAAAACAAAACAAGAAGTTAACTAAACCACTTTCGTAGGTAACTCGATTGCATTGAGCGTATGCAACAAGCCTTTAAACCTCTAGGCATCCCTAGTAGGAGGAGTTGTGTCTCCTGAGGGTTTAACAGAAACGATACCCACAAACGCTTGACTAATTCTTCAAAACAAAGTAATTAGAAAACTTATTAGATTTGTTAGTCCTTAAACAAAATAAAAGAAAAACAAAAACCAAAACAAAAATAATTACAAAAACAAAACAAAACAAAAATAAAAATAAAAAAATAGAAACTCAAAACAATCATTCCAAACATTTTATGAAGAGAAATGACTCATGCACATGACTCAAAAGTTTTAACAATAAAAACTCAATTTTAGACATTATTTACAAGGCGGCAACATTCAAAACACAACATGCTCAAAGTGTAGTAGTGTGATAGCCAAATGCAACAAATTCCCCAATCTTAGTTTTCACACAATTTCAAAAATTATACCAAGCACAAATGCAACTTCAAATCTCACCAAAGTTGTTCTCTCACAAATGAATCACTCAGAAGATGGCTACAATGCAACACTCAGTTATAAACATGGGATTAAAGTTAAATCATAAGGGACTTAACTCAAAATAGGAAGATGAAGAACTTGCATTAATATGATCTCAAGAAGGATGTCAAATACTTAAAAGTAAGAAAATGCATGCAATTTAACCATATGACATTTAAGATCAATTTAGGTCTTTATTATAAGTTGTAATTGGGCCAAGGGTGTAAGGTGAGTGAGAAATGAAAGGTATGGATAATACAAAGTCCAAGGAACTCGTAATGTAAGAGCATAAAATAATAGTTTACAAGACTTCGAATCATCACGATTAGATTTTTTTTTCTTTTACATGATCAAAACTCCTTATACCTTCATTTACAATGATTTACACTCCTTTCCAAACAACAATTATTTTTGAAGGCCCAAAAATGAATTTTCAATCAACCACCACTTAATCACAACTTTTTTTTTTCTTTCACCAATTGAGTGAAGTTTTTTTTTTTTTTTTTTTTTTTTTATGTAATATCTCTTCCCAAACTTAGCATGAAAAACACATCCGAATTAGAGCTCATGAGTTCCTTAGAAAGGTAAATATTTGTTTTTCGGGCTAAGGCGAGGAAATATAATTGGTAAAATGAAAGAAAAGGTTTACATGTAGGCTCAAAATGGTTAACAATGGAAAATCATGCTTAAGCATGCATAAGGTTAGCTTGAAAGGCACAAACGATCCAAAGAGGGCCTTAATATCACTTCTTAAATGTCATGAAATCAAATTGCATAAGAATGAATGACTTTTAAGTGTTCAACCAAATCAATGAATAATGAGATCAAACAACAACTTTGATGACAAGAAAATAAGAGTATGTGTATAACACTCATGAAATGAAGCACAAGGCTCAAAAGCTCACATTATATGGTTATATAAGTCTAATTTATGCTTGATACAATTCTTTGGGTCATGCAAATTCTTTAATTGGAAAATTATGAAACAAATGGCAAGTGCAAAGAATATTTCGAACATATTATGCTAGAACGAGTCAAATTACATTTTTAAAATTTTTTTTTTTTACAATAAAAATTTACAAGGAAAAATAAATAAATAATAAATAAATAAAATTCAATTTTCATTTAAGTCATGTAAACATTTGTCACAATCTCATCATAAGTGTTCGGAAAGTGACTCAAAACAAAACAAGACTCAAAATATAGAAAAAAAGAAAAACAAGCAAGAAATTAATTAATTTTTTTAAAAAAAAATTTAAGAAAAACCAAATTTACTTGCTAAACTCCAATACCCCCAAACCTAGAAATGAACATTGTCCTCAATGTTTAAAAATTAGGAACAAGCAATGTTATAACAAGAAATGAAAGGTACTAAAGTAAATATAAATCACAGAAAAAAAACACAATAAAATAAAATAATTACAAAAATAAAAATTACAAAACAAACAAACAAATAAAATAAATAAAATAAAAAAAACGAAACAGTAAAACACTCAAAACAGTAAGCCCTAAACAGGAGGTCTTACGCAAACTAAAACCCAAACGATTGAAAGCCCAACCCAAAAGAAGGTTAACCCACTGTGAAACCTAAACAAAGGTGAAAACCTGAAGCCCACAATGAAGTCCGAAGCTCACACGTTTGTTATTATTATTATTATTTTTTAATTTAATGAAACGTGAATTGGAAGCGCGAAGGCGGGATTTCTGAAAAGGAAGAGTGTGGTCCCTAATGCCTTGGTTCCTGGGAAGTGACATGCAAAAGGAGTGAGGGACGTGTCGCGCGCGGAGGCCGCTTTCACATCCTCCAAGCCAGAATTATTGGCCTCTTGGGTGAAGCGGGACGACTTTTTCACTTTGAAGGTGGTGAAAGTGAAAATGCAATTAAGGGGAGTTGGGAAACGGGTGCGGTGACATATAGAGATAAGCCGTAAGGGCCGCACAGAACTTAGAACCGCAGCGGCTAGGGTTTAGCAGACTAAGTCTATAAAAGGTAAAAAGAAAGGGTAAAAAAAACACAAACTCAGAAACACACAAAAGAGAAAAGAAGGAAAGAAGAAAAGCGTGAGAAATCAAATGGCCTCTAACTACCCATTTTCGTTGGATCTTAACCTAGCTCCACCGACTCAGACACGAGGCCAAGCAGGTGGCACCAATATGGATGCCCTACTTTGCCTCCGCACAGGGGCCTGTGACAGGAACTGACTCATACTCCTGGACAACGATGTTGCCATTGGAGTGGCTAGAAATTTAGTGACTCCTAAAGATATACGTGTACTGGGGACAAGGGATGACAATCGGGTCGTCAGCGATGCCCTGGCACTGAGCGTGAGAGTACGACAACAGTCGCAAGTTTGGGTCATCGCCTACTGCGAAGTCCCATGAGGTAGAGGTGCTAAATGTTCAGTTGGCGGCGGAGCGAAGTATGGTTGAAGAGTGTCAGACTGCTATAAAAAGCTTGAAAAGGGAGAGGTCAAGGATAGTGGAGGTGAATCGACACCAGCTAGAAGTATTGCGGGACGAGAATAAAAACCTATCAAAGATGGTAGAGTTGTATTCTCGCGACATGCGAAAGCAGCTGGAGGACCTAGACCGACCGGGCAAACGCAAGCAAGCAGAATCGCGAGAGAAGTTACACTCAAGCAAGGAGTGCGATCTTTGGGAGCTCGAGTGATGAGCCCCAAGAGGCTGTGCGTGAAGCCCCGAAGAGGACAGCCAGAGGGCCAAACTCAAAGCTCCAATGGTCGAGACACCGAGCACTGTGAAGAAATGATTTTTAATGTATTATTTGTGTGCCTGTTTGTTTCGCCTTTCCCTTGTATTTTTTTTTCACTCGGAAATAAAAGAAAAGAAAATTGCAAAAGACAAAGACAAAGACAAAGACAAAGTAAACACACTTCCCAAATTAAATAAAACAAAGACGACAAACGGAAAAGAAAACACAGTTCCCAAACTTAAATAAAACAAAGATCACAGCCGAAAGGGAAAGGCAAAAACACAAAGCACCAGAAAGTGAAAGTAACGGGCAGAAACAAAAAACACCAGAAAACACGGAAGTAAAAAGAAAAATAAAGTGAAAGTAAAGGTGCTCCCCCTTGAAGCGATTAGGTCGAGCATACCCGGAAAATCCGAAATGGTGTTGGCGCTCTCTCATCATCATATGCCTATTTAAACCACGCATCTGCAAGCGGATGATACCCAGCATTTCTTCCTGCAAACTCAAGGAAAACCATCAAAAAAATTCAGAAGCAAAACAAATGGCATCCTCATGCACTCACCTTGATGATCTCAACCTCGAGCTATCCCTTGCACCACCAAATGCCCAGATAAGGGCTCCTCCAACCCCTGTCTTCCCAAACTCTTCATATCATCACGGCACGACCTCAAACTTTGCTGAGGCAATACCGATCTGTGCTAGGCAAGGCCGAACAGAGCTGAGGCAAGGCCGACGAGAGGCAAGGCCGAGAGAGCGCTGCTAGGAGGTATGATTGGCAGCAAGCTCACACCGGCAGATCATTGGCATATAGCACATAGGTCTGACAAGGAGGCAGTGGATGAGTCCCACACTTTTACCGCGCTCTAGCGGTCTCGGCCACAAATCCGGGCTTGCGCCTACTAACAAGAACACGAGAGTATGGAGCACTGAGCGAGGAGGTGGCTTCCTTGAAGGCTATGGTGGCGGACTCCAGAAGCGGCTTTACTATGCCAATCAGGATGTGGAAGAACTTGGAGAGAAAGAATGAGGACCATATAAAGCTTGGAGATTCTACAAGTGCGAGAAAATAAAGGCAAGCCATGATGATGATGAAGATGAAGAAAAGAAGAAGTTGTTTTTTACTTTATTTTATTTTGTTTTTTGTTATTTTGTTTTTGTTTTTTTTAATTAAAGTTTGAAGTGAAATAAAAGTTTGTTTTTAACACCCAGAAATAAACTAACTAACCAAACCACGTAAATAAATACATAAACTAACTTAACAAAACAAAAACAAAAACAAAAACAAAGACTCAACAGAAAAGAAAACAAAGAAAATTTAAAAAAAAAGACTTAATTTAAAAACACACGAATATACAAGCAACTCACGGATGACCAATTAAGGGCCTCAGAAAAACACGGCCAGGGGATCCGGGAAGGTTGGAGGGGTCACAATGGTCCCGCTTAAAACCCAAACTTCTTAGACACCGAAGGTGTCGCCTAAAGAACTCCTAGACACTGTATTGACGGAAGTGCTTACTGGAGTTACCAAAAGTTAGCTCATATGAAAAATAATTTTTTTTTTTATAAATTTTTTTAAAGATATTCTCGTAAGAAAAAGAAACAAAAACAAATTAAGATAATATGAAACAACAAACCATAAACGAAAATAAACTAAGTACTCTAAACAAACTCAAACAAACGAAATAAATTGTTGTACTATAAGAAACAAACCAAGAAACCAAAGAAAAACACAAACAGCACTTTCTATCACCTATTTATCACAATTTGGACAGATTCGTTTCTCTGTTTTTCAGCTTCGACCTCTGTTCAGTTTTTAGGCTATAACTTTCCGACTGTAAGTCCAAATTTTACGTTCTTTATATGGTTGGATTCAGCACAGAAAAACAAAGGACTCAACGCGGACCAAAAGGTAAAAACAATGACGGAAATAAACAGAATTCAAAGAAGAGAAAGGATTGAAATGTTCCCCCTTGAAGCGATTAGGTCGAGCATGGATGCACTTGGAGGTCGACTTCTCCCACTGCTCCACACTTCCCATTCTTATTATTGAGGTTGCCATATCTCTCCATTTTTATTAAGCTGTCATGAATTGCTAAAAACAACACACAAACTTGAAATGGAATTAAAAGGATTAGGAATGAACAATAGAGAACTAAGTAGACTTTAAACATTATAAAGAAAAAGAGAAATCAACACACATCCAATTCCATGCTTCAAAGCAACAAGCACCAATGGGTTGTGTAAGCTGGGACTTAAACCCAGTTCTCTTGCTTGTTGGGCAATTGTCCTTTTCTGTTGGACTACAAACACAACTTGTCCATTAACGTCATTAACTTTAAAACAAGAAATTGTGTAGAAAAACATGAAAATGAAAAATAAAAATAAAAACAAGTAGGGAAAAGAAATAGAACCAAACTATGTTGCCAATCCCCGGCAACGGCGCCAAAAACTTGTTGCTTCGATTCAGCTGCACCAAAATGGATTCAGCTGCATCCTCAACTTGTGATACTCGCAAGTGCACGAGCCGTTCGGTAGTATAGCACATGTAAGTGCGAGGTCGATCCCACGAGGATTGGTGATTGAATGATCCAATTCATTTCCCCTACACAAAATAGAAATGAAAAAGAAAATAAATAAAACAAGAAAAAAGGAAATAACTCAAGCAAATAAATTCCCAAGATCAATTAGATTAATGGATTGATTCTAGCCAAAGTATGATTAAGCCATGGTGTTTGGTCATAACCTTGTGTTCCTAATTCCCTAATTTGATCATTTGTTGTCTAACCTAAAATTAAGCATTAGGAACCCATTAAGCATAGAAGAACAATTTAAACAACCAAGCATGTATCTAATCCCTGTTGTTGAATGTCCATACATACTCTTCTTATTCATAGTTCAATTCGAATTAAAGCATGGAGTCTACTCTTAATTCAAACCAAGATAGCATATTAACTTATAAGCATAATGAATAAGAACAAAAACCATAATTGAAACTTGAAAACGAATTAAACTTGAATACTTAAGAAAGAATGTACATTACAAATAAAATTAAAGTAGAACTTGAAAACTTGAAGGAAAATTTAGTAAAATCATTTTGTTACAACAATTGACAACTTGAAAGGAAACTAAGAGAATTTGAGGGAGAGAAGGAAAGGGAGCTGTAGAGAAGTGTTTGAGAGCTCCCCCCTTGGGGGGTATTTTGAAGCTTGAAGGCTTCTCTATTTATAGGGCTAAGAGGGAGGAACATCATGATGAATTCCCACACCATCCTTCATCTTTTGCTGCTGCACAAGCTTTCTTCACATGGGTTCAAAGGTGATTAGTTTTGCTGCCAACCCATGTGGTTGCCTTTTGGTTGCTGGAAAAACGAGTTTTCTGAACCTGTTTTGGTGTAGGAAGGCCATAGGTCTCAAAACGTATCCAATGGGGCTGAAATTTGGATATGTTATACTAGACACCCATTGGAACAACTTCTATGTAGAAAGTATTCCCATCGGAGCAGTAGAAGTGTGCGTTGTGGACCTTGAAAGTTGGCTGCCGAACAGAGACTGGAATTGACTTCATTTCATTTCTTTTCTTTCTTTTTGCTTCACATGCATGCACATACTTCTCTTTAATAGCTCAAAAGCTGATCTCCAACTCCAAAGTGATCTGCCAATTCAATTTCCATGTTCAAAGGCTGAAGCAAAAATGCCTCTCATCATTCCTCCTTCTTCTCTCTCTCCTTTCCACCATGGCACTTTAACATTTGTCTCTTCCTTGTCCCCTTTGCCATGATGTATTTTTGTCTTAAAAAATTTCCAATTTGGCTGAAATTTGGATATGTTGTACTAGATACCCATTGGAACAAGTTTCATGAAGATCTTCACCTCATCCAAGCCCCATAGCATGCTGATCCAAGTCCATGAAGTTGACCTACGAAACTGGGCTGGAAATGGGCTGTAGCCAAAATATGTTTGTCTTTAAGCTCATATTCCTCTTATGCCAATCAGCCCTTAACATGCATGGATTGCATCAAATGTGATCTCTTGCTTTCTTAACCTACAAAACACACAAACAGAGGTAAGTGACTCAAAATAAAGAGAAACTAAGCAAAATCACTAAGTAAAGAAGGCATGCAAGTTTATGAAATTATGGACTTATCAAAACAGAAAATGTATTAAAAGCACAAGTTTAACTCAATAAACATAACCAACTCATAAGCTAGAAGGGTACAAAATGATATACAATTATGAACCGATCAGGTAGGCATCTAAATCCATAACTAGGAATAGGGTGGGTTGACGGTGAGGAACACAACTAATATAACTTGGAAGAGAGTATTGGTGAGGTAAGAAAAAACAATTATCAACATGTTAGGTAAACTATGATTAACAAGCTAGAAGGATTTGGGTAGGATTAGCTTGGTGAAATCGTTCTCCTAGTGCTTTATCATATTTGTTTTCATCTATTAAATTATTTACTTATTGTTAATTTACTTGCTTAATTACATTTTCGTTATCATAATCCTCTTATTGTATAATTCAAATATAATTAGAAATAAATCACTATAGTATTTAATAGATTAACTTGATCCATGTTGGAACGATACTCTATTTACTACTATACTAATTTGAGCGATATTGTCTACTTGCAATTAATCACATAAGATATGAAACATCATTGCAACTTACAGCTCCATCATTGTCTTACCTGCCCTTATTTGTGCACAAATGGATGATCTTAATATGATTTATGTTGCCATGAGATTTGTATTACCCATGTTGATGCTATCCCTTATGATTATGTCCAATGGATTCCTTGCAGGTGTTGCTTTGGTTACAAAAGATTGTATTTGGCTTTCCAACACTATTCTGGCTATCGGTTCAACCTTCATCATCATCATCATATTATTACTCATTGTTCCACTCGCCATCACAATTTCCTCCAGGAATGTTGTAACTCACTTCATCTTACTAGCAAACTTCAATCTGTTGATGACCATAACTAGATATGACACCCACCTCGATCATGAACAGATCCAAGATTCTAAAATAGATCTCTAGTCCATTGATTGATATAATGCGAGGATTATTTCTCAGATCCGCATGAAATTAGTCCAAAGAATATGTGGATTGTTACGATGAAACATATCATCTGATTCTCTCATTCTCTCTTAGTATTTAGGTTTCTCCTACTATTTTCTCGTAGTTCCACTGCCTCTCTATTAGTATAAATTTCTTTGACATGCCGCCAATTAGAAGAAAAAAAAAGTAATGTTATGGGTTTGATACATTTGTTCGCTTTGAGGCTACACTTAAGTTTTGGATTACTGATTGTCTATTACTTTATTGTTAAAGGCTTTTCTATAATATCATGAGCTCTTTTGGTGATGTGCTAGTGTGAGTGCTTTTGGTGATGTCTAATAGCTAGTGCAATAGGTTGTGCTTAATTAGTCTAATAAAATGCAACTCCATGAACGTTTTCAGCAGTTTACCCTTCTTTCTATTTCTTGTCTTGACCATATATGTATTGTTTATACACTAGTTTTGGTCTCCATGCATCATGCATGCAAACCTTAATATGTAATCAAAATCGAGATTTGCCTTCAACTACTCTACTCAGGTAAATGACAATGAAGACTGAGATATTGGTTAAAATTTACAAATTTATTTATAGAGTGATCACTCATAGTTTATAACAAGTCTCTTTTTCGTAGTTTTTTTCCTTACTTTTGGCATATAAAGTAAATCTAGCCATTGTAAATTTTCATTTATGTATGTTTGTGCAAATAATCTCTCGGGAGAATATTCGCTTCTAGATCCTTCACCCTTTGATCTTCCTTCTCTTCCTCGATTCCTGTAAAAAAGACTAGAGTAAATAGACCACACCCGGGGGGTGTTGGCCAAAGGCCCTCCGATGCCTAAGTTAGTTCAATTGAATCTAGGTGAAACAATAGCTAAAAAGGGTACGAAGATTTCTCTAGGGTGAGAACCGGGTGTCCGGAGCCGTGTGTGGTGGCCGGAGCTGTGTTGAGAAAATATGGAGAGTGGAGAGTGGAGAGTAGAGGGGGAGAGAGCTTCGGGTATTTTTCTCGTGTTTTGGAGCTAGGTTTAGAAGTACCTTGAATGATGAATGAAGTCATTTATTTATAGGAGCTTGGGCTAAGGTTTCGTAGAGAATAAACTTTTATTAGGAGAAGTTCAGGGGGGTGTATTCAATTTAGATTTCAAAAGATTTTAAAGAAGTTTAAAAGTTTAGGTGTATTCAATCACGATTTTATAAAAGTCTATTCAATTCTGGGTGTATTCAATTTAGATTTTTTAAACTCCATTCAAATTTGGATGTATTCAATCACGACTTTAAAAGACTTTATAAAAGTTTGGGTGTATTCAATTTCGATAGATATATTATTTTTATGCTCAAGATATAATTTCACCACTTCTACTACCACCATAGCCGCCCCCGCCACCATCAACACCACCACAGTCATCGTCGTCACCGCCACCCCTTAGCACCACCACCACCACTGCCACCTCCACTACCACCCACCGTCGCCCCCACTATTAGACCCACCTTCACCCCCACCATCACCACCACTACTGCCAGCACCATCACCATCACTGCCACCGCCACCGCCACCACCTCCACCACCCTTACCCCTACCTCCACCACCACTACCACCCTCACTATCAGCCTCACCGTCACCACCACCACAACCACTGCCATCATCATCACCTTCACTGCCATTGCCATCGCCACCGCCACCGCCACTGCCTCCACCACCACCACCACCTCCATCATCACTATCACCCCCACCTCCTCCACCACCTCATTGCTGCCGCCACCACCACTACCACCCCTACCTCCTCCTCCACCACTACCTCCCCCACAAACGACCATCGCCACCACCATTGCCATCACCATCACTGCCATCGCTATAAACTCCATTAAAATCAATAATAAAATTCTAACAAACTCAATTAAAATCTATACACGAATTTAGTCAAAATCAATGTGGAGTTTGTAGAATTCAGTCAAACTCAATTAAATTCAATTAAACTCCATCAACTTTATAACTCTTTACCCAAATTTGTAGAGATTGAGTTGGACTTGATTATATCTCTTTATTAGGATAATATCTAAATTAATGATATTATCTCATTAAATAAACATAATATCCTATAATTAAGATATTATCCCTATTAATTAGTTCAATTAATTAATTTAAAGGATAATCTTCTTTTCCACGTGGCGTGTTGTGATTGGAAATGACAATATTTGCTCCCACAATGTAGCTTTAGAAATAGGCATTTGACGCATGTAGCTTCAATTTAGATTTGACATGGTCTACAAGAAAATGAGCACTTTGCCACATCCACATCAAATTTGCGTCTACAAAATTGGTGAGATTCGTATTTTGGATTAAATTTAACAAACAACATGTTTAGAATTTAAATTATAGGGAGTGAGGTAGAATTTGACTAAAATACCACCAACCTTTAGAATTTAATGAAAACTTGAAAGCAGAGTTTGACTCAAATATCACCAACCTTTAGAATAATAAATAAAAAAGTATAATAGTTTCAGACTTTTCAAAGCATAAAAACAGTCGGAGACATGGACTCCGAGCGACTCGTAATCGATCCGTCTGCTATGGGCCAGAATGGTGGAGAAGGGCTGAAGGAGACGAAGGTGAAACCCTAATTTCTATGTTTGGTTACTTGGTGTAGGAAACGGAAAGAAAATTAAATTCTTCAATAACATATAGGTTTCTTTGGTTCTATGTGAGTGTTTAGTGAGTTGCACAATTAGGTTTTCTTCTTCTTTTTTAAGCAATAAAAATAAGTACTTTGTTAGGTTTCTAAAGCCCTCGGCTCTGGATTCTGTTTGGTGGATGAACACTTGCAGGCAAAAACAAGAGAAACTTAGATTATGGGATTATATTAATACAAATTATATAGGAATTCCAGAACTTTTTGGTGTATAAATTTGTGGGTTTCTGATCTAAATTAATTCTTTTGTTTTATTAGGTACCAATACCAAAGAAGAGAATGAGATTGTTGGCGGAATTTGAAGAAAAATTTGAAGGAAGAGATGGAAAGCTGGTTTCTGCTTATGGTACCATACACCAATTTATCTTATTTATTGATCTTATTATTTTCCCGTGGCAATTTACTGACTCCTGGCCCTGGTTTAGGTTAGAAATGTGTATGAATTACTGTTTAATTATATTTAATGATCTCTTTCCCTGTATATGCATTCCCATATGACCTGAGTGTGTTCAAGACATTAATAAGTTGTTTGGTTGGCCTTCTCTCTTATGCTTTCTAACAGTTAAATGAACATTGGTGGGATTAATTTCAAGTGATTTGTATTGATGCTATGTTTTCAGTAATTTGGAAAGCATTAAAAGAGAGGACCCAAGACATGCATGAGGTCGCCAAGATTGAGTCAAAGTTGAGATCTGAGCATGCCAATGAGCAAACCGAAGATGGCATGTCTAATTCAACAGTGGCTGGTCTTGCTCCTCAAGAACTTGTTCCCATTGACCCTGTTCGTCTTGATGGGAAGAACTACCCGATCTGGGCTCGGCGAATGGAGTTTTTCCTCAAGGAATTAAAAGTTGAATATGTAATCTATGAGCCATGCCCTAGCATTATGCTAGGATCTGAAGCAACTACTGAAGAAATTGCTGAATCGAAGGCTGCTGAAGAGAAATGGATCAAGGATGACTTTATGTGCCTTCGCACCATCTTGAACTATCTATGTGATGATCTCCTCCATCGTTACGCAAAGAGAAAGAAAACTACAACTGCTAAACAACTGTGGGACGATCTAAAATTAATGTTCGGAACAAAGAGATCTCTGGTTAGAAAGTACATGGAATTTCAGATGGTTGATGAGAAGACAGTTGTGGAGCAAGTTCAAGAATTCAATCGCATTTTCGATGATGTTGTGGCTTCTGGAATGACGTTGAGTGAGAAATTTCATGTCTCTGCCATCTTAGCCAAGCTCCCTGCCTCTTGGAGGTACTCAAACATCAAGTTATTGACGGGGAAGGAGAAGCCTTTGACTTTAGAAGTGTTGATGGATAGTTTGAGGGTTGAAGAAGAGTACGTTTGCCTATGAACACATCGGAGGTTTTTGTTTTTGTTTTTATTCCATGTAAGAAATTATTACGGTTTTTAGTTTATTTTATCAAAGACAAACAAATTAGCAAACAACATGACTGGAATTTCTAAAATTTAAAGTATGGAGATGGAAGGAGGAGACGAAGGTGAAACCCTAATTCCTATGTTTGGTTACTCTCTTTTTTAGTTCCGTTCTATATGAGTTGTTTATTGAAGTGCACTAGTCAGTGACTTTGTCTTTGCCTTTAGGAAATTACAATTCATTTGGACACTCAAATCAGTATATAGAAGCCATAACAGCAATTCATGTCCAGGGGACCGAACCCTAAATTTGGGTTTGAGTTATCTAGCATTAGAGATGGACTTAATAGGTTTATACGCAAGGTAAATTTAGTCCACCCCATTTTAAAATCCTATGTCCATCCCTGAGGAGGAGACGAAGGTGAAACCCTAATTCCTATGTTTGGTTACTCTCTTTTTTAGTTCCGTTCTATGTGAGTTGTTTATTGAAGTGTACTAGTTAGTGACTTTGTCTTTGCCTTTAGGAAATTACAATTTATTTGGACACTCAAATCAGTATATAGAAGCCATAAGGGGACCGAACCCTAGCTTTTATACGGTGAAGATCTCTCATAGTTCCTTGCCTATAAAGGAATCCTCAAAGTCTATCCTTATCACCTCTTGTATCCATAACCTAATATAATAGGTATTCCATCTTGATATAGAACTTATCTTTACATACAAGTAACGGGCTAGTTGAGTTCTTGTTTACCTTGTATTCTTGGTTATCTAAGACTTGTAAATAAATGCAAGCTTAACTAGAGTTGTTACAGATCCGTCTTGATATTCAAAAGAATCTGAACTTGGACAACCCATAGTTTCACAACATAAAAAAGAACAAAGATTCCATGTTGTCAACACTACTCATGATCTAAATGAAAAAGAAAACCCAATTTTAATATATTTAAATTAATCTAATTTAGGGAGAGGATGATTGGAACTTCGGTGCAAGGGCTTGGCCTCAATAACCAAAAAGTCTGGGGCGTTTGTAATTATTAACTCTAAAGAAGAATAATGTTATGAATTATCTCATACGTTCACTTATAGTTGTATTCCATGTAAGACATGGAGTTGTATTTATCAAATATAGATAGCCAAAATTTAGCCCCCAAATTCATAAATATCAGTTTTTAAAAAAACTTTTAAATATAAACAAAAACTCACTTAAATTGTCCCAAATGCCCTCTAAATTAAAACCTAACAAAAAGAGCGCTAATTGTCATGCTCTTCCAAGCTGTCGGCAGAGTACTGAGCACAAGGGCACTGCCCTTAAGTGGGCTAAGCCTCACTTTCCCTCACCCTACCCTCAAAAGGACACTGCCCCTCGTCAATCGCTCTTAATGGATTTTCTTTGCAGCAGTTTTTAAGGGTTTGGATACATACATTTCATGGAAAACAATTATCGACAATTTCATGTTTTACACGCACCCACACTAGATGCATTTTTGTTTTTTTACTCTTTTTTTTAAAATGACATTTTGGCTAAATTTATGAATTTGGGGGCTAAATTTTGGCTAAATTAGATAAAAAATCTCGACGTGCAGTCGACTTGCACTCAAGGGAATGGCTTATGGGTCGTCTACGCTCAAGGGAACTGGTTATGGCTCGTAAGAAGGAAACAGAGGTGAAACCCTAGCTAATATATATGTTTGGTTACTTGGAAGTCTAGGAACTTGAAGGAAATTATTTGATTCTTTTTTTTCTTAATGGATTTCTTTAGTTGTATGTGAGTTGTTAATGAAGTGCACTCTTTTGCTGAGTTGGTTTGTGCGTCCAGGGATTTAGGAATTGGAAACTCAAATGACAACGAGAAACTGATGATGATATATTTTATTGATCATTAAGAATTTGAGAATTTTCTAGTGTCTTAATTTGTGGGTTTCTGATCTTAATTCTTTCTTTCGTTTGATCAGCTGTGGGATTCTGAACCAGAAAATCTTCGCTCGGATGGGAAGAATTACTATATTTGGAGGTACAAAGTGGATTTTTATATCCTTGGTAATCTTAAACGCGTGGTCCATGCGCCATGCCCAATATTTGTGGTAGAAATAGAAGCAAGTGTTGAAGTGTTGAAGTGAGTCTCCTAATTAATCAAGGAGATTTATTTCCTTTGATTAATTAGGGGATTTACTTTCCTATTTTATAGATTTATTTCATTTGATTAATTAGGGGATTTACTTTCCTATTTTATATAGTTGTCAAATCATTGTATAATTAGGAGATACTTTCCTAATTCTTTATTGTGTCTAATTCCTTGTAAAACACTCATGTAAACTCTTATATATACCTCCTTATGGAGAAGAATAAAATAAGCACCTAACATATTCAAAACCCATATTCATATTTTAGCATGGTATTAGAGCAATCGATCCTCGGTTGTCTCTAAATTCTCATATCAAATTTTCTCCTCCCCTCCTCTTCAAGGGGAGGAGGGGGAGTGAAAAAGGATATGTTTCTCTTTCTCATGGAGATTTTGCCTCTTTCTTGACTCCAACATACCCTTCTCTTCAGGGGAGAAGAGAATTGAAGAGAAGTTTCTGTGTCTTTTAGCCGTGTTCACAAGGTTTCTGTGTCCTTTAGCCGTGTTCACAGGGTTTCTGTGTCCTTTAACCGAATTCACAGGATTTCTGTGTTCTTAGCCGTGTTCACAGGGTTTCTGTGTTCTTTACATTCCTCATATCATATTCCTCGTATCCAAAATCACATTCCTCATATCGTATTCCTCGTATTTCCAGTTTCAGATTCAGATCTTCATACCCGAATTCTCATATACTCTTATCCCGAAACCCTAAACACATCTTTTTTATCTTATTCTTAAATCCTTCCGCTACCATAGATATTGTTTCCAAAACCACCAAATCCACTTTCTCATATTTCTCCCAAATCAAATCCCTCAAATCTAAAGTCCTCAAATGCCTTATCTCAAATTTCTCATACTCAAATCTCAAATTTCTCATACTCAAATCCAAATCCCTCAAATCTAAAGTCCTCAAATGCTTTATCTCAAATTTCTCATATTCAAATCCAAATTCCTCAAATCAAATTCTCATACCCTCGATTCAAATTCATACATCAAATTCCTCAAATCAAATTCCTCCAATCAAAATCCCTCACATTCTCATATCACATTTTACTTCCGCTGCGATGTCAGGAATCCCTACGATTCTCCCTCTTATTGCAGACTCAAAACGACTGGTCGCCTGAGCAAACGACCGGACGCCCGAAGCAAACGACCGAAGCAAACGACCGGACGCCCGAAGCAAATGACCGGTCGCCCGAAGCAAATGACTGGTCGCCCAAAACTCTGCCCTGAATTGCATGGATTATCGACTTGGGTGCTACGAATTTCTTGACTCACTTACCAAGTTGGGCATTTGTGACGTATATGCACCAACTTGAGGAGGAGTGTTGAAGTGAGTCTCCTAATTAATCAAGGAGATTTATTTCCTTTGATTAATTAGGGGATTTACTTTCCTATTTTATAGATTTATTTTCTTTGATTAATTAGGGGATTTACTTTCCTATTTTATATAGTTGTCAAATCATTGTATAATTAGGAGATACTTTCCTAATTCTTTACTGTGTCAAATTCCTTGTAAAGCACTCATGTAAACTCTTATATATACCTCCTTATGGAGAAGAATAAAATAAGAACCTAACATATTCAAAACCCATATTCATATTTTAGCAGAAATTGCTTGATCAAAGGCTGCTCGAGAGATATGGAACAAGGATGACTCTTTGTGTTTTCATAGAATCTTGAACCATCTATCTGATGATCTCTCTCTTCATTACTCAAAGAGGAGGAAGAAAACAAGTGCTAAGCGACTATGGTGTGAGCTAAATTCGAGGTTTGGAGGACGCAAATCTTGAGTTCGAAAGGACATGGAATGAGTCAAACAATATGGTAGAATATTTTCTGATATATTTCATTCTCCGAAAGGAGGTATTTATTAATACAAGGTTATAAACGCTAGTAGGGTTAAACTATGAAATAAGTGGAATCCTAATTACATAATATCTATACAAAAGGAAATAAATAAAATCTTAATAGAATAAGAAGGAAATATCTTAAAAGAATAGGATATCTGGTAACAGAATGTCATTTGCTCGAAGAAAAACCGATGGTGAAGCAAGTTGAAGAAATGAATTCTAGGTTGACTTCAAGAATCTGCTTTCTTTTCACAAAATGACGACAGATGAGAAATTTCACATTAATGAGCGAGTAGCATCTTGAAGCTGACATGGATCGCTCTTGAAGGTTGAATTAACTAATCAAAAGGAAGGAGAGGAAACTTGTAGTTTTTAGCTTGGACATGTTTTATTTTTAAATTGATTACTTTTTTTATATTCAATTGTTATGACTATTTATTTTAACTAATAACATATATTTGTAATCACCTACTGAATAACAGATATTGGATAAAAGAATAATTGTCACAAAAAGTGAAAATCCCAAGATTTACCCTTTTTTATTTTATAAAAGGCTATAGAATATTATCATATCAATATAAATAAAGAGTACAAATGACACAAATTGTAAAGAGAGTCATCTCAATAACAATATGGGAGATATGGGTAAAACTTCTCCAGTGACCTAAGGCCCAGTTTGGGATTGCCTGTCACTTTTAAAAAAAGTTGCTTCTGCTGTGCTTTGAAAATAATTAGCTGTAAAGTAAAGCAGCTCCATGTTTGGTAAATAATATTTTTAAAATGTTGTTAGTACAAAAAGTAGTGTAAAAAACGTTTGGTAAATTTTAATATAAAATTGTTGTAACTGTGAATAATGACTAAAATAGACATGATGTTAAAAGTGTTATGTACTAATCATGTGGTGGTAGTGGTAGTGATGGAGTGGAGGTGGTGGTGGTGGTGGCGGATGATGAGGAGGAGGAGGAGGATGTGGTGGTGGAGGAGGTGGTGGTGGTGGTGGCGGATGATGAGGAGGAGGAGGATGTGGTGGTGGTGGTGGTGATGTTGGTTGTGGACGTGGTGGTGGATTTGGAGGTTTTGGAGGAGGTGGTGGTTGTGGAGGTGGAGGTGGAGGTGGAGGAGGAGGTGGTGGTGGAGGTGGTGGAGGAGGTGGAAGAGGTGGTGGTGATGTTGGTTGTGGAGGTGGTGGTGGATTTGGAGGTTTTGGAGGTTTTGGAGGTTTTGGAGGTGGTGGTGGTTGTGGAGGTGGAGGTGGAGGAGGAGATGGTGGTGGAGGTGGTGGAGGAGGTGGAAGAGGTGGTGGTTGTGGTGGTGGTGGCGGAGGATGAGGAGGAGGTGGTGGTGGTGGCGGCGGTGGTTGTGGAGGTAGTGAATGTGGTGGTGCAAGTGGTGGAGTTGGATGTGGAAGTGGAGGTGGTGTCATTTTTAAAAATGAATGATGGTATTTTGGGAATTAAAAAAATTCATTAAATGTTCATTTCTGCTTCTTTTGAAAGCAGCTTTGAAAAGCAACCCAAAGTCTGCTTTTAAAAGCTGTTGTCAAAAGGCCATTGCTTTTAAAATAATCGGGATATTTTCTTTTTACCAAATACCTTAAACTGCTTAACTTTAAAGTGAAGCAGGTTTTTGGCGAAAAAAAACAATCTTAAACGGGGCCTAAGTCAGCCGAAAAGCTGAAACGATCTAGAGAGAATCACTCTCAAAAATAACTTTTCTATAACTCCTTTCAACGGCCATAATTTCCATGAATCTAGTCCAATAATTAGTCTAAAATTAACTGATAGTACACCTTACTACTAAACTATTTATTGAATTATTAATTTACCCTAATATAAATTGAACAAACAGGATATATATATTGAATTGTGAAACAAACGTAATTTTAATACATACTCTCCATATTCAACCCTAAGTAGACCCTCGGAGTGTTTGGATAGATAAAAAATAGTCGGAATTTAACAAAAACTTTGTATTTGAATCACACACGCCAAATGACACTTTGGATACCTTAAACAAGGAATGTTGAAATTCTGTGTGGAATCTCTATTTATATTCGTTTGGTAGCTCGTTGGTTTTTCGGTTATCGGTGCCATTGTTTTTGGCTGTTAAGCTGTTTTTGCATATTGTCTATTTGATGTTAACAGAAATTCTTCTCTTTGAATAGTCTTTGCTGGTTAATAACATTAAATTAATATGATCAGAAATTCCAGATTAGAGCCTTCCATTGCTTTTGAGTTTCCAAACTAGTTTTAAGTGTGGTTGATGATTTGTCCAAAATATTTCTATACCTTGAATAAATTTTTTATTTGAGCTTTGGTTAGCCATCCTTGGTTTCGCTATAAAATAAATAAATTCATTCTTTCGTTTTGAGTCTTTCAGCACCTTATTAGCAAACACACAGATTGAAGAAAATTGGGCTAGCTGCCTCTGGCTATGTTGCCTTATACTTATAGTGATCATATATAATGCTTTTATGTTATATATGATCACTATACAATTTTAATTCACTTTTCTGCAATTGGTTCTGATCTTGCCCTGGCTTTGTGTGAGAGGCTCGATGTTTCCCATTTTGACCATGGCCTTGGCAAAGTGCTTGAAGAATGCAAATGTGTGTTGTTTTGTAAAAGGTCGGCAGCAAGGTGAGTTTGGTGGTTTGATAGTGTTCGGCAATTAGGGATCTCGAATGGGTTTGGTGTTGTGTGATAGAGTGTATTAGGGTGCGCCAAGGGTATTTTTGGTAGTTAAATAGGGTGTAATTAGTTAATTTTACATTTTGATTTAAATATTAGGGTGTACTTTAAATCACAGAGTATACTCAGTTAATTTTAAGGTTCGTTTAACAACCTAAGTGCATTATCACAAAGTCTTTCCATCCAAGTCAAACTCCCAGCAAAAATATTTCCATGTTTAATTGGCAAAGGGAATCAATTAATTAGCAGATAAGCTATTCTAATACCATTTGATCTTAAACACGTGGCATTATAAGGTTAAAAACAAAGTTCAGCTAGGATCCTGTTTAATTTAAACTTGGCAGATTTGACTCTAAGAAGAAGAGAAAAACGAGGACACTTTTTATATAAAGGGGAGTTTTACATAAAATTAGCCAGGAAATTGGCCATTGACCAAAAACAAAACCAGAAAATTGATCGGAGCCATGGACTCGTTGCGACGTCCAGTCGATCGTCACCCATTGAATTGGGCACGGCTTATGAGTCGTTTATCCGCAAGGGAAACGGTTATGTTTGGTTTTAAGGATTTTAAGGAAACAAAGGTGAAACCCAAAACCCTAATTTTTATGTTTGGTTACTTGGAAAGTGTAGGAATAGGAAGGAAATTTGATTTTTTTGTTTTTCTTAATGGGTTTCTTTAGTTGTATGTGAGCTGTTAGTGAAGTGCACTGTTTGGATGAGTTGGTTTGTGCGTCTAGGGATTTAGGAATTTGGAAACACAAATTGTAAAGAGAGTCATCTCAATAAAAATATGAGAAACTGATGATGATATATTTTATTGGTAGAAAGAATTAGGAATTTGAGAAATTTTCTGGTTGTGGGTTTCTGATCTAAATTCTTTCTTTTGTATGGTCAGCTGGATGTTGGAGAACTAGCTGTTACTCCCAAAGGTAAAATGCATATATACAACAAAACCAAATATATTAATTAGCTTCATGCATATATATATATATATATTGAGCTGCATTTGATCTTTCTAGTTTTGTTTTCTTACCCTATTCTTGTTGTGTTGTCATGTTCATGTTCTGCTAATGATGAAGTAATTGTTGCTGTCGACAATCTTCGTTTAGATGGGAAGTGTTTACACCCAAAATAAACAGTCAATGAGAGCAAGACACGTGGAGAGAATGGGGCTTGGTCAGAGGAGCCTTCGGCACCTGGCTTACCGATCGCTCCATTAGGGCAACGCCCTCTCCTGGGACACGTGGCACTCTCCCAGGCGACTTTCACAGTCCCACATCGACATTATCAACAAATGCATACCTCCCAAGGCCTATAAAAGGAGGCCAGCTATCCCAATATAGAGGTAATTAGAACTTACGGCATACAAGCCTATTGATCTGTTAGTTAAACTTTCTATTCCCGAACTTACTTAAGCATCGGAGAGCCTACGGCCGGTACCACACCGGTACCCTAGGTCTTATCGAGCGCTCTCTTATTTTGCAGATCGCTCCCTCCCCGAAGCCCTTGGATTACCGAAGGCATAAATCACTAAGTTGACCCTCTAAGTCAGAAAACCACTTTTGGCGTCGACGGCTGGCGCCGTCTGTGGGAAATTGTCGAATCAACCCTTTATCCCAAAATTAATGGGGACCACCGCGAAAACCACGTTCGTACCGCAGGAGGGGATGCCGTTCGGCATGCCTGGCGGGATGAGCCCAGCTCCACCCCCATACACACCGGCAACTAATCCCCCTGCGACCCAAGCCGCAGAAAACGCGGAGCTCTTAGCACAAGTCGTGTCCCTTCGGCAGGACATGGCTAGGATGCAGGAACACAACAACCTTCTCTCAACCAGAGTGGAAGAAACACAACAGCCTGAACCAGCAGCAAAACACAGAACATTCAAACGGAACTGCGTCCGAGAACCTACAGACTCCTCGTCGCGCGAAGAAGGGCAAGAGGGCGGCAAGAGCAACGCCTGCACCGTCTAAACAACTGGTGGTCCCGGCACCAAAAAATAGGCCCCACGGGCCGAGGAAAGTCTATTCCGAACTGCCGACATAGGCTATTAGAACGGGAGGCCGAACGACATACCGAACGGCAGGAGTCGCCAATCAGGATTAATGCCCATCTGGATGATCCCCGACTAAGGGGCTTGGGAGGAAGTCTCTGACCGAAGGATACCGGTCCTGGAGTCCACGGCAAAGACTGACCAGCGTGCGTCCCTCCCACGAGTCGGTCATCCTCCTACCGTTCGGCAACCCCGACGAAGTTCTCCGCGGCCAATCCTGCCAGGTCCCAGGCGCGATCGGCACATCAGATCCAGAGGAAATACCGGGCAGGGACCCTGTCATTCGCCTCCTCCTTCAGAGAGTGCAGAAGATGGAGGATGATCGGACTCGTTCACAGGAGCCTGAATGTGGAAGGCTTCGGCCAGGACCCTTCACCGAGCGTATAAAGCGCTCACGGCAGGATAGAGACGTACAGCCCCTGCGCATTACCTGCCTACACGGGGGTGGAGGATCCGTTGACGCACCTTCATTCTTTCCAATCAGCGGTGGGGTGCCGAGGGCTAAGCGACGAAGGACTGTGCCTTCTGTTCCCCTCTTCACTCACCGAAGCAGCTCTCGCTGGTTCTACCGTTTGGAATCAGGGGACGGTCGATTCCTTCGACGAGCTGAAGCGGATTTTCCTGAACCATTTTATGATCCAACGGACAGACTGTACTCTGCCGATGATCTATATACCGTCCGACAGAGAGATGACGAACCGTTGCGAGAGTATGCCGCACGATTTAGCCACGAATACTCAAGATGTCCGGATACCGATGGCAGGGCAGCCTGACGGCGCCTTCAAAAGTGGCCTACGGTCCTCACACTTCCGGTATCTGGGTACACAGCAGCAATTGCCGTACGTACGGCGAACTCATGAAGCAAACGGCAATTCATGCTAAAGCCGAATACTTCAATTCGAGAGCCGAGCCCCCGAATCGGGAGAACGAACCCATGCAGCGTCCCCTCTACGGCACCGGCATCACCGTTCGCACCGGCCGCACAAACTGCCGAGTACCCCGAGAGCCACAAGCGCAAAGATACCGGAAGTTCCCAAAGGGGCATTCCAAGAAAAACAAGAGCAGGTACGGCAGGGACAACTGACCGTGCGCCACCCCAGCTCACAACCAGGGAACGGAAGTGTTCACCCTACTCAACACTTCTTACGAAGCGGTACTAATGAACGAGAGTGAGATCATCCCGAAGCGTCCTTCCGGAAGCCAAATCGGCAAGATAGCCGCGATAGGGAAATTCTGCCAGATACCATCAGCAGAACAGCCACAATACCGAGGATTGCATAAGTCTGCGGAAAATTGTCAAGCGGTTGATTCGGGAAGGCAAACTGGATCAATATTTAGCCAGGCCCCAGGCGCCGGTGCCGAACGCCAATCGGCAAATCAACATGATCAGCACCATCAGCGGAGGCCCTACTCTCGCCGGGGCATCTACCGATCGATGAAGCAGGTGCGTAAGGGCGGCACAGTACCCCCAAGTCCTCGGCATCGAAGCCGCCGGCACACTAAAATGCCGAAGGTCATGTGGGAACCCATCACCTTCTCTGAGGAAGAAGAAGAAGGGATCATCTATCCACATGACGACCCTATGATCGTCCGAGCCGAGATTGCCGAATTCGATGTCGGAAGAGTCCTGATTCGACACCGGAGTTCGGTAAACGTCATCTTCGCCGATGCCTTCAAAGAGCTCGGAATAGATGACAGTTCAGGGTCGACCGGCAACTCTCGCCTCTCCTCAGCTTTTCGGGAGACTTAGTCCAGCCAATCGGCAGTGTGAGTTTGCCGATCGCCTTCGGCGTGACCCCACGGAGGACCATGGTCTACGACCAGTTCCTTGTGGTGGACTGCCCAACGGCATATAACGTCATAGTCGGCCGAACGGCACTCACGGCGATCAAAGCACACTTGTCCCCCCACATGCTACTCATGAAGTTCCCAACCTGCTACGGCACGGGGGCAATGGGGGCGATCAGCTGAGCGCCCGAACTGCTACGCCACGGCATTGAAATCGGCAGCTCCGCACAAGCAAAGGGAAACCTTCACGGTCGAGGCTTGCCGAACGGCAATGAACCTGGACGATCCAAGGGAAGAAACACCAACTCCGGTGGCGCAACCTGCCGAAGATCTCGAGACCGTGGCGCTAGACGAAAGTCGGCCGCAGAGGAGCGTCCGGATTGGTACCATGCTGAAAGCCGCCCTCCGAGCCGAATTGATACAGTTCCTTCGGCAGAATTCGAAAGTCTTCGCCTGGTCCTACAACGACATGCCGGGCATATCCCCTGACGTCATCAGCCACAAACTGAGCATCTCACCGGCCTTCAAACCTGTCCGTCAAGGCGCCGATCCTATGATGCCGAACGGTACGAAGCTATGAAGAATGAAGTAGACAAACTAATGACCATAGGCTTCATCCGGAGGCAGGCAGACCCGAGACTGGTTGGCAAACTCTGTAATGGTTCGGAAGGCAAAGGGCGGATGGCGAATGTGCCAGGACTATACCGACCTCAATAAGGCCTCTCCGAAAGATAGCTTCCCGTTACCGCGCATCGATCAGCTGGGTAGACGCCACTGCCGGACACGAACTGCTCAGCTTCATGGACGCGTACGCGCTGGATACAACCAGATCTTCATGCACCCTGCCGCAGCGAACACACGGCGTTCATAACCGACAAAGGCTTATACCTGCTATAACGTCATGTCGTTCGGTCTGGAAAATGGGGGGCGACCTACCAAAGGCTGGTCAACCGGATCTTCGCTGAGCAGATCGGCAGGACAATGGAGGTCTACGTGGATGACATGCTAGTAAAGAGCCGAACGGCAGAAGAGCATCTGAAAAACCTATCGCTCATGTTCGGCATCTTGAAGGATTACCGAATGAGACTCAACCCAACGAAGTGCGCCTTCGGCGTATCTTCGGGGAGATTCCTGGTTTCATGATCAGCCAGAGGGGTATCGAGGCCAACCCCGACAAAATCAAGGCCATACTCGACATGGAGGTGCCGAAGACGCAAAAGGACGTCCAAAGCCTTCCCGGGGCGAGTGGCAGCCCTCACTCGCTTCATCTCCAAAGCCACAGACAAGTGTGCACCGTTCTTCAAAGCCTTGAAAGGGGGCAAACACCATATAGAGTGGACCGCCGAATGCGACAAAGCGTTTCAAGACTTGAAGGACTACATGGGCAGAGCTCCACTGTTGTCAAAGCCCCTACCTGGAGAAAACTCTCCCTGTATCTATCGGTATCCAACACTGCCGTCAGTTCCGTCCTGACCCGGATCCCAGAGAAGGCAGAGCTGCCGATCTTCTACGTCAGCAAGGCCCTACAGGGGCAGAGTCTCGGTACCCCCCACTCGAGCAGCTAGCTTTGGCTTTGGTCCTGCCTGCCCGACGATTGAGGCCCTATTTCCAGGCCCACACCATCATCGTCCTCACAAACCAGCCCTTCCGGCAGGTTTTTCAAAAACCAGGAAACATCTCTGAACCCAGACCTCCGAGAAGGACAAGCCGGTACCCTAGGTCTTACCGAGCGCTCTCTTATTTTGCAGATCGCGCTCCCTCCGAAGCCCTTGGATTACCGAAGGCATAAATCACTAAGTTGACCCTCTAAGTCAGAAAACCACTTTTTGGCGTCAACAGGGAAGAACTACAGTATTTGGTGTTATAGGATGCTTTTGTATGTCCTGAAAGATCTTACACGTGTGCTCTATGCGCCATGGCCAAGATTTCTGGTAGAAACCGAAGCAAGTGTTGAAGAAATTGCTATATCAAGGGCTGCTGAAGAGATATGGAACAAGAATGACTCCCTGTGTTTTCATACAATCTTGAACCATCTATCTGATGATCTCTTCCTTCATTACTCAAAGAGGGGGAAGAAAACAAGTGCTAAGCAACTGTGGCATGAGCTACAATCGAGGTTTGGAGAACACGATTCTTGCGTTCCAGATTACCTGGAATATCATGTCCTTGAAGAGGAACCAATGGTGGAGCAAGTTGAAGAACTGAATGCAAGGTTCAAAGAACTGTTTAAATGTGAAGAAATGGCGATAGATGAGGAATTTCATGTGAATACAATCATCTCCAAACTCCCCCCCTCTTGGGAGGATGTGCGCATCGAGTTGATGCGTGAGGATGAGGAGGAGCATCTGTCTATTGCAAAGCTGATGGATCGCTTGAAGGTTGAAGAACAATCACGCATCAATTAATTAATCACAAGGAAAGGAAAGTAGTAGTAGACTATAGTAGTATTAGTTGCAAGTTTGGTTTTTGGGATATATGGCAGGTAGAAAGTAGTGTATGATCGATCCATGTCCGTCCTTAGTTTTAAGGAATTAGGGCACAGGCCACACCACCACCACCTGCTGGGATTTTATGTTTCCATGCTTTGATTTTCTTATAAAATTGATTACATTATTTTTATTCAATTGCTCTCACTATTTAACCAGTCACGTATTTGTTATTGTAATCACCTATTGGAAAAAATAACAAGTGTCACAAAAAGGATATTTTTTGTTGTAATTCAACCTCAATACTATTTTTTCTTTATCCCAAACCTCAATACTACGGAGGTTACCCAAGTTTTTGCACATGCGATTAATGAGGGGAAAATCTGCAATTTTACATTTTATACTTAATTGCTTAAAATAATGCAAATGATCTACTAGTGTAGTGGTTTGGAGCAATTGCTCCCTCATGAAAGGTCACGGGTTCGAGTTCTAGTATACGTGTAGTGTGTGAGTTTAATATGTTATCGTCCTTCTCAATAGGAAATGTATTTAAAAAAATGAACAACTTATTGACTACAAACCAAAGCTCCCTAAAAAAACTAATAAATTATTTTTTTTAAATATAATTGAAAATTAAGAAAAGAACCCCCCAACGATTAAAATAAACAAATAATGACAGAGATAATAGAGATGTTGTGGGTTAGGGAATGCTTTGAATTTTTCTCAATCTTTGTTGTGGGTTATGGTTGGGTATTGATTTGTTTTGAGTTTTTACAAGTTGGGGTTGTGATTTTTGTGGTGGGTGGAACGAGTAGGAAGAGGTGGGTGGTGTCAGGTTGGTTGGGGCGTGGAGAAGTTCTGGGAGGGAGAGTCGGAGGGGGCTGAGGGGTACGAAAAGGGTTTTCTGTGTTTTTTAATTATTATAATTTTATGTTTTTTACTTTAATTTTTTTTCTCAAAATTTTAATTATTGTTAAGGTGGAAAATGACCAAATTGCCTCACATGCTTGGCACATGATATTTTTAACAAAAAAATTGATGGAATTTGAGGAAAATTAATGATAAAGGGAAATTGGCTAAAAAATAATTGAGATCCTTAATTTTCTTTTATATTTAAAAAAACAAAGAAAGAGAAATAGTGATAAATCGAAAGTTACGTTCAAATTTAGGGAGTATATCAATAATTTAGCCTTTTTTAATTGGGGTTTTTTTATATATAGTATTTTAATCAATTAAGTATTAAAAAAGTGAGTCCCACATATGCCGAATCATCACTTAACAGCAAGCTTAAGAGCATAGTCGCATTGCAAAAAACTTACAAACATAAGGTCTTTATTGTCAAAATTGAAAATGCCGGGACAAACACATGCCTTAAGGTTAAGTGGACAATTGCAGGATGCCATATTGAAAATAACCGTAGCTGCTACTATCATATTATCAAGAGGATTAGCATATGACGCTTGGTTCGTGCATATTAGAGTCCTGGTATTGCATATTCGTCCTTCTGTTGCTTCTTATTTTTCAAACAATGTTGCAGATTGCACAGCCTGGCCAGGAGGGCTGGAAATCAAGTCTTTTTATAAACGTATCTATTTAGAAACAAAACTCAGAAGAGCCAAAAGTATGACAAGGGGTGACATTACCATATACATTGATGAAAAACAATCCTCTATCCAATAGACAAGGCAAAACTAACAAGGTTTGTTGGTCTAATATTTACAAATCTCAACCCTGAGGCTAGATTGTGATACATCATTTACACGTCAGAAAGTGCAAGAAAATTAAAAGCTCTGCAGACTCATGGGTTTACGTATAGGCGCCTGTATAAGAGTGTGGAGATGATCCTAACTGACTCTCTCTCATCCGTTTCAGTTTCAGTTGGACAAAGCAGTCCTAAGTTTGGGGGTAGTATAAGGGATCAAGGAGAGGTAACTCATATGGCAGAATAGCAGCTAAAGTTCTCTGAAATCTTCCGTGACCGGCTTTCGGGAATCCAGTTCATTTCGGAGAATATGATGGAGTACACAGGACTAAATGTTACTTTCAGAATTCTTACAATATGCTAAAAACAATTTTTGACTCCTCCAAATTTAGCAATCGAAGGCTCTGGGTTGATGTTTTGGCCATAAACGACATGACACTTGAAATAGATTTCATGTATAAATGTAAATGATACTCATCAACTAAAAATTTATACAGATGTGAATAAGAAATGATCAAAAGACATCAGGAAAGTGGCATAAAATATAGTAGAAGTAGGCATCAAGAAAAATCATTCACGTTGATTTGCAACAGGGACAAGAGTTTCCTATAAATTGCACATGCCTAAATTGCAAAGATTACAGAAATTCATAAGAGAATTTCCATGCTTCAGTTGCAGTAGATAAAGGAAAAAGAACTTACCTCAAGAACCAAAGTGGCTACCATGACAGTGAGTACAGACATTGCCATCAACATTGACTCTATGATGCCTAACTTTCTCCAGTAACTGCTGCATACACTCAGCAGGATTTACCAGATCACCTTCTGGAGTACCCCAGAAAGCAAATGCCGCCTCCACTTGCTGTAAAAGGAAGAATATTAGAAACTTTGGCCAAATATAGACTAAAATCAAACACAGAATGTAGATTATTAAGGAGGGAAACTTGTGACAGAAGCTTCCTGAGTTCATAATTTCATTGAGGAACTGCATTTGTCTACAACCACAACACACAAACAAGATAAATGCAACGGATCTCCAGAACTGTTAAGGAAAAACTAACAAGGCAAAACCTTTGAAGGTGAATTCGGGTTCAAGAAGTTGAGTTTCATAAACAAACATAAAATTACTAATGAATTTCCAAGTTCCAATTGAAAAATCAAATCACACAACCTTATTCCTAGTAATAAATTTAGCTCTGCAGACCCGTGGGTTTACATATAGGCGCCTGTGTAAGAGTGTGGAGATGATCCTAACTCACTCTCTCTCATCCAACAAAGACTTAGGCTGACCATTTTGAAAATGCTGCTCAGGCTGGGACTTTACTTTTGCAGCAAGCCGCGCTTGAATTAGTTTTTCGCTTGCAATAGCCTCCTGTACCTTGCTTTGAACTGAATTGCAAAGGTCATGAAAATGGCTCCTCAGGTAGAAGTTAGAACACCCACCTACAGACATCAATTACCATATTAGAGCATGCATGATCTACCAATAAGGGCGATATATGAATATGAGTGTGGTATTAATATTCCGTTTCAGTTGGACAAAGCAGTCAGAAGTTTGGGGGCAGTATAAGAGATCAAGGAGAGGTAACTTATATGGCAGAATAGCAGCAACGGTTCTCTGAAATCTTCTGCGACTGGCTTTCGGGAATCCAGTTCATTTCAGAGAATGGAGTACAGGACTAAATATTACTTTCAGAATTCTTACAATATGCTAAAAACAATTTATGACATATCCTTTTATATATATATATATATATATATATATATTGTTTAGATTTAGAATAGTAAACGTAGACGTTCTAGAATGAAACATACATGAATTTACAATTGATAGTTTGAGTGTGGAAGTGCAGTTCAGGATGCCTCTTTTATTGTTCTAATACAGATTGAAAAGACTAAGGCAAAGAGGAAATCTGTTTTAGCCCTCAGGAACTTTCAAGTTACAAGCCAGAATCCTTCTGCATTCTTGCTTTCTTACTCCATACTTGGTAAAATAGATTTAACACCAAAATCTTCTCTCATCCAGTTCAAGACTCCATAAGTTTCTTCAGCCATAAAGTTCATATTAGTTTCCCAAAACTATTTCTAACAAAATGCTGCAGATATTACCCGGGATCAAGTTTCCGCAGCCATCCCTGCAAAACATAATTGTATAAGATCAGTTATTGATGACCACACCAATGATAATATAAATTCGAGCAAATTGCCTCTCAGATTTGTATAAGATCAGTTATTGTCTATTCCGGCTACTCATGGTAAACCTATTATAATACAAAAAACTATCATATTCGTTTTTCTGAGACAATTCATTTAAATTTATAAAGAGAAGAGAAAGGAGTAAAGGATATATGAGAAATTCATATATTGCAAAGATTACAGAAATTCATATGAGAATTTGCATGCTTCAGCTGCAGTAGATAAAGGAAAAAGAAATTACCTCAAGAACCAAAGTGGTTACCATGAAAGTACAGACATTGACTCTATGACGCCTAACTTTCTCGAGTAACTGCTGCATACGCTCAGCAGGATGGACCAGATCACCTTCTGGAGTACCCCAGAAAGCAAATGCCTCCTCAACTTGCTGTAAAAAGAAGAAGATTAGAAACTTTGGCCAAATATAGACTAAAATCAAATACAGAATGTAGATTAAGGAGGGAAACTTGTAGCAGAAGCTTCCTGAGTTCATAATATCATTGAGGAACTGCATTTGTCTACAACCACAACACACACAATGATGAATAAACCAAAAAAGGAGTGAATACTACACATATATCACATATTTCAATTGTGCTTGACAAAATTCATGCTTTGAGACAAGAAAGTATTACCAGGGGAAGTTGGATTGAAAAGCATTCTAATACAAAATTCTTTCTTTGCGTAATCTTAGCATAAAGGAGGAATATATATTTAAAGGGCAAATATCAAACTTGCAAGTTATTTAATAAGGAACACGCACACAAGATAAATGCAATGGATTTCCAGAATTGTTAAGGAAAATCTAACAAGGCAAAACCTTTGAAGGTGAATTAGGGTTCAAGAGAGTTGAATTTCATAAACAAACATAAAATTATTAATGAACTTCCAAGTTCCTATTGAAAAATCAAATCATACAACCTTATCCCAATCATTCCTAGTAATAAATTTAAGTTGCCTCACCATTTTACCTCAATGAAAGCCTTTGGATCTGGGCACTTGTGTTGCTTAGATAGTCTGAGTGTGCACTCTGCAGCAGTACGCCCATCACGAAGAGCAACAGCCTTGAAATTACTCTTATCACTTTTAGAGAGTTCAACAGTCGTGCCTAAATCAAGGAAAATGACATGAGGCTTTGATTTGAAGAGTCGCTTCCGAGAAGACTTGCTCTGAGCCACCTGGACAAGGATATTTCCAGGATGCATGTCTGCATGAATAAAGTTGTCCACCTGAAAGAAGAAATTCTTGTTGGAGTTTTGATTATTATTCAGATTTCTTGTAGGAGAAGTATTTGAGAAAATGCAGTAGAGAAAACAGATTTTTCGTGAGTGTAAGAGAGAGAGAATATGACTCAGCTCCAATAGCAATAGATTGCAACGTACACACTGATTTCGTTTCTAACAGAAACATTCCTTTTGTACAGCTAAGAATATGATCTCAGCCTTACAATTTAGTGTCAGCAATCTGAGCTGCACACTTGGCATGAGTTAGGACTTATGAGACCTACACTCTAGAATAAAATCTAAGCCTTACATCTGTCAACTAACAGATTTAAACCAGGAAACAGATTTACATTTCAACATTCCCTTCTAAATTGTTAACTGGTTTAACACCAAGTAATCCTCTCAAATAGTTGAAACGATCTTTAGGCAGAGCTTTAGTGAAAATGTCAGCCACTTGTTCTTCAGACTTGCAGTATCTCAAGTCCACTACACCATCCTGCAAAGCATCTCTAATGAAATGGTACCTGCGGTTGATGTGCTTAGTTTTCTGATGGAAAACTGGGTTCCTTGTCATGGCAATGGCAGAGGTATTATCTACCATTAATGGAGTTGCCTCAGTCTGCATTTCTCCAAAGTCTTCAAGCACGAATCTCAGCCATATAGCTTGTGTGGTAGCCTCACTTGCACTGACATATTCAGCTTCAGCTGTAGAGAGAGCTACACTATGTTGTTTGACTGATGCCCAAGAGAATGCTCCACTGCCAAAAGAGAAAGCATAACCTGAAGTGCTTCTCATATCATCTTGACTTCCACTCTAATCACTATCACAGTACCCAATTAGAACAGCCTCATTTCCCTTCTGATATTCTATACCAAAATCAATTGTGCCTTGGATATACCTCAGCACCCTCTTAGCTGTTCCATGGTGTTTCTTAGTTGGACAATGCATGAACCTAGCTAATAAGCTAGCAGCAAACATAATGTCAGGTCTTGTAGCTGTCAAATACAAAAGACTACCTACAATCTGCCTGTACTCATTCTCATCTGCAGGATCACTTCCATCATCCTTGCACAATTTTTCACTTGCCACAAGAGGAGTACTAACTGGCTTACATTGTTTCAAACCAAACTTGTTCAGCAAAGTCAGAGCATACTTCTTTTGATTTATAAAAATGCAGGATTCAGTTTGAATCACTGCCATACCAAGGAAATGATATAAAAGACCTAAGTCAGTCATTTCATACCTTCTCATCATTTCAGATTTGAACTCTGCAATCAATTCCCCACTGCTTCCTGTATACACAATGTCATCAACATAGATTGAGACAATTAGAGTTCCTGAGTCTTCCTTAGTCTTGCAGTACAATGTAGCCTCGCTTGTGCTTCTGACATAACCACAGCTAACAAGATAAGCATTTATTTCTTCATACCAAGCTCTCGGAGCCTGTTTTAAACCATACAAGGCTTTCTTCAGTTTGTACACCTTGTCTTCATAGTTTGTAGTCACAAATCCATACGGTTGATCTACATAAACCTCCTCCTTAAGCACACCATTTAGGAATGCAGACTTGACATCTAATTGATATAGCTTCCACCCCTTTTGAGCTGCCAAAGCAATGAGAGTTCTAATTGTGTCAAGTCTGGCCACAGGAGCAAAAGTCTCATTGAAGTCAATTCCAGGCTTTTGTGCATAGCCTTTGACCACCAACCTAGCTTTATGCTTCTGTATTGAGCCATCAAGGTTCAATTTGGTTTTATAAACCCATTTCACACCTATCACAGGTTTGTCACTTGGTCTGTCAACTAGCTGCCAAGTTTCATTCTTCTCAATCATTTCCATTTATGTTTCCATTGCCTTTTGCCAAGCCTTATCCTTTGAAGCTTCTGCAAAATTCTCTGGCTCAATGATGCTCATATTGCATCTAGCATAGATCTCAGTGATGTCTCTAAGCTTCACAGGTGTAGAACTTGGAGAATCACTTGATGAACCAGCATTAGCAGCAGCTGTGGTCACCTCCATGGGGCTGGAGATATTGTCTATCATTGTTTCTTCATCTTCCTCTTCAGAGCTTCTGAGAGTATCTTCAACCTCCATTGGGATAGGGATAGAAACAACAGTTTGCTTGTTCCAATCCCATACCTGAGTTCTCATCAAAGATCACACTTCTAGATGTAGTGACCTTGTTGGTTTGCAAATTGTATACTCTGTACCCCTTTTCACATTTGCCATAACCAACAAAAATGCACTTCACAGCTGCATCTTCCAGTTTAGATCTCAATTGATTTGGCACATGACAGAAAAGAGAACCAAACACTCTAAAGTGCTTCACTCCTGGCTTTCTGCCACTGAAACCTTCAAAAGGAGTTAGATTATCCAAGGATTTCGTAGGGCATCTGTTCAGAATATAGACAGCTGTATTCACTGCCTCTCCCCAGAAGTTATATGGTAGTTTCTTCTCATTCATCATAGCTTTGCTCATCTCTACAATGGTCCTGTTCTTCCTCTCAGCAACTCCATTTTGCTGAGGTGAATAGGCCACTGTGAGTTGTCTTTCCAAGCCAATTTCCTCACAAAACTGCAGAAATTCAGTGGAAGTATATTCTCCACCTCTGTCACTTCTAAGTTTCTTGATTTTGTAGCCGCTTTGTAATTCCACCATAGCCTTAAATTTCTTGAAGATATTAAACACTTCTGACTTGAATTGCATGAAATACACCCAGCACATTCTAGTGCAGTCATCAATGAAGGTCAAGAAGTATTTGTTTCCACCTATTGTGGTAGTCTGCATTGGTCCACAGACATCTGAATGAACTAGTTCCAGAGGAACACTAGCTCTCCAAGTTTTCTCTTTACTAAAAACCTCCCTGTGAGATTTGCTAATTGCACAGGCTGGACAGATTTCTGTTTGCACTACCAATTTCAGGCAATCCATAGACAAGCTCATGTTGTTGTAACAACTTCAAACTCTGCAAATTCAAATGACCAAACCTCCTATGCCAGCACCAAGTGGATTCTTCAATTGTTGCTTTCATAGCCACAGAGTTTGCATATTTTAATGAGAGTGAGAAACATCTGTTTCCTGTCATGGAAACCTTTGCCACCAGATTTTCCATTGACCTATCATCAAATATTTCCACCATTGAATTTTCAAAAACTAGGAAATAGCCATGCTCTACCATTTGACCTACACTGAGCAAATTTTCATCCAATCCTGGCACAAGCATAACCTCTTTTATATACCTAGGTCCAGCCTTAGTATCAATCACCAAAGTGCCCTTCCCAGTTGCTTGCACCAAGTCTCCTGTGCCCATTTTCACTTTTGCAGTGACTTTAGTATCAATATTGACTAGAAGGGATGCGTGTGAGGTCATATGATTGCTGCATGCGCTGTCCACATACCACACACCATTGTTCTTCACTCCTGGAGCAGCATGACATGCATAGAACATATTGCCTTCTTCTTCCTTGTGTGATGCATAATTAGCAGCTTGATCTGGTTTTCCTTTGCAGTCTTTAGCTATATGACCAAACCTATCACACTTATAGCATTTAGGTTTGCCTTTGAACCAGCAAACGCCATAGTGCAATTTGTTACAGGTTTTACAAGGAACCTTGGCTCCTTCAGTCTGATTTTCCTTCTTGGAATTGTTTTCAGACTTGGTATCCCACTGCTTCCCTTTTTGAGATTTCCAATTCTTCTTAGATTTAGAACCTCCTGCCTGCCCTGAGTGTGATTGGTCTTTAGAGCTCACATTTAGACTAGAGAATGCCTTCTCAGTCACTCTCTCATTATGCCTTTGCAATCGTTGCTCATGAGATTTCAAAGAGCCTATAACCTCTTGAACCCCAATAGTTTCTGTGTCTTTTGTTTCCTCTATAACTTCAGCAATAGAATCATATTCTCTGGATAAACTAATCAAGAGTTTCTGAACAATTCTTTGCTCAGTTAACTCTTCACCATAAGCCTTCATTTGATTCACTAGCTCAAGCAGTTTATTGACATATCCAGATAATGACTCATCATCATGCATACGTGTATATTCAAATTCTCTTCTAAGAGCTTGAAGTTTCACAGATCTCACCTTCTTATCACCTCTGAACTCTTGTTGCAGGACCTCCCATGCATCCTTGGCTGATTCTTTCAATGCAATTCTGGGGAAGATGTCGTCAGAAACTGCACCTTGGATCAGTCTCAAGCTTTGGCATCCTTTGCAACGCTCTCTTCCAAAACAAGCTTTTGAGCTGCAGTCTAGCCTCTACTTCTTCCTTCTTCACAGGTTGATCAAATCCTTTTTCAACCATATCCCACAGCTTGTGAGATTTGAAGATCGTGCACATCTTTATTCTCCAGAAGTCATAGTTGCTGCCATTGAAGATTGGAGCACGAAGCTCACCCGTTCCAGATCCAGCCATGTGAGACCAGAAATAGAGAGTATCTCACTACGATTCCACTACGCCCAGAACTTAGATCTGAACCTTCGCTCCTGATACCATGTTGGAGTTTTGATTATTATTCAGATTTCTTGTAGGAGAAGTATTTGAGAAAATGCAGGAGGAGAAAACGGATTTTTCGTGAGTGTAAGAGAGAGAGAATATGACTCAGCTCCAATAGCAATAGATTGCAACGTACACACTGATTTCGTTTCTAACAGAAACATTCCTTTTGTACAGCTAAGAATATGATCTCAGCCTTACAATTTAGTGTCAGCAATCTGAGCTGCACACTTGGCATGAGCTAGGACTTATGAGACCTACACTCTAGAATAAAATCTAAGCCTTACATCTGTCAACTAACAGATTTAAACCAGGAAACAGATTTACATTTCAACAATTCTGATAACTTAGAACATACTGAAAAGTAGCAAAGACCAGAACTTCTGAACTCTCACTAATAATTAAACCACAAGAAATCCAGGAGAATCAAATCTCTCTCTCTCTCTCTCTCTCTCCCCCCCCCCCCCCCCTTGATTTCTTGACTTAATCCGATCATTCCCTTGAAGATCATCGATCGACACATTCCCCTTGTTCATAAGTTTCCACCAAAACAGCAGGATGCACAAGTGGATACAAAGGCTTGGGGAAACAGACATACTTCCATCTATCGGACAGCCTTTTCCAAGCAATCATGTCTCACTGCACTTGTTGCTAGAATGACCTGGAATAATTACTCCGGACAAACTTCTGGCGGTATTGTACAATGAGAAGGTATTTCCTCTAGCAGGAAACGTATATATAGTCCCTGGAGAATCTGGATTGGGGAAGACGGAGGCCAACTCTAACAATTGTCCGCTTCATATTTCAAAACGAAGAGCACCAAATATAAACAATTACACCAATTCCAGTGTATCACCACTAATTAAATGCGATAGAATCAGAAATCTTCTTTACAAGTTAAATCCTTGAACACACTCGCTCATATATTACTGAATAAATGGCCTGGGCGGGCGCTAGGCGGGCTAGGCGGTCACAACTCACAAGGCGGGCGCTAGGCGGTCGCTAGGAGGCCGCTGAGGCGGTCTGGCGGTCGCTGAGGCGGTTGCTAGGCGGTCTGCAGGCAGGCGCTAGCGCCTAGAAAAAAAAATATGCGGTGCTATGAGAGAGAGAGAGAGAGAGATGAGGATTGAAGAAGAGAGGTCGCTGGTGGGGCTAGAAGACGGCTCATGTTCGAATGAATTCAAGGAGATCCATTCTATCTCGTAGTCATTATATTGTATTTATAGCGTATAGCCGCACGGCTATACTGCCAGATATTCTATATTTTTTTTTAAATTAAAAAATATATATATATATAGTAGGATCCTTTTTTTCTTTTAAATTTTTTCCCTAATTTTCATTTATCGATAAAAGTAGTTTATAACATTATCCATTACTATTCTATTAGGCCATTACCTTAGTTTATTGTCCCCGTTTAATTTTTTACTTTTCCAAATTTATTACCAGTTTAAAGAATTTAGCACGTTCACGTTTAATACTCTATTATGCACGTACATACGTATTTTTCAATAATACATCCATGTTCTGTACGTATTTTTCAATAATACTCTATTGTAGTAGGCTCTGCTTGTTGCAAGGTCTTCCAAAAATAGAATAGCCGGGCTATACTCTAAAAATTATAGTATCGTTCAAGCATAGGGGCTATGCTAGAAAAATATAATATAGCTTAAAGGTATAGCCGCGCGGCCCTACCCCAAAAATATAATATCGTACAAGTATAGACGCGCCGCTATACACCAAAATTGATCTTAAAAGTATAGCCGCACGGCTATATCCTCTAAGTGGCATAATATGGATTTCTCTTTTTTAATTACTTTAATTAGTAGTTATGTTTTAGTCATTATTTACTAAGTAAATTATTAGTATTTAAATATTTAATTAAAGAGAAAAATAGTAAAATTTAATTACTATTTATTCAGTAATATAATTCATGAAGTTAATTAAAATATTTAATACTAATTATTCACTAAATAAATAATAATTAAAATATAATTACTAATTTAACTAATTCAATAAGGCAAATATATTATTTAATTACTAAAAATAAAATTGAAAATAATTAATTTACCTAAACATACTAAGTTTATATTTATTTTAAACAAAAAATCGTCTCCTTAGACGACACTTCGTTGGCACATGTCTATCCCGTCGAAATTTACCGTATTAGACATCTCTTGACGAAATTGCGTCGGCAAATGTAATATTCGTCGGGAGAGGTCTAATCCGACAAATTTCGCAGGAATAAACCTGTGCCAACAAACGTTCGTCGATAGAGGTGTTTTTGTGTTTTTGTTTTAATTTTAAAAATATATAATAAAATTAGTTTCTTTACTTTTATTTTTTTGACAACTTCTTTAATTTAATACATGTAATTAAGTAATATCTTAGCATTTTTGAATTACTTGAATTAGTAATTATGTTTGAATTATTATTTCTTTATTGAATATTTAAATTTGTTATTGATCTCATAAATGACTTGATAAATAGTAATTAATTATTTTAAATTATTTGTGGACAAGGGTTTTAAAATAAAACCAAGCATGTGTTTGAACAAATTTTTCTTTCAATTGTTTAATGTTCGATCAGGTTGTTTCTCATTCAAGAAGGGGGGCTAGTTTATGTTTGTGATGACTTAGATATAATAGTTTCAGACTTTTCAAAGCATGAAAACAGTCGGAGACATGGACTCCGAGCGACTCGTAATCGATCCGTCTGCTATGGGCCAGTGTTGGGGAAAACACGGTTTCCCCGCCCGTCACGGTATAACCCGATGGAAGAAATACACAAACAAAACAAGCTCAAGATGACAATGAGTAAATACATGAGAGAACACCAAGAATTTACGAGGTTCAGCAAAAACCTGCCTACATCCCCGGAGAGTCACCACCTTCACTATAACATAAGAAAGATACAAATACAAGAATAATGGGACTGCTTGCTTGCATCTCACAAGCAGTCCATTCCCTCACATTTCTCTCTCTGCCGTGCTCTCTCTCTCTCTCTCTGGCTCTTTGGTGCGACACAAGCACACACATGCACACCTCTTGCATGCTCCTTGCTACCTTTTATAAACCCATGCACAGCACTCCACGTGATGGCCAAAGCATCTCCAAAAGAACAACCCATGTGCATGCCAAAAGGAAAAAACACAATGATGTTGGTCAAAAGAAACCTCACCCATCATTGCGTCTCCCACCAAGCCGAAAGCTCCCCCATTTTTCTCTTCCATTTCAGCCATCAATTAATGATCATGCATGCATATCACATACATGCATTTATGTGCTTTCCAAAGAGAAAAATACCAGCCGCACATCTTGAATTCACACTAGGGAGGGATTTCCAACAATCTCCCCCATCCCGACTTAGTGTCAACACTTCAATCCTGAAGCCCATCTCAAACTAGAGATGCTATCTGTAAATACCACAGACAAACTATTGGCTTTTCCTTGTACTAGCTACACATAACCGAATCAGATATTTTTATCCTAGCTCCCCCTGATTCAAAACCAGCCAATACCATGTGCAGCTACACCGAGCAACAATCAACAGTTGACTCCGAAGAGGGATCTCGATTTTCTCCCCTTCACCAGCAGGACTTTCTTCTCACCATCGTCTTCAACCTGGAAACTTGTCAGCTAGCCCCATTTCCAGCAACAACCCCATCGAGATCTAAACATGCAGACGACACACCACCACATTCTTCTTTCTTTGCTAGGATCATGCAACTAGCCACATGTGATTTTTCAGAGTTCCCCCTGCAACAAAATTCCTGCAGCCCTTGGAGTCTCGTGGCTCAAGGATATTAAATTCTCTGCAACTATGGGACAAACATCACACCACCCAAAGTGCGTACCACCCGAATTTAATATCCACAAGAAGAAATGTCATCCCTGGAGATTGTGAGAAACTTCTCCAAGAATTATACCTTCACTGCTACTCCTGCAGTTTTCACTGTCTTTCCCGATCTAGACCTGCCTGTGATCACTAGATCTCCTGACAGTCACTCATAACCGTCATCTTCTCCGGCTTCCATCTTCCATCAAACATGCTCCACCATATCTTGTGAAACAAATCCTTCCACCATGACGAATCCGCAATCACACGAACCGTGATCACCGAACCAAAGCTCTGATACCACTTGTTGGGGAAAACACCGGTTTCCCCGCCCGTCACGGTATAACCCGATGGAAGAAATACACAAACAAAACAAGCTCAAGATGACAATGAGTAAATACATGAGAGAACACCAAGAATTTACGAGGTTCAGCAAAAACCTGCCTACATCCCCGGAGAGTCACCACCTTCACTATAACATAAGAAAGATACAAATACAAGAATAATGGGACTGCTTGCTTGCATCTCACAAGCAGTCCATTCCCTCACATTTCTCTCTCAGCCGTGCTCTCTCTCTCTCTCTGGCTCTTTGGTGCGACACAAGCACACACATGCACACCTCTTGCATGCTCCTTGCTACCTTTTATAAACCCATGCAGCACTCCACGTGATGGCCAAAGCATCTCCAAAAGAACAACCCATGTGCATGCCAAAAGGAAAAAACACATTGATGTTGGTCAAAAGAAACCTCACCCATCATTGCGTCTCCCACCAAGCCGAAAGCTCCCCCATTTTTCTCTTCCATTTCAGCCATTAATTAATGATCATGCATGCATATCACATACATGCATCTATGTGCTTTCCAAAGAGAAAAATACCAGCCGCACATCTTGAATTCACACTAGGGAGGGATTTCCAACAGCCAGAATGGTGGAGAAGGGCTGAAGGAGACGAAGGTGAAACCCTAATTTCTACGTTTGGTTACTTGGTGTAGGAAACGGAAAGAAAATTAAATTCTTCAATAATATATAGGTTTCTTTGGTTCTATGTGAGTGTTTAGTGAGTTGCACAATTAGGTTTTCTTCTTCTTTTTTAAGCAATAAAAATAAGTACTTTGTTAGGTTTCTAAAGCCCTCGGCTCTGGATTCTGTTTGGTGGATGAACACTTGCAGGCAAAAACAAGAGAAACTTAGATTCTATGGGATTATATTAATAGAAATTATATAGGAATTCCAGAACTTTTTGGTGTATAAATTTGTGGGTTTCTGATCTAAATTAATTCTTTTGTTTTATTAGGTACCAATACCAAAGAAGAGAATGATACCAACGAAGAGAATGAGATTGTTGGCGGAATTTGAAGAAAAATTTGAAGGAAGAGATGGAAAGCTGGTTTCTGCTTATGGTACCATACACCAATTTATCTTATTTATTGATCTTATTATTTTCCAGTGGCAATTTAATGACTCCTGGCCCTGGTTTAGGTTAGAAATGTGTATGAATTACTGTTTAATTATATTTAATGATCTCTTTCCCTGTATATGCATTCCCATATGACCTGAGTGTGTTCAAGACATTAATAAGTTGTTTGGTTGGCCTTCTCTCTTATGCTTTCTAACAGTTAAATGAACATTGGTTGGATTAATTTCAAGTGATTTGTATTGATGCTATGTTTTCAGTAATTTGGAAAGCATTAAAAGAGAGGACCCAAGACATGCATGAGGTCGCCAAGATTGAGTCAAAGTTGAGATCTGAGCATGCCAATGAGCAAACCGAAGATGGCATGTCTAATTCAACAGTGGCTGGTCTTGCTCCTCAAGAACTTGTTCCCATTGACCCTGTTCGTCTTGATGGGAAGAACGACCCGATCTGGGCTCGGCGAATGGAGTTTTTCCTCAAGGAATTAAAAGTTGAATATGTACTCTATGAGCCATGCCCTAGCATTATGCTAGGATCTGAAGCAACTACTGAAGAAATTGCTGAATCGAAGGCTGCTGAAGAGAAATGGATCAAGGCTGACTTTATGTGCCTTCGCACCATCTTGAACTATCTATGTGATGATCTCCTCCATCGTTACGCAAAGAGAAAGAAAACTACAACTGCTAAACAACTGTGGGACGATCTAAAATTAATGTTCGGAACAAAGAGATCTCTGGTTAGAAAGTACATGGAATTTCAGATGGTTGATGAGAAGACAGTTGTGGAGCAAGTTCAAGAATTCAATCGCATTTTCGATGACGTTGTGGCTTCTGGAATGACGTTGAGTGAGAAATTTCATGTCTCTGCCATCTTAGCCAAGCTCCCTGCCTCTTGGAAGTACTCAAACATCAAGTTATTGACGGGGAAGGAGAAGCCTTTGACTTTAGAAGTGTTGATGGATAGTTTGAGGGTTGAAGAAGAGTACGTTTGCCTATGAACACATCGGAGGTTTTTGTTTTTGTTTTTATTCCATGTAAGAAATTATTACGGTTTTTATTTTATTTTATCAAAGACAAACAAATTAGCAAACAACATGACTGGAATTTCTAAAATTTAAAGTATGGAGATGGAAGGAGGAGACGAAGGTGAAACCCTAATTCCTATGTTTGGTTACTCTATCTCTTTTTTAGTTCCGTTCTATGTGAGTTGTTTATTGAAGTGCACTAGTTAGTGACTTTGTCTTTGCCTTTAGGAAATTACAATTCATTTGGACACTCAAATCAGTATATAGAAGCCATAACAGCAATTCATATCCGGGGGACCGAACCCTAGCTTTTATACGGCGGTGAAGATCTCTCAGTTCCTTGCCTATAAAGGAATCCTCAAAGTCTATCCTTATCACTTCTTGTATCCATAACCTAATATAATAGGTATTCCATCTTGATATAGAACTTATCTTTACATACAAGTAACGGGCTAGTTGAGTTCTTGTTTACCTTGTATTCTTGGTTATCTAAGACTTGTAAATAAATGCAAGCTTAACTAGAGTTCTCAATAACCAAAAAGTCTGGGGCGTCTGTAATTATTAACTCTAAAGAAGAATAATGTTATGAATTATCTCATACGTTCACTTAGAGTTGTATTCCATGTAAGACATGGAGTTATATTTATCAAATATAGAGATAGCCAAAATTTAGCCCCCAAATTCATAAATGTCAGTTTTTAAAAAAACTTTTAAATATAACCAAAAACTCACTTAAATTGTCCCAAATACCCTCTAAATTAAAACCTAACAAAAAGAGCTAATTATCATGCTCTTCCAAGCTGTCGGCAGAGTACTGAGCACAAGGGCAAGTGGGCTAAGCCTCACTTTCCCCCACCCTATACCCTTACCCTCAAACACAAGGACACTGCCCCTCGTCAATCGCTCTTAATGGATTTTCTTTGCAGCAGTTTTTAAGGGTTTGGATACATACATTTCATGGAAAACAATTATCGACAATTTCATGTTTTACACGCCCCCACACTAGATGCATTTTTGTTTTTTTCCTCTTTTTTTTTTCATTTCATTTTATTATTATTTTTGTTTGATAAAGGAAAGTTTAATTCCCACATCAAATGCGGAGCAAAAACAAATTTATTCATTATGATACGAATTTTGCAAGAAAGTTCCACTCTATTTTTTTCAATTAAAAATTATTATGTCAAGAAACCGCCTTTTAACTTTTTTTTATATTATAAATTTATGATAGGATTCATAGGCATATAGTTGACGAAGCCAATTTTGTTTTAGTGCTCATGCTATTTTGGGTTTTAATTAGGTGTAATTGAGATTTAAATTAAAGGGCATTTGGGTCAATTTAATTGAGTTTTTGGCTATATTTGAAAGTTTTTTAAAAAATTGACATTTATGAATTTAGGGGCTAAATTTTGGCTAAATTAGATAAAAAAATCTCGACGTATGGGTCGTCTACGCTCAAGGGAACTGGTTATGGCTCGTAAGAAGGAAACAGAGGTGAAACCCTAGCTAATATTTATGTTTGGTTACTTGGAAGTCTAGGAATACTTGAAGGAAATTATTTGATTCTTTTTTTTCTTAATGGATTTCTTTAGTTGTATGTGAGTTGTTAATGAAGTGCACTCTTTTGCTGAGTTGGTTTGTGCGTCCAGGAATTTAGGAATTGGAAACTCAAATGACAACGAGAAACTGATGATGATATATTTTATTGATCATTAAGAATTTGAGAATTTTCTAGTGTCTTAATTTGTGGGGTTCTGATCTTAATTCTTTCTTTTGTTTGATCAGCTGTGGGATTCTGAACCAGAAAATCTTCGTTCGGATGGGAAGAATTACTATATTTGGAGGTACAAAGTGGATTTTTATATCCTTGGTAATCTTAAACGCGTGCTCTATGCTCCATGCCCAATATTTGTGGTAGAAACAGAAGCAAGTGTTGAAGATATTGCTCGATCAACAAAGGCTGCTTGAGAGATATGGAACAAGGATGACTCCTTGTGTTTTCATAGAATCTTGAACCATCTATCTGATGATCTCTCTCTTCATTACTCAAAGAGGAGGAAGAAAACAAGTGCTAAGTGACTGTGGTGTGAGCTAAATTCGAGGTTTGGAGGACGCAAAGGACATGGAATGTCATTTGCTCGAAGAAAAACCGATGGTGAAGCAAGTTGAAGAAATGAATTCAAGGTTCAAGGATCTGCTTTCTTTTCACAAAATGACGACAGATGAGAAATTTCACATTAATGAGCGAGGAGTATAGCATCTGACATGGATCGCTCTTGAAGGTTGAATTAACTAATCAAAAGGAAGGAGAGGAAACTTGTAGTTTTTTTTTTTTTTTTTTTTTTTTTGGTCTTGAACCACGAGGTGGTCCTGGATGGGCCCCAACTATGGGTGACACCTTTAAGCCTTAACCACAACCCAGACTAATCCCCGCTCACACCGGGTCGGCCAGGAAGGGGTAAAGTGCTGGCCAAAGTGGTGACTCCGTACAAGAGCAGGGGTCGAACCCCTGACCTCTCTTAAGGAATGAGAGTGCCGAACCACTCACACCAACCACCTTGGTTGAAACTTGTAGTTTTTAGCTTGGACATGTTTTATTTTTAAATTGATTACTTTTTTTATATTCAATTGTTATGACTATTTATTTTAACTAATAACATATATTTGTAATCACCTACTGAATAACAGATATTGGATAAAAGAATAATTGTCACAAAAAGTGAAAATCCCAAGATTTACCCTTTTTTATTTTATAAAAGGCTATAGAATATTATCAGATCAATATAAATAAAGAGTACAAATGACACAAATTGTAAAGAGAGTCATCCCAATAACAATATGAGAGATATGGGTAAAACTTCTCCAAGTGACCTAAGTCAGCCGAAAAGCTGAAACGATCTAGAGAGAATCACTCTCAAAAATAACTTTTCTATAACCCCTTTCAACGGCCATAATTTCCATGAATCTAGTCCAATAATTAGTCTAAAATTAACTGAGTACACCTTACTACTAAACTATTTATTGAATTATTAATTTACCCTAATATAAATTGACCAAAAAGGATATATTGAATTGTGAAACAAACGTAATTTTAATACATACTCTCCATATTCAACCCTAAGTAGACCCTCGGAGTGTTTGGATAGATAAAAAATAGTCAGAATTTAACAAAAACTTTGTATTTGAATCACACACGCCAAATGACACGTTTAGATACCTTAAACAAGGAATGTTGAAATTCTGTGTGGAATCTCTATTTATATTCGTTTGGTAGCTCGTTGGTTTTTCGGTTATCGGTGCCATTGTTTTTGGCTGTTAAGCTGTTTTTGCATATTGTCTATTTGATGTTAACAGAAATTCTTCTCTTTGAATAGTCTTGGCTGGTTAATAACATTAAATTAAAATGATCAGAAATTCCAGACTAGAGCCTTCCATTGCTTTTGAGTTTCCAAACTAGTTTTAAGTGTGGTTGATGATTTGTCCAAATATTTCTATACCTTGAATAAATTTTTTATTTGAGCTTTGGTTAGCCATCCTTGGTTTCGCTATAAAATGAATAAATTCATTCTTTCGTTTTGAGTCTTTCAGCACCCTAATTAGCAAACACACAGATTGAAGAAAATTGGGCTAGCTGCCTCTGGCTATGTTGTCTTATACTTATAGTGATCATATATAATCTCATGCTTTTATGTTATATATGATCACTATACAATTTTAATTCACTTTTCTGCAATTGGTTCTGATCTTGCCCTGGCTTTGTGTGAGAGGCTCGATGTTTCCCATTTTGACCATGGCCTTGGCAAAGTGCTTGAAGAATGTAAAGGTGTGTTGTTTTGTAAAAGGTCGGCAGCAAGGTGAGTTTGGTGGTTTGATAGTGTTCGGTAGTTAGGGATCTCGAATGGGTTTGGTGTTGTGTGATAGAGTGTATTAGGGTGCACCAAGGGTATTTTTGATAGTTAAATAGAGTGTAATTAGTTAATTTTACATTTTGATTTAAATATTATTGTGTACTTTAAATCACAGAGTATACTCAGTTAATTTTAAGGTTCGTTTAACAACCTAAGTGCATTATCACAAAGTCTTTCCATCCAAGTCAAACTCCCAGCAAAAATATTTCCATGTTTAATTGGCAAAGGGAATCAATTAATTAGCAGATAAGCTATTCTAATACCATTTGATCTTAAACACGTGGCATTATAAGGTTAAAAACAAAGTTCAGCAAGGATCCTGTTTAATTTAAACTTGGCAGATTTGACTCTAAGAAGAAGAGAAAAACGAGGACACTTTTTATATAAAGGGGAGTTTTACATAAAATTAGCCAGGAAATTGGCCATTGACCAAAAACAAAACCAGAAAATTGATCGGAGCCATGGACTCGTCGCGACGTCCAGTCGATCGTCACCCATTGAATTGGGAACGGTTTATGAGTCGTTTATCCGCAAGGGAAATGGTTATGTTTGGTTTTAAGGATTCTACGGAAACAAAGGTGAAACCCAAAACCCTAATTTTTATATTTGGTTACTTGAAAGTGTAGGAATAGGAAGGAAATTTGATTTTTTTGTTTTTCTTAATGGGTTTCTTTAGTTGTATGTGAGCTGTTAGTGAAGTGCACTGTTTGGATGAGTTGGTTTGTGCGTCTAGGGATTTAGGAATTTGGAAACACAAATAACAATGAGAAACTGATGATGATATATTTTATTGGTAGAAAGAATTAGGAATTTGAGAAATTTTCTGGTGTCTTCAATTGTGGGTTTCTGATCTAAATTCTTTCTTTTGTATGATCAGCGGGATGTTGGAGAACCAGCTGTTACTCCCAAAGGTAAAATGCATATATACAACAAAACCAAATATATTAATTAGCTTCATGCATATATATATATATATATATATATATATATTGAGCTGCATTTGATCTTTCTAGTTTTGTTTTCTTACCCTATTCTTGTTGTGTTGTCATGTTCATGTTCTGCTAATGATGAAGTAATTGTTGCTGTCGACAATCTTCGTTTAGATGGGAAGAACTACAGTATTTGGTGTTATAGGATGCTTTTCTATGTCCTGAAGGATCTTACACGTGTGCTCTATGCGCCATGGCCAAGATTTCTGGTAGAAACCGAAGCAAGTGTTGAAGAATTTGCTATATCAAGGGCTGCTGAAGAGATATGGAACAAGAATGACTCCCTGTGTTTTCATACAATCTTGAACCATCTATCTGATGATCTCTTCCTTCATTACTCAAAGAGGGGGAAGAAAACAAGTGCTAAGCAACTGTGGCATGAGCTACAATCGAGGTTTGGAGAACACGATTCTTGCGTTCCAGATTACCTGGAATATCATTTCCTTGAAGAGGAACCAATGGTGGAGCAAGTTGAAGAACTGAATGCAAGGTTCAAAGAACTGTTTAAATGTGAAGAAATGGCGATAGATGAGGAATTTCATGTGAATACAATCATCTCCAAACTCCCCCCCTCTTGGGAGGATGTGCGCATCGAGTTGATGCGTGAGGATGAGGAGGAGCATCTGTCTCTTGCAAAGCTGATGGATCGCTTGAAGGTTGAAGAACAATCACGCATCAATTAATTAATCACAAGGAAAGGAAAGTAGTAGCAGACTATAGTAGTATTAGTAGCAAGTTTGGTTTTTGGGATATATGGCAGGTAGAAAGTAGTGTATGATCGATCCATGTCCGTCCTTAGTTTTAAGGAATTAGGGCACAGGCCACACCACCACCACCTGCTGGGATTTTATGTTTCCATGGTTTGATTTTCTTATAAAATTGATTACATTATTTTTATTTAATTGCTCTCACTATTTAACCAATCACGTATTTGTTATTGTAATCACCTATTGAAAAAAAGAACAAGTGTCACAAAAAGGATATTACCCTTTATTTTTTGTTGTAATTCAATCTCAATACTATTTTTTATTTATCCCAAACCTCAATACTACTGAGGTTAACCAAGTTTTTGCACATGCGATTAATGAGGGGAAAAGTATCTGCAATTTTACATTTGATACTTAATTACTTAAAATAATGCAAATGATCTACTAGTGTAGTGGTTTGGAGCAATTGCTCCCTCGTGAAAGGTCACGGGTTCGAGTTCTAATATACGTGTAATGTATGAGTTTAGTATGGTATCATCATTCTCAATAGGAAATGTCTTAAAAAAATGAACGACCTATTGACTACAAACCAAAGCTCCCTAAAAAAACTAATAAAATATTTTCTTTTTTCATTAAAAAAAGAAAGAAAGAGAAATATGTGATAAATCGAAAGTTATGTACAAGTTCAGGAAGTAAATCAACAGTTTAGCCTTTTTTCATTGGATTTTTTATTTTATTATTATTTTAGTATTTGAATCAATTAAGTATTAAAAAAGTGAGTACCACATATGCCGAATCATCACTTAATAGAAAGCTTAAGGGCATAGTCACATTACAAAAAATTTACAAACATAGGGTCTTTATTGTCAAAATTGAAAATGCCGGGACAAACACATGCCTTAAGGTTAAGTGGACAACTGCAGGATGCCAAATTGAAAATAACCTTAGCTGCTACTATCATATTATCAAGAGGATTAGCATACTACGCTTGGTTCGTGCATATTCGTCCTTTTGTTGCTTCTTAGTTGACAATAAAGAAAAAGATTAGAAACTTTGGCCAAATATAGACTAAATCAAATACAGAATGTAGATTAAGGAGGGAAACTTGTAGCAGAAGCTTCCTGAGTTCATAATATCATTGAGGAACTGCATTTGTCCACAACCACAACACACAGTGATAAATAAACCAAAAAAGGAGTGAATACTACACATATATCACATATTTCAATTGTGCTTGACAAAATTCATGCTTTGAGACAAGAAAGTATTACCAGGGGAAGCTGGATTGAAAAGCATTCTAATACGAAATTCTTTCTTTGCGTAATCTTATCATAAAGGAGGAATATATATTTAAAGGGCAAATATCAAACTTGCAAGTTATTTAATAAGGAACACCCACACAAGATAAATGCAACGGAAAATACATTCATGTTCTGTACATGTCTTAAAGACTCGGTAAAATTCACATTTTTTTTTAAAAGTAAACATACAATACTCGTATTGTAAATCTACGTAAGTATTTCTCATGTTTAATACATGTATTTTTTACAAAATTTTCAATAAGACACACAAAATTTACGTATTATACAAATAATTCTCACATATTATTGAATAGCACCAACTATAAACAATTACACCATTTCCAGTGTATCACCACAAATTAAATGCGATAGAATCAGAAAATTTTTTAAAAATTAAAAAAAAAAAATCATCCTAGGCGGGGTCTATGCGGGTTTTTTTTTTTAAAATATAGATTTTGTTTTTCCTGACTTTGAAGAAAACCCTCAAGTCGTCGCCTCCTTCACCAAATTAAAGAAAACCCTCAAGCTCTTTAATCACCAGAATATGAAAAGGTCAAGGTTGCAAGAATATTGTGCCTCGTAAATTATGACAAGTTTAGACCCATACGCAAGAAAAGAGAAATTAACTGAAGAAACAGAGCTCACAAGTGTTCTTTTCTATTTCATTTTTTACCTGTAAAACAAGAGAATTGGCTTCTGAGGCGAAGAGATTTTGAGCAGCTTAAGGAATTTTGTGAGGGCATGTGGTCAGATTCTGAGGCAAAGAGATTTTGAAGACCAAACCCATCCATTTTCTCTGCTTGGTTTTGTGTTTCAAGTGAATTTTTTTATGAAGTCTGAGTAGAAACAGAGGAGGTCGAGGACATTGGAGCGGCAGTTTGAAGAGAGTACTAATAATAATGATGGAAAAGAGAAGCTTCGCATTATGTGCTGATGTATGTCTTCACCTTCACTCCTCTCAGTAGTAGATAAAAAGAATATTTCTTTAAAAGATATTCCTAGTTGAAACCATCTATTTTCTGTTTGTGTATGTATAATCTTGTACCCCATGAGATAAAATACTAATTGTATTTGCATATCTATGACAACATTCACATGCGTCGTTAATTTTTCGGATAGGACTATCTATTAACCGATCTAATAAGAATTTCGATCATTACGTGACCATTTCCAAATAATGCAAAGGATTCCAAAATTAAAAAACACTGCTCAAATGCCCAAGAATCATATCCATACTGAATTTGGTTTTATCTCAGCAGCAAGGTGAAGATCATACATGAAATGAAATAAAACACGAAATATCACCACATAAAACTAACAAGAACAATAGAATCATTCTCAATACATTGTTAACTGCCTATTTAACTAAGGATGTTCATTTTTTTTTTTCAAAAAAACAAGACTAATGATATTCCCTTGCACTGTTAAGGGCCAAGTTCTCGATTTCTCTTTCAGGTTGCCTTTTTTATCCAAAGACGAAGTCTTTCACACAACTTTCAGCAGACTCTGTCGCCCTCTTAATCTGCCATCACAAATTTGTGTCATTAGCCTTCGAAACACTTAACGTACACCAAGTATAGAAATTATTCAACAAAACCGATATCTATCAAAAGAACCAATGACAATCGCCAATTACATTGAAAGTTTTCTAAGACAGAGGAAAAAGGAACATGAAAAGAGAGAAGAATCTCCGCTCAGCTAAAGGCATCCAGCCTTATAATATATATGGAGAGACAAAACATGCTTTACATTAAACAATCTAGTCTTTAACTACCTAATAATACCTCAGCACTAATCTTAGCCATAATCTGTTTCAAAGGCCAAGATGTTATCCTTACACACAGAAACAACAAATTTTTAAAAAAGACAATCAACAGCACCTCTAGCAGGCAAGGTACTTTGCAATAACGAACTCCTTTCATGTCTGCACCTATTTCTAAATTCTAACTCGGAAAATTTGTCATTGTTCCATTGAGCATCATATAGTTCTAGTTTCATGAACACTCCTACAAGCAGTCCACTACACAAACTGTTCACATTATCATTTTGATAATGAGATATGGCAACAGGAGAGACGTCGTATAACAAAATCAGTTCAAATCACATAAGCCAAATTTGGTCCACAACTAGCAACTCAAGTTCAAGCCCAAAATCTAAAGACCCCAAAATTTTGAACTAAAAGTGCAAACAAGAAGAGAAAATTGTAACCCCAAGACTAATTTTCATTTTCTCCCTACCATTTTTTAACAAGATTCAGTAGTAATTTTACAGAAAGAAATCACCTGAAGAACAAAAAACATACAGGGTCGAGAGCATTGGGATCAAAGCCATAACCAGCAGCCAAAGAGTAAAAGTACAGACTTTGACACTTGTTGGTTTTAGAGACCCTCAATTAATTAAACCTAAACCCAACAAAAGAAATAAGACAAAAATCCAAATCATGATCAACAAGTCACGGAGAATAAAATAAAGTAAATACCTTGCTTTAAAGAATTTCGAACAGGATTGTGTGGTTGTTGATAGCCTGCTGGATGGTGCCTTTAGTAAATGCGGTGTGGCGGTTTAGAACTCGTTGGAACCAGCGGCCATACGTGTCGATGAGGAAGTCATAGAGCATATTCACGACACCGAAGGTTGCCGCTCCAGTGTGACCACCTAGCGCGTTGAAGATCTGACATAGTTCAGGGAACTGTGCTTCATCGGCGAAATTAATCAGGGGTGGGGCGTTGAACACAAGGAAGTTCACCAATTGGTGGAGGAAATCAGGGTCGATCGGGACGATCGGGATCTGGACTTCCAGATGTCTCATGTCCCACTCATCTCGAACCCCTTTTCTGACCAGATGCATGCCGTCATGCTCAGCAAAGATTTGATGGAGCTTGCTATGGATGATCTGTTGCTCTTGTTCAAATGTGAAACCGTTCATGTTTCTTTATTTTTCTTCTGTGAGGTTCTTGAGGATTGGGTAATCTTGGAGCAGAAGTTTTTGCTAGAAAATCAGTGAACAGAAACGAAAATGCAGAAGATTTTAGAGGAAGAAGCTGACGCTTTGAGTGCAAGAGAGAGACCTTCTTCAATTAATCAAGCAGCGTTGAATTCACACTCGAATTTGCACCTTCATTCTTCAAATATTCGGAATCTTTCTCCGCCGTCTTTGTCTCAGGCGATTCTTCAGATACCGGAGCGACTTGTGGCTGAGGATCACCGGACGACGAGTCGGATTCCACAGAGAGCTGCGAGTTTTCAAGCTTCTTTTCTTGTATCGGCGAACGGCTCAGCTTCGCCGGCGAGACGTCCTTGTCTGCGGAGTTCTCAATCACCGCCGGCACTGGAGTGAGAGGCAGAGCTTCCTCTGCTTTCTTTAGAGGAAGAAGCTGGCACTGAGTTCTCGAAAATTTGAAACAGAGATAGAAAATCAGTGAACAGAAACGAAAATGCAGAAGATTTTAGAGGAAGAAGCTGACGCTTTGAGTGCGAGAGAGAGACCTTCTTCAATTAATCTCGCAGCGTAGAGAGAAAAAGTGCGTGTGTGTGTGTGTCCGTACATAAGTAGAGAGAGAAAGATAGAGAGAGTGTTTAGTTGGGTGTGTGAGTGAGGAAAGGATCATGGAGGGCGCTGGTTTCAGTTTGACAGTTAGAAACGGAATTGAAGAGAGAATCTGCGAGGACTCGTTTGGGTGGTGGGAATATTTTCATTTCGATGGGGGCATTTTCGGAAATCAGCATTACTGACCGTTCGTTTACGCGGGAACGCTCCCACGAGCCCAACGGGGATCTCCTACAATTCTTCATTGCTCAATTTTGGGATGATATGTAAACTATAATAAATTGTCAAAAAGCCACTTTCTATTCCTGTAATTTATGAAATTTTCACTTTCGTAGTTTTGATTCGTGTAGTTTTATTTTTTTCTAATTTAAGGACATATTCAAATTTTCATGTGTACATTTGGTATATAATATCAGTATAATGATTCACTATAACCTAAAATCAACAGGAATAACTCTTCGCTACCACCAAAATATGCAGCTAATTGCAACTAAAGTTTCCTTTTCACAATATTGATCCAAGTGAACCTTAAAACTTGCTGGTTGAACACCTTCTCCTATTGTAAAATTATCAATTGTCTTCGCCCAACCTTGGAGGTGGAGAGTCTTCAGGAGGAAATTCTTTACAATACCTAGTTCGGCCTTTTTTTCATGAGGCATGCCAAACCACTAGGTACAAAATCTATCACAAACACCTGCAGGTTCATATGACAATCAACGCTATCACAACACCAAAATTTCTCATATTAGTCACTCTGTTTCATTCTATTTAAAAAGGATCCCCATTATCTTTCATTCAGTTATATACACGTATTTCACCTTTAGCTAGTTTAGCATAAGTTGTTAAGTTGATAAATTTTTAATTCGATTAAATTGAAGTTGAATTTAGACTATATGGTACGCAATCCATAAGCCGATGTGAAATTGGCGTCAACATTGACGCCACAGCCCACAAACAGGAGCTCGAGCTCATCTTGTCCAGGTTGGGGGAGCCCATCTCTTGCCCTGGCAAGATTTGTGCACTGGAAGCTGATTTTGAGGTCTAGGGGTGGATGCTCTAATAGTGGTGTTAAGGGTGTATGTCAATTTGAAACCAATACAATTTAGTCAATCTGCATCCGATCCAATATATATTGGATTGTGATTTTTTCCAATCCGATCCAATCATATTAGATGTTTAAATCCAATCTGATCCGATCCAATTGATATTGGATTGGATTGGATTGGATGATCAGTTTTGATAATAAAAAAAATACAATAATGAAATATTAAACATTTATTCTTATGTTTAATATAATCAAACATATTAATAGACATAAATGTAAAATATAAATGAAATATTAGAGAAAATTATTTTGATTATATAATGTATTAAACATAACTTCATTAAATGATTTAAAATATTCATAGCCTTTTCAACGATAAATACCTACAGAAGCAAAATAAGTATCAAACTAACTAGATTGGATTCTCATTAGCAAATCTATCATCTGATCCAATTATGTCAGTTTTGAAAATTACGAATTTAATCCAATCCGCTAAATCTTCGAAACTAATTAAAATTGAATTAAATTGGTTTGAATTGATCGATTTAGGCGGATTGAATTGAATTGGATCTTGTACACCCCAGAGTGGGGTTATTAGGGTTTGCTGTGGTCTGGGCTGCTGTTAGTGAGCTTATTTCTTCTTGTTTTTTTTCAAAGGGACAAAGGCTTATTTCTGTTTGTAGTATTTGTTTTGCTTGTAATACGGTTGGGCCTTGTGTCTTTATCTTTGGGCCTAGTCTTTTTCGGATATAATGTTTTTCAGTCTTCACCAAAAAAAAAAAAAATTATTGTCAACTCTCACATGTGGGTCATGTGCTCTCCTTGTAAACGCTCACACTTTTCGGAAAAATGCACACCACATTGAATTATTCATCACATAAAGGAGCCATGCATGCCATGCCACGCATGCAACTTATTCGTTGGTCGCTCATCTGTTTGTCGTAAAAGTTAGAAATACAAACTTTTGCCCTTCACTCGTATTATAATAAGTTGACGGGTTATATCGCACGGTCATTATCTTAAGTGTTAAGTGTTGCGGGTTTTGAGTCCACGCATGCAACCTATTCTTAAATGTTGCGAGTTAAAATCAAAACTTAAAAATATTCATAATTTTAAGTATATTCGACGGAAACCATTATGATCAGGTTGACTCGAAATTGTACACACCAAGTTAGTAAGGCCTAATAATGAGCGAATTTTGAATCCAATAAATTATAAACCTCTACGTATGGATTGGGTTACGGATTGGGACCAAAATGGCCAAAGCTAATACTTAAAGAAATTATTTTTATAAAAAACTTAGAAACACAATTCAATAGGTGAAAATAAGATTTATTTACAGATGTGGCAAACCACCAAGTGGCATTTGTAACTTTTGACCTTTAACAACAGAGCAACCAAATCAGTTTTTCCAGCCTTCAACTCTCTCTTTCTAGTCTGTAGAGGGAACATTACAGACGAGGCAAAGCAAAGAAGGACAGCGTGTAAGGCAGTGGAAAAGAAGAAAAATACTGAAAAATGGATTTCGTATCTCTGCTGGTCCCCTTTTTCGTGTTGAAGCTTGTCATCAAGTTAAAGCACAATTCCTTCATCATTACGAGTCTCTTCCACGCAACCCTCCATCCCCACCACCACCACCATTAATTCCCTCCTCTACCCGACACACACATTCTCTCTCTCTCTCTCTCTCTCTCTCTCTTGCAACACTGCACCTTTATCATGAGCTTCTCTGCAAAATATAGCAGAAAACCCAATTTAAATTGGTCATTGCCGTCGCCGATTTCTCACCACATTTGTTAAATTGCGCGGGTATTTGGTTCCGTTTTGCCAATTCTGTTGTGAGTTTTTTATATTATATCGAATTTTAGCTTGAATTTGGCAGATTGAATTCTGGGTATCTGACTTCTCAGTTATGCCTGTCTTAGCCTCACCCAAACCATCCCAGACCATTTTCGTGCCCGACCCGACCTGTAAAATAGACCACTTCAATGGTACCAAAACCCCGTCACCTTCCACCTCACGAACGAAAGCCTCCAGAAAAACCCAACCCGTCGATGAGACTTCGCTCGACAACCCGGATCTGGGTCCGTTCTTGTTAAAGCTCGCCCGGGATACTTTCGGGTCGGGCGAGAGCCCGAACAAGGCGTTGGACTACGCCATTCGGGCTTCCAAGTCATTCGAGAGGTGTTCGGGTCCGGGTCTGGACCTCGCTATGAGCTTGCACGTTGTGGCCGCGATATACTGTAGTTTGGGCAGGTTTGAGGAGGCTGTTCGGGTTTTGGAGCGGGCAATTGAGGTCTCGGATCCGGAAAACGGGCCGGACCATGCACTGGCTAAGTTCTCCGGGTACATGCAGCTGGGTGACACGTGTTCGATGCTGGGACAGCTTGAGCAGTCCATTTTATGTTACGAGTCGGGTTTGAAGATCCAAAGGGAGACTCTGGGCGGGTCGGATCCGAGAGTTGCCGAGACTTGCAGGTAAGCTCTATTTTCTCAGCTCAATAGGCTCATTTTAGCTTGTGATGCTGTATAATGCTAAAATGCGCCTTTCTTTTGGGTAGGAAAAATGATAGACTGGTACTAATGTTGGGCCCACATGTTTCTCTGATTATTTGGGTTTGGGTGGATTTAGTTGTTGCATTGGGATGTGGGTTCAATATAGTCTTCACACCTTCGGGTTTCTCAATGTTAATTTTAAAATAATTAGCTAAAAAATGTTAATTTAAAAATAATTAGCTAAAATTGTTAATTTAATAATACTAATTAAAAATTGATTTGGTTGGTGAGGTTTGTTGAAAACAATGGCGGATTTTGAGCACACTTGATTAGTTACAAATTTTGATTATGTAACAAGTCATTTGTAATTTCTCATGTATTTTCAAAGTAACTGCATTTCATTCTTTGATCATTGAGGCTTTTACTTTTCTATCATTCAATTGTTTCAAAAATATTTTGGTGAAATAAAATGAGTGAAAATACCCGAAAAATTATGGAAGGGTGCTGGAAACACTAACATAACTGCATTGCATTGTGTGTGAAATGGCATTGGAAATGAATGGCAGGTACCTAGCAGAGGCCCATGTCCAAGTAATGCAATTTGATGAGGCAGAGAACTACTGCAAGAAGACTCTTGAAATTCGAAAGGAGCATAGCTCACCTGCGTCTGTCGAAGAGGCTGCTGACCGGCGCCTCATGGCTCTCATCTATGAGGCAAAGGGAGATTATGAATCTGCACTCGAGCACCTTGTTCTTGCAAGCATGATTATGATTGCCAATGGGCAAGACAATGAGGTTGCCGCTATCGACATGGGCATTGGTGACATTTACTTGTCTCTTTGCCGCTTTGATGAGGCAGTTTTTTCCTACCAGAAAGCACTTACAGTGTTCAAATCCACAAGGGGTGAAAACCACCCTTCTGTAGCATCAGTTTTTATTCGCCTGGCTAACTTGTATTACAAGACAGGCAAGCTAAGAGAGTCCAAATCCTACTGCGAGAACGCGTTGAGGATATATGCGAAACCTTTGCCTGGAATCATATCTGAGGAAATTGCTAGCGGGTTGACAGAAATCTCAGCCATCTACGAAGCTGTCAATGAGCCTGAGGAGGCGCTAAATCTCTTGCAGAAGGCAATGAAGTTATTAGAAGACACCCCTGCACAGCGGAGCACGATTGCGGGAATAGAAGCGCAGATGGGTGTTATGTTCTACATGGTTGGGAGGTATGGGGAGGCCTGGAGGTCCTTTAAGAGTGCTATATCAAAGCTTCGGGCCAGTGGGGAGAGGAAATCAGCACATTTTGGTATTGTGCTGAACCAGATGGGATTGGCTAGTGTGCAGTTGTACAAATTAGATGAGGCTGCTCGGCTTTTTGAAGAAGCAAGGGAGATTCTGGAGCAGGAGTGTGGCCTTTGTCATGTGGATACTCTTGGAGTATATAGCAACCTTGCAGCAACTTATGATGCCATGGGAAGGTAACTGATCTTTGATATTCATGTGAGCTGTAAGGGTTTTGTTTGTGCTTTCTGCTATGTTGAATGGAAATGAAATGTTAACTTTCTCTAGGGTTCTTCAACCTAGAAATTATAATTGAATCATTTTCAATTCTACGATAAATCCTGCTCTAGGGGTTATTACTATTGATGTTTAAGTTCTATAATGCTCTAGTTTAGTTCCTCCATTGAGCATGAAATTCTGTTACTTATTACAGAGTAGAAGCTGCAATTGAGATGCTAGAGCACATTCTAAAGGTAAGGGAAGAGAAGCTTGGGACGGCACATCCAGATTTTGACGACGAGAAGAAAAGGCTGGCTGATCTTTTGAAAGAAGCAGGAAGGGCTAGGAACAGAAAAGGAAAATCACTTGAAAATCTACTTGGTTCCAACTCCCACCAAAGGACGAAGAAGGAAGGAGTGAAGAGGTGGGCTGGCTTTGGAAACAAAACTTGACCAAGAATATGACTCTCTCCCTCAGCTCTTTTTTCCCCTGCTGCAAGTTTTATTTATTTAGCAGATTTTGTAGATACCAATGGATGCTATTTCAATTTCCACTTGGTTTTCACTTTGCTGTCTTTGTCTAGTCACTCATTTGTTTCCTGGAATTGCTTCTCTTGTGAAATTTAACCTCTTTTCTTGGTAATGTCATGTGTTTGCACTTATTGTTTTTGGTATCTTGTTCATCTCTCTGGAAATAAAGTATTGTGACATTTAAACCTCATATCAAACTATTTGTCGAGAGTATTATCCCACATCGGAAATAGAAGCCCTGCATTAGTAATTTAAATGATTCTGGGGCTCTAGCAGTCACACATGCTTCTACCTCACCCAATAATATATGTTGTCAACGAATTGGCTTGAGTGACGCTACACGTGTATATTCGTAAATAGAAGCCTCAAAATTACAGATAAATCCTTGCTCGGACGCTTACCACGTGTGAAGTACGAAAGCTCACGGAACTTTCGTATGTGGTTGTAGTGTAGCTGCAGTCCAAAAACCACAATGGAAGTCATAAAAGCCTCCAAAACCACACGGAAATTGAGCTTTGGAAAATGGTAATCAAACTTGCTCCAAGTAAGTGCAAACACAATTTTCTACCACATGGTGCTGTCTTTGGTGTGTTTCCAGAATTTAATGAAAAGACAAACTGATCAGCAAAAAGTTGAACATCACCAAACATGAGGTTTGTTTTATTGGAAACTGACTTAATCTCCAAAACTGCAAGATCGGAAAAATCCACATTGGGGGTTCACTGTTAGGTCCACTGTCCCAACAGTGAGGTTTCACAATTTTCAACCCTCATATTATAGCTCAAAACTGTCCCCTAGTGGCCGCCTTCCTTGCACTTAACCTTTGAATTTTGGCACCCAACTAACAACCTATTATTCCTTTCAACATCTTGGCAAACTTTAGCAGCTCTTCTCTTATATATATACACAAACTGGAGAGCTTCTTTTGAACCATCCTTGAACTAACAAAACATGGACACCCAAGTAATACCAATGCATAGTAGGGTTCATCAACCATGCGCAGCTTGCCGGATGCTACGCCGAAGATGTGACAGAAATTGCTCACTTGCACCATATTTCCCAGGTGAGGAGATTGAGAAGTTTGCTGGTGTGCATAAAGTTTTTGGTGCTAGCAATGTGATCAAAATGATTCAGGTGAGTTTCTGTGGTACTTGAATATGCTTAGAACAGAGTTTTGTTAGAATTCTTGAATATGCTTAGAACAGAGTTTTGTTATTAATTAAACATCAGCTAAGATATGGCAATTGTATTTTGGAATCAGATGGTGGAAGAGACAAGAAGGGAAGATGCAGTGAAAGCTCTAGTGTATGAAGCAAGAGCAAGGCTCAGAGACCCTGTTTATGGCTGCACTGGAGCTATTTTCCATTTGCAGAAGATGATTGAAGAACTCAGATCCCAATTGGAATCAATAAGATCTCAAGTCTTGGAGCTGCAACAACACAGAGATCAGCTGTTGGGCATTCTCATGAATAATGTTCATTGCCTTGAAGATGATCTATTCTCCACCATGCATCATGACCCAATGTTTGGTGGTGACCTATAATCCTGTTAGATATTTTAGATACTTATTCATGAACATATATCATATGTAATCAATTTGAAGACTCCTTAATCTCCCTTTGGATAACTTGTTTTGGTTTGTAAATTAAGCCCTTTAAGTTTTTCCTATTGAATGTGACTATTAGGATGATAAACACAATAAATGTTTGGGATTGATCTATATTTTTTATTTATCACACATCATTTTCAGTTTTAATTCTTGAAGCAGAAATGAAGCGATATTGGGGAGAAGAGACTCGAACCTATAATCTAGGAACTCACTGACAAGAATAGTGGTATTATTTGGATCCAATTTTCTTGATGTTAACTAACATGTTGACTTTAAAAAAAAAAAAAACTCCAGTTGGCTTCCAGGCCATACATGTTGATATTGGTAATGTATATTGGAAAAGGAATATACAAGGTTATGTCCATTTCACTTCAACTAGGCCATGATGATATTTGAAAATTGCACTTGCCTAACTAACAACGCCAATCTACAAAGTTGATGGCTTTTGCTCACATTTTTCAAAACAGCATACTTTGGTGCTCAATTTTCCAGTCAAAGTCCTCAAATAAGTCCAACTACAACAGGGAGTGAATCAAAGAAAAACTAACTTCTAGATACAAACTTTCCTTATCAGAAGCCACAATTAGTAAAATAGGGAGCAGAGAAACACAAATAAAATAGAGATATTTAGTCATAAACTTATTCTTAGCACTAATATTATATATAAAGCCTACACAATTTAATTTTTATAAACAAACCCAAAAAAATGACAGCTGGCCCTATTGAATTTAATTTTGATTATTAAATTACTTTGATGCCCTATTGAGTGTTTTGGGCTTTTTTATGAGGTTTTGGAGTTGGAGTTGTTTTAAGAAATCAATGGTAGTTTTGTACTTTAAATGAAGTTAAAAGCCTTTTTGTTATGTTGTATATGCGCTTTGGGTATGTTTCTAAGGTCCATTTTATATAGGGTTTTTTTTTATAATTTGGGCTACTATATTGGGTATAATAGTGAATCTCCCAATAAAAATATGTGCATTTATTATTCGACAAATTTTTTATATAAAGAATCGGTTAAAAATTCGGTCATTGTAAAGTATTTTCATATAGATTATATAAAAAAATTTAATGTGTAGTATTTTTATTCACTAATATGTGAAAAATAGGTTTATAATACGTTTATAATATATTGATTTTTAAAAACGTATTTTTTGTCGTGGATCTTAAAAAAGTGTATGAAAAATAAGTAATAAAAAGAATGTGTACATGCATCCTACATGAATTTATTTCGTATTTCATCTCTTTTATTTCTTTAAAGACTAATAATTACAAAAACTAACAACGGGGTCTAGCTTAGTGGAAAGGGCCTTGACAGTGTGTGTGTGAGAAAACCTCTTCCCCAATATCGCAACTACATATTAATACCCAAATTTTAGGGGTCGTTACAAATATCGCTTGTATTAAAATATTTATAAAAAAATAAAATCAAAGGCCTTTTTTTTTTGGTGGTAAAGTCTGGTCAAACGAACCCTACACATATCCTTAAAAAATTAACTGATTCACAACAGCAAGAGCATCCCTAATATGAAGACCCAAAGGCTTGGTGACCCCAATAGAAGCATGCATATCAGCAACATAATGTTTTCTCTAAAGACATGATGAATTCGGCAAACACCACCAGTCATGATAGCTTTGCAGCTAAAAATAAGAGTGAACAATGGATGAAGAGGATCACAACTAGGTGCATTCAAAAGATCCACCGCCAAACAGGAATCGGACTCCACAATAAGGCCACCTCCAGCTCAAGGGTCCAGCCGGGCAAAAGGTAGCCCCAAGCCCCAAAACGCCATCTAGCGTGCAAGGTCTAGCCCGAGCAAGGGTTGGGTCCCACGAGCCCAGGCAAGCCCACGGGCAAATTCAGCCTTAGCCTGATGCGGGTCTAAAAATTCTTTACTTCCCACACCAAAAACTCTATACAAACTCATCTCTTTATATCTCATGTGAATAGTAATTGTCATTGTCCTTTGGGGTGAAAAACAAAAAAGGCAAGGACTATCACTATTCATGTGAATAGGAACAAACCTTGCCTTGCCTTTGCCTTGCCCTTACTCTTTGGGTGGAGGTGCTCTAAGGGGAAAATAGTTGGATTGGTTAGCAAGCCGCAAGCCATAGAGGGTGGCCCACAATTCATCTTGTAAAATAGACCCCCTCCCAATGTTAGCAGAGAATCCACCAACCCAATCCCCATTGACATTTTTGATTAAACCACCAGCACCAATAATCCCTTCCTCACATTTCCTGCAGCCATTAGTATTTAGTTTCCACCAACCAACAGGAGGAAAATTCCAAGTAAGAAGGACCTCAATCTTAGCAGCCTTACTATTAGAGTTACTAACTTGGCACATATCCAATCATTGACAGCTTGATAGACATAGGTACAAGAAAAGAGATGTGTGGGACTGATTGTCTTCAAAAGCCTCAACGCAACGGTTTTTCCATATGTGCCACAAAGAAAAACCAAAAACGACATTCCATTGCAATTGATTACAGCAGCTCTTACCATCTTTCAAAAAAATCCAATCCCACAGATTATAATTAAAGGACTGTCAGATCGACCCAAGAAAGGCCTTCACTGCTGAACCTTCAGGTCCATACTTCTTCTTCAGGCTTGGAATTCGTGCTGCGGGCTTTTACTTGTGAATGGGCCTCCGAATGAGCTTGATGCGCATTTGGGTCCGGTTTGGTTTGGTAATTAATTATAGTCCGGAAATGTTAGGGCGAAATTTTAAAAGGAACGACGCCATTGAGAGTCGTTTACGGACACCGAGCTCAAGAAGGAAAGTAGGAAGAAAGAGACTCACACAAGTTGAAAGCTTCAATGGCGTGCCTTGTGTCCATTACCCTCTCTGTACCTCTCTCAGCTTCACATTGCTTCACAAAGGTAAGTTCACGTTTACCAAACTTGTCGTCAACAACAACAAAAAACCTAGGGTTTATCCTTGAGCTGCTGAAACATTCTTAGAAAACTTGGGATTTGAAAGCAGGAGTGGGAAAAATGCTTCAGGAACTGGTTTTCTTATTCAATCTCTTTTCTCAATTGCCAGTTATGTTTACTGTTATACTTGGATATGATTAGTTTTCATAAGATATTAAAAATCGCCCGCCTAGGAGCTAGGCGCCCGCCTAGGCGCTAGGCGGGTCGGGTCCGTCTCTCTCTCTCTCTCTCTCTCTCTCTCTCTCTCTCTCTCTCAAGTATTTCGAACATTGGTAATTAGCAAAACTTGAACCATGCTTGAGCTTACTTAGATATTGGTTTTCAGTGTAATTTTATTCCGCCTGGACAGCATATTCTCATGAACTTTGGTCTAGCAACCTACTTATAGCTGAAACCAGAACTACGGTTTTTTTCAGTCAAGAAACCAGACCTACCTTGTAATTGTGGTACTCAACCCAAGTTTGAAACCATTCATGAAAGATTTGTGCATACCCTGAACTGGTCGTCTTTTAATTATTTGATAATAATTTCCATTCATTAGACGTGGAAGAGACTTAACCCATGGATGGCACAAATTAATAGTTCAAATAGTCATCGTGTTTTACTACTTTCATTTACAATTTTACATAGATAAAACCTTCGGAGAGTTGACTTATGCTGCACAAACTCAAACATCTTAATACGTTCAGAAGAATTTATATGAGATCTACTCCGCTACCTACTACCTAGTGATCTGGGCACGTATGTGACAATATCGACTGGAATTTTTTATTCTAACAAAAATTTCATTTTCAAATTCCACATAAAACTAAAAACAATTACCAAACAAGTTTCTTTTATTTAACCCTAAACCATTATAGTTTATTTATTGATCCCATCCTAATCTCATGCTTATGATAATATACTGTAGAAGAAGATGATAAAATAAACAAATTGATTAAGTTTGGGACATGAGAGAAGTCTGATTTGGTAACAAATTAGTGAAGCATAAGTTTTCAGGAACCATGCACTAAGCATGAAAGTTACTATTTTTTTTGTTCTTCCAGCATTCAATACAGAATCGTATGAATTGAATGGTACAAAATCGATCTTAAAAAACACAATGTTCAGCGCTGATTCTTCCGGCCATGGAGGAGCAACTCATCTTGCTTGTTGCTTCTGAAATGCTGGTGGACTTGGTGGTTTTGGTGCGGGCCCAGCTAGCTCTGATCTCTCTTAAGGAAATTGTTTAGTGCTTAGTTTCCTAATTCTACATTTAAGAACATGACATTTCGTATTTAGAAGATAACCGCTTGGAGCCTGCACACAGAATCAGTTACAAGTATATTCTCAGCAGCGTTGTAGTGGTCAGACTTTATTAAACTGGGAAATTATTGAAAAAGGACATATGGGTTTGCATTGCGTCTACTCGTACTTTCCCTCCCATTTATGACTTCTTTTGGGACCCCAGAACAACAGTTGTGTTTGTTCACAATGGTTACTCTTGCGTAAATAGTCAGTGGTTGTTCCCTCACATCATGCTAATGTCGATCCAACTTGCCTGGATTATGTGGGTGGAATGGAAGAGGGTATTTATTCTACAATTTTCATTGAGTGCCCAAGTTCCAACTGAAGTGTGGCTCGGCTACCAAGTTAGGTTTATGGACCATGCATGAAGTGGCCTAGAAGTTAAATGGATATCTTACAGTTTATCTCCCTGAAGCCCTCTTTATGAATATCTATTCAGGTATTATGTGAGTACTTTACTTATTTTGGTGAATCAGGATATCATTTTTAAATTCATATGTTCAACTGAGTTATGTAATACTGGTTAAAACCTTCCATCGACCGCTCCCTCTCTCTCTGTTTTTGTCTATGTTAGCAGTTTCCAAATATTGCGTTTAACAAGTAAATGCTGATGTTTGGACTTTTTAGATCACTTTATTTTTTCTTTCAAGTAAGTGTGTTTGTAATATTTAATTGTGTTAATAAACATGGAATCTGTATTGTGTCTAGGAAATTGGAAGAGCGCATACATCGCTCTTAGGCATCTCAATGAGTTTCTCTCTTCTAATTCTTCTCCTGAGAGGAAGTGTAGCACTGCAGAGTATAGTATTTGTGTTCCACAAATTCCTCTGTCAAGGTTTTTTTTTATGCACTTGTCTCAATATATTCAAATGACAGAGGATTTCATTGGAGTGGTGATGCTTCTCTAACTACTTCATCTTCCCAGTTTCAAAGAAACTTGGGCCAAGTTACATACAGTTTGGACCCTATGCTTCCAGTAATCCGTTGCATTCATCCTCAACAAAATCTGAACTTAGTGACTTTGTTGAGCCTTTTTGAGAAGTTATACAAGTCAGCAGCTATAAGTGACATTTTCTATTATTCCTTCCTGATGTGTATGAATCATATTTTTATTACAATTTTGCATTGTTTGTGATACATTTATATTCTGACAATGGTTTGTTGAATAAGCATGTGAAACACAATGGGGATTAAAGTTGAGCCCGTTGGTAGACTGTGAATATGTTTCTAAAGGGTTATTTCTCATTATTTTATACTAATTAGAAACTGATTATGTGCACTGACCATCAACAATGATTTTAACTTGCTGTTTGATGGATGTTTATACCATAGTCTCTGTTTTCCATTATATGCTCTCCTTCCCCTCTCTGATATGAAACCACAGTTGCTTCTTAGAAAATATGTATCTGGCTCTTTATATCATTCATAGAGTATTATTCTTTTTCAATCATAATTTATTTTTAAAAAAATAAATAGTTTGTTTAATCCAAACCATATTTCTTAGTAATGTACTCATAAGAATTTTTTGTGTGTATCTTATTGATATATTGTCTATTGGCTATGAACATATGTGCATTGGACCCTAGAGTTACACATTACATAAAAATCCAGGAATATATTTTGTTTAGGCAAGTGTTGTGAGCATATATGATTCATGTTGCAAATACTGCCACTAAGAAACTACATATTTCAAGTTGGATGACGATAAAAATTACCACTTGCTTGGAAACGTTTAATGATTAGAAGTGTAAACGAAAGTTAGTTGAAAATAAATGGTGAATCTGGGGTATTAACAATGACCTGGGAACATTAGACTTGGGTGTTTTGTGATTTGTAGGTACATTTTTATGGTGAGTGCTTTTGGGGTTTGCAGAAACAATTTTAGGTTGAATTGGGACTGGCTTGAGGTGTGACAGGAAGAAAGCAACAGCCTTGCTAATGAGTAGACTGTTAGGTGTGCTTCCTTGGCTAGTTTTGGGAGTATGTGAAAGGGTGATGAATGTCTTGGTTTGCTTTCTGTACAATGCTCAAGGGGTTTCCTTCCCCAAGTCAGTGAAATTTTACCTGGAAATATTGCTAATGATGGATTAATTAGTCCTGTAGGTATTTGAAGCATCTGAAACCTGCTCAAACCTTTTTTAAGCTCTGGCTCTATTTGTCTTCATTTCTCAATCAAAGCCATGAGTGAATTTCCGTGCGTCCCTGTTTGCCTATGTTAACAGTTATTTATGGCAGATTTTCCTTTGTCATTGATTCCATTTCTTCCTCTATTCTATTGTGGTAAAATGTGATTAGGCAGGTTTGTCCATATATTCAATATAGTTGTTGAAGTAATCGCAGTATGACATGCATAACATGTAATTGTAACCTTTTTTGTTGGTAATGACATGTAATTGTAACCTTTTTTTTGTAACCTTTAGGTTTTGAATCATACATCATCATCATGGGTTATTTCTATTTGACTGTCTGCCCTACGAGCATGCATGTACACAAAAGGTGATATATAACATGTGGTATCCCTAACATTTTCCTATTGGAAAACGCACTTGCCTAACTAGCAATGCCAATCTACTAAGTTGATGGCTTTTGCTTAGATTCTTCAAAACAGCACACTTTTGGTGCTCAATTTTCCAGTGAAAGTCCTCAAATAAGTCCAACTACAACAGGGAGTGAATCAAAGAAAACCCAACTTCTATATGCAAACTAATTTCAAGAGGTATGTTGTACCTTGTAAGAAGTCATCTTAATACATTCAAAAGAATTTATATGGATTAAAACAAGGAGTCGTTCAAGGAGTCGTTCAAGTCAGAAATTTCTGTCGGTGCAATCCAATCCAAGGAGTCGTTCAAGTCAGAAATTTCTGTCGCTTCGGTTGGGCTATTCCTTGTATGGATTAAAACACTCGCATAAGGCAGAGGTGAAGAGAAGATCTTTCTGAAATTCTCTGGAAAGATGATACCCTGCACCATCCACAACAAACAATTAGAAAGAAGGAAAGCATCATGTCATAAGGAGTAATTCTAGAACCAACTTATCAAGCATATAGGCATTAGATATAAATACCTTAAACTCAGCCGCAAGGAGATTCAATTCTTTGCTGCAACCGAATTCTTTCAGAAAATCTCTTAGGGTAGGAAAATGTTTCCAGGGACGATCGATGGTGGATAACTCTTCGTCCCAATGGTCCAAAAGTCGAATGCTGGCTACCTTTAAATTTGGAGCTTTCACATGAAAATTGGAGTAGCTCACATAACCATTGAAATAGAAAGAAACTAGATTTGGAGTATCGATTGTGGCCTTCACAGTTTGATGGCATCCATTTAAAGAAATGCATTGCAAGTGCTGAGCACGAATGTGGATATATCTCAAGTTATTAGATCTAAGCTTCACTCTTCGAGGCATCTCAATACCCCAACTACAACCTAGCCCTCTTCAGCATCGTCGCAACCCGTGTATGATGAAAAGATCCGACATGCGGCCTCCTTCAACTTAAAAAACCAACACAAGGTTACTTTATCAAAAAATCGAATAAGACATTTCGATCAAAAAAACATTGAATAAGACAAAGTTTCTTCTAAATAAATAAAAAAACGACAAAAGATTAAATATGAACTTCAACAAAAAGAGAAAAAGCAATTCGGACTGGAGTTGGGATAGGACTAGATATTTTGGGGGCTTTCAATGTCGATTTCTAGGGTTCCAGTGTCTGTTTCTTCTTGGGGTTCATTGTTGGTTTCTTCCAAAGGTTCGATTTCAAACAACCCGAAGTGGAACTTAAATGATTTACATTCCCTCTATCCGGACTTACTCGGCTCTCTCTCTCTCTCAAGAACCGGAGTCTCAAAGTCATGCCGAAGCTTCACTCTCTGAGGCCTCTCAATACCCCAACTACACCCTTGCCTTCTTCAACTTAGTCGCCCAGCCCGTGTACGATGAAAAGATCCGATAGGCGTCCTCCTTCAACTTCATAAACCATGTCAAAGTTACTTCATCTAAAAATTGAATAAGGCATTTCGACCAAAAAGACATTTAATAAGACAAAGTTTATTTAATTTAAAAAAAGACCAAGATTAAATAAGAACTCTAACAAAAAGAGAAAAAACAATTCGAGCAGGAGTTGAGATATGATTAGATATTTTGGGAGGTTTCAATGTCGATTTCTATGATTCCAGTGCTTGTTTCTTTTGAGGGTTCATGGTTGGTTTCTTCCAAAGGTTCGACTTCAAACAACCCGAAGTGGAACGTAAATGATTTACATTTCCTCTGCCCGGACTTACTCGCTCTCTCTCTCAAGCACCGGAGTCTCGATGTTAGGCCGAAGCCTCTTAATACCCCAACTACACTCTTGCCTTCTTCAGCATTGTCGCCCATCCCGTGTACGATGAAAAGATTCGATAGGCATCCTCCTTCAACTTCATAAACCAACTCAAAGTTACTTCATCTAAAAATTGAATAAGGCATTTCGACCGAAAAGACATTTAATAAGACAAAGTTTATTTTAAATATAAAAAAAGATAAATATTAAATAAGAACTCCAACAAAAAGAGAAAAAATAATTCGATCAGGAGTTGGGATATGATTAGATATTCTGGGAGGTTTCAATGTCGATTTTTATGATTCCAGTGTCTTTTCTTCTGGGGTTCATTGTTGGTTTCTTCCAAAAGTTCGAACTTCAAACAACTCGGGTGGAACGTAAAAGACTTACATTCCCTCTGCCCGGACTTACTCGACTCTCTCTCTTAAGAACCGTGTCTCGACGTCATGCCGAAGCTTTACTCTCCGAGGCCTCTCAATACCCCAACTACACCGGTTCCTTCTTCAGCATTGTCGCCCAGCCCGTCTACGATGAAAAGATCCGATAGGCGTCCTCCTTCAACTTCATAAACCAACTCAAGGTTACTTCATCTAAAAGTTGAATAAGGCATTTTGACCGAAAAGACATTTAATAAGACAAAGTTTATTTTAAATATAAAAAAAAGATAAATATTAAATAAGAACTCCAACAAAAAGAGAAAAAACAATACGATCAGGAGTTGGGATATGATTAGATATTTTGGGAGGTTTCAATGTCGATTTTTATGATTCCAGTGTCTTTTCTTCTTCTGGGTTCATTGTTGGTTTCTTCCAAAAGTTCGAACTTCAAACAACTCAGGGTGGAACGTAAAAGACTTACATTCCCTCTGCTTCGGACTTACTCGACTCTCTCTCTTAAGAACAGGTGTCTCGACATCATGCCGAAGCTTTACTCTCCAGAGGCCTCTCAATATCCCAACTACACCGGTTCCTTCTTCAGCATTGTCGCCCAAGCTCGTCTACGATGAAAAGATCCGATAGGCGTCCTCCTTCAACTTCATAAACCAACTCAAGGTTACTTCATCTAAAAATTGAATAAGGCATTTTGACCGAAAAGACATTTAATTAGACAAAGTATATTTTGAATAAAAAAAAAAGATAAAGATTAAATATGAACTCTAACAAAAAGAGAAAAAACAATTCGAGCTTGGAGTTGGGATATAACTAGATATTTTGGGAGGTTTCAATGTCAATTTCTAGGGTTCCAGGTGTCTGTTTCTTCTAGAGGTTCATTGTTGGTTTCTTCCAAAAGCTCAACTTCAACAACCATGAGTGGAACGTAAAAGATTTACATTCCCTCTGCTCGACTTACTCGGCACTCGCTCTCAAGAACAGGAGTCTCGACATCAAGCTGAAGCTTCACTCTCCGAGACCTCTCAATACCCCAACTACACCCTAGCCCTATTTTGCATCATCGCCCAGCCCATTTACTAGGAAAAGATTCGACAGACGTCCTTCTTCAACTTCATTAACCAACTCAAGGTTACTTTATCTAAAAATTGAATAACACATTTCGACCCAAAAAAACATTGAATAAGACAGTTTTTTTAAAATAAATAAAAAAGACAAATATTAAATACGAACTCCAACAAAAAGAGAAAATGCAATTCAAACTGGAGTTGGGATAGGACTAAATATTTTTGGAGGTTTCAATGTCGATTTCTAGGGTTCTAGTATCTGTTTCTTCTTGGGTTCATTGTTGGTTTCTTCCACAGGTTCAACTTCAAACAAACTGGAGTGGAACGTAAAAGATTTACATTCCCTCTGTCTCAACTTACTCGGCACTCTCTCAAGAACCGAGACTCGCTGTCAGGCCGAAGCTTCACTCTTCGAGACCTCTCAATACCCTAACTACAACCTAGCCCTCTTCAGCATCGTCGCCCAGCTCGTGTACGATGAAAAAATCCGAGGGCAGCCTCCTTCAACTTAATAAACCAACTCAATGTTACTTTATCTAAAAATCGAATAAGACATTTCGACCCAAAAAACCTTCAATAAGAGAAAGTTTCTTTTAAATAAAAACAAAAAGAGAAAGATTAAATATGAACTACAACAAAAAGAGAAAAAGCAATTCGCACTGGTGTTCGCATAAAACTAGATAATTTGGGAGGTTTCAATGTCGATTTCTAGGGTTCCAGGATTTGTTTCTTCTTCTGGGGTTTGTTGTTGGTTTCTTCCAAAGGCTCAACTTCAAACAACCCAGAGTGGAATGTAAAATATTTACATTCACACTGTCTGGACTTACTCGACACTTTCTCTCAAGAATCGGACTCTCGACGTCAAGCCGAAGCTTCACTCTCCGAGGCCTCTCAATACCCCAACTACACCTTAGCCCTCTTCAGCATTGTTGCCTAGCCGGTGTACGGTGAAAAGATCCAATAGGCAGCCTCCTTCAACATCATAAACAAACTCAATGTTACTTTCTCTAAAAATTGAATAAAACATTTCGAACCAAAAAAACATTGAATAAGACAAAGTTTCTTTTAAATTAAAAAACGACAAATATTAAATATGAACTCCAACCAAAAGAAAAAATGAAATTCGAAACTGGAGTTGGGATAGGACTAGATATTTTGGGAGGTCTAAATTTCGATTTCTAAGCTTCCATGTCTATTTCTTCCTGGGGGTTCATTGTTGGTTTCTTCCAAATGTTCAACTTCAAACAACTCAGAGTGAAATGTAAAAGATTTACATTCCCTCTTCCTAGTCTTACCCAGCACTCTCTCTCAAGAAACGGAGTCTCGCCGTCAGGCCTAAGCTTCACTCTCCGAGGCCTCTCAATACCTCAACTACACCCTAACCATTTTCAGCAAGTGGTCTCCTTCAACTTCATTAACCAACTCAATGTTACTTTATCTAAAATTTGAATAAGACATTTCGACCCAAAAAACATTGAATAAAAGAAAGTTTCTTTTTAATTAAAAATATATATAAAGATTAAATATGAACTCCAACAAAAAGAGAAAAAGCAATTCGAACTAGAGTTGGGATATGACTAGATATTTTTGGGGTTCATTGTTGGTTTCTAGGGTTCCATTGTCTGTTTCTTCTGGGGGTTCATTGTTGGTTTCTTCCAAAGGTTCAACTTCAAACAACCTGGAGTAGAACGTAAAAGATTTACATTCCCTCTGCCCGGACTTATTCGGCACTCTTTCTCAAGAACCGAGTCTCGCCGTCAGGCCAAAGCTTCATTTTCCTAGGCCTTTCAAGTTTATTCTAGGGTTTCAATGTTGGTTTCTTCTAAGGTTCCAATTTCAGTTTCTTCTAAGGTTCCTATGATGGTGTCTTCCAAAGGTTCTAACAGCCCATTAATTGTCGCATCCAGGATCGGCTCCGCTGTAGCACGATATTGTCCGCTTTGGGCCCCCCCCTCCCTCATGATTTTGTTTATGGGAGCTCACGAGCAACTTCCCAGTGGGTCACCCATCCTGGGATTGCTCTAGCCCTCAACTCGCTTAACTTCGGAGTTCCCACGACTCCGAAGCCAGTGAGCTCCCAAAAGGCCTCGTGCTAGATGGATGCGAGCATGTACATATAAGGCACATCACCCCCACTCCGTTGGTCGATATGGGATCTTACAATCCACCCCCCTTAGGGCCCGACGTCCTCGTCGGCACACTCGCACCACACGACAGAGTGGCTCTAATACCAAATTGTCACATCCCTGGATCGGCTCCGCCGTAGCACGATATTGTCCGTTTTGGGCCCCCCTCTCTCCCCTCACGATTTCGTTTCTGGAGCTCATGAGTAACTTCCCAGTGGGTCACCAATCCTGGGATTACTCTAGCCCCCAACTCGCTTAACTTCGGAGTTCCCACGACTTCGAAGCCAGTGAGCTCCTAAAAGGCCTCGTGCTAGATAGATGCGGGCATGTAAATGTAAGGCACATCACCCCCTCTTCGTTGGTCAATGTGGGATCTTACAATAATGGAGTGGAACGTCGAAGAATTACATTCCCTTTGTCTTGACTTTCTCGACACTCTCTCTTAAAAGCGGAGCTTCGCATCCAGGCCGAAGCTTCGCTTTCCGAGGCCTCTCAAAACCCAACTACACCATCGCCCTCTTCCGCAAGGTTTTCTTCTAGTATTTCAATGTCGGTTTCTTCTACAGTTCCAATGTTGATTTCTTCCAAAGGTTCAAACAACCCATCAATAAAGTGGAATGTCAGAGAATTGCATTCCCTCTGTCTCGACTTACTGGACACTCTCTCTTAAGAACTATAGCCTTACCGTTTTGCCGAGCCTTTCCCTCTCTGAGGCCTCTCAATGCCCCAAGTACACCATCGCCCTCTTCCGCATTGGTTTATTCTAGGGTTTCAATGTCGGTTTCTTCTAGAGTTCCAATTTCGGATTAGTGAAACCCCATATTTTTTTAAATATGTATACTAATATTTCATGGAAATTAAATATTTAAAATTAATAGTTTTAATACTATATATATATATATATATAGAGAGTTTTGCTCTAATGTGGGCGTCCGCATTTTGTTAAACTACGGTTGTCCACAAATTTGCCAATATATATGTATATACAAGTAAAAGCATACATGATGCCAGTTTACTTTCACATTAGCAGAGGTGTGGGCCCTCCAAAAAGTATCCCAAATGTGGGAATATGGAGATGCAGAAAAAGAAGCAGGACCATTGGTTGCTCTCAAGGCTAAGCACTTTGTACTAAACTGCCATTTTTAATCAATGAATCCAACAGCTTTCTAGTGCTAATTGGAATTGCACGAATCAAATCCACCTCTTCTGCAAAAAAACAAGTTGCAAAGTGGACAATCGTAGTTTAACAAAATGCAGACATCCACATTAGAGAAAAACTCTATATATATATATAAGTTGCATGGCAAGCCACGTGAAAGCTTTTGCTATAACCTATCAAATCTATTATATGGTTTTAACTAAGCCAATTCACTTCAATCTTATTTAATATTTATACACAAGAGTTTAGAAAAGTTTTTTTTTATTGCTTACTAAAGTTTCTCCTAAGTTTGACGTGTTGCTTTTTAGAGTCCTCAAAAACCACAATAAGCATGAGGTGTAAGAACAATAGGTAGTCTTGTATATATAAATGTAATTGGAAAGTGCTTACTAAGCACTCTTCGAGCTAGCACCTAAGACTAAATGGGGTAACAGTTTTACCTTCAAGCCACCCATGTAGTCTATAAATCCTAGGATGTAGTCTAGAAATCCCTAGGTTAGTTATGTGGCACAATATTAAGCTTCATCCATATTTTCTTTACCGGCTCTAACTTACTATAAATAGTCCTACCTAATAGTTATTGGATCATAAGTTCTTCAAGTTATAGTAGTTTCCTAAAAAAAAAATCGTAGACAAAAGAAAATAAGAGAACTAAGTGTGGTGAGGTTTTGAAGAAGCTCAAAGTATTTGAACTTACAATTGGGAGTTATACAATAGTTTTGGATTTTGAGGTAGGGGTTTTTCTTGGAGAGGTTTTGCATACATTGATTTAATTAAATATGGTAAATACTATATTATGCTTAGTTGATTATTATTGTAAATCCTATATTATGCTTGGTTATATTATTTGATTCTTATCCTTGATATTGGATGTATATGTGTTGTCAATTATCATTATAATTTGATTAATTTTGACATATTCATATGTTGTCGGTGGTGGTTGGAATTTTTGGATTGATAAAGAAATTATGGAAAAGAGGATAATGGGAAGAATCTTTTGTGTAGTTGAGTCTAACCATTGTAGGGACCAAGTTCAGGGCGAGCCCGTGTGTAAGTAGGAGATTAGGAAATCGGAGGTATAATTGTCGGTTGGGTGATTTGGGCTTGGAGATCAATGGTGTAGACAAGATGACTAGCAAAAGGGGAATTATGGGATGATTGAAATGGGTGTTAGTTTATATGATAGGGCATTTGAAATCACAGTGGTAAAATGCATGGAATGGGACATGCAGATTTGTTTGCCCTATTATCTAGACTAACGGGTTGGGTAGAAATGAAGTTCATTCATGCATTGCATAATTTGTACATTATAAATCTCACTAATCACATAAGACATAGGACCCCTCCTGAGCATGTAATGCTCACTCCTTATTGAATCTATTGCAGGCTTTGAATATGAAGTTTAGTTTTTGCTCAGGAAACAAGAAGAACGGGTTATGGATAGTTTTGAGTGTTTTATTGAAAGTTTGTTACTTTCTTGTTAATTTGCTTGTAATAGTACAATGTAAATTATTTTGACTTAAATAGAAGTTTTTGTTCAATTTTCATGTTTTTTGATATTTAAATTTTTAGTTTTAGTTTTTCTTTTACCTCATATTCCCAAATTTAAAAAAAAAAAATTTAAAAATTTGGGGTGTGACAGGTTTCTTCTAAGGTTCCTATGGTGGTGTTTTCCAAAGGTTCTAACAACCCATCAATTGAGTGGAATGTCGAAGAATTACATTTCATCTGTCTCGACTTCCTTGGCACTCTTTCTTAAGAATTGAAGCTTCGCCTCCAAGCCGAGGCCTCTCAAAACCTCAACTACACAATCGCCCTCTTCCACAACATTTTCTTCTAGTATTTCAATGTTGGTTTTTTTTAGGGTTCCATTGGTGGTTTGTTCCAAAGGTTCAAACAACCGATCAATAGAGTGGAACATCGAAGAATTGCATTCCCTCTGTCTCAACTTACTCGGCACTCTCTCTTAACAACCGAGCTTCGCCTCCAGGCTGAGGCTTCGCTTTCCGAGGCCTCTCAATACCACAACTACAGCCTTGCCCTTCTACATCGATTTCTTCCAGGGATTCAATGTCGGTTCCTTCTAGGGTTCTAATGTTGGTTTCTTCCAAAGGTTCAAACAACCGATCAATAGAGCGGAACTTCGAAGAATTACATTGTCTATGTCTCGACTTACATGACATTTTCTCTTAAGAACCTGAAGCTCGCCAAGGCCGAGGCTTCACTCTCCGAGGCCTCTCAATACCCCAAGTACACTTGAATAATTTTTTGGTTATGCAAACCAAAGAGAATGATGACCTTGGGTTGCACCAAGTCTGAAATCTGTTTGTATTTTTTTTTTTTATACATTTGGTTTTTTTTAAAGCATAATATAACATAGCGTATTTGTATTCTTTATAACATAGAATATCATTTCTTTCCTTTTCCACATTGGTTTTTTATAGGGTTTCAATGTCGATTTCTTCTAGGGTTCCAATGTCGATTTTTTCAAGGGTTTCAATGTTGGTTTCTTCCAAATGTTCAAACAACCCATCAATGGAGTGGAACATCAAAGAATTACATTCATTCTGTCTCGACTTACTCGGCATCCACTTTTAAGAATCGAAGCCTCGCCGTCAGGCTAAGGCTTCCCTCTCAGAGGCCTCTCAATACCCCAACTACACCATCGCTCTTTTCCGCATCGTTTTCTTCTAGTATTTCAAGGTCGGTTTCTTCTAGGGTTTCAATGGTGGTTTCTTCCAAAGGTTCAAATAACTCATCAATGGAGTGGAACGTCGAAGAATTACATTCCCTTTGTCTCAACTTACTTGGCACTTTCTCTTAAGAACCAGAGCCTCGCTGCCAAGTCGAGGCTTCGCTCTCTGAGGCCTCTCAATACCCCAAGTACATCATCGCCTTCTTCCATATCGGTTTCTTCTAGGGTTTCAATGTCAGTTCTTATAGGACTCCAATGTTGGTTTCTTCCAAATGTTCAAACAATCATTCAATAAAATGGAACGTCAAATAATTACATTCCCTTCGTCTCGACTTACTCTGCACTCTCTCTTAAGAACTGGAGTGTCGCCTCCAGGCCGAGACTTCGCTTTTCGAGGCCTCGCAATACCCCAACTACACATTCGCCCTCTTCCACATCAATTTCTTCTAGGATTCCAATGTTGGTTTCTTCCAAAGGTTCAAACAACCCATCAATAAAGTGGAACATCGAATCACTACAACACATAAACCCTTCTATGACGTCTGATTTGCGTCATAGAAGGCATTTAATGACGCGGATCAGGCGCCGTTACCCACGTCGTCTAAAGGGGGGGTCATGGAAACTTTTTCAAAACACGACGTCTGTTCTTCTGCGTCATGGAATAGGGTTTCAATGACGCGGATAACGCGTCATGGGAACTTTTTTAAAACACGACGTTTGTTCTACATCATGGAATAGGGTTTCAATGACGCGCTATCCGCGTCATGGAAACGTTTTTAAAACACGACGTCTGTGCCGCGTCATGGAATAGGTATCAATGACGCGGATAGCGCATCATGGAAACTTTTTTAAAACACGACGTTTGTTTTGCGTCATGGAATAGGGTTTTAATGACGCAGATAGCGCGTCATGGAAACTGTTTTAAAACACGACGTCTGTGCCACGTCATGGAATGTGGTTTCAATGACACAGTTTGACGTCGTTGAAATTCTTTAAATTTTTTTAAAATAAAAATTCTTTATATATATATTCCATCATTTTAATTATGCAAAAAGAAATTAATATATAAAAGAAAAAATAAAGACACAAAGGCAAAGTACTTTAAATTATATTTCTATTACTCAAAATTATTCTAGCACATCATGAGAAGTTTAATGAAAATAAATTATCTTTAGTACATTTAAATTAACTAAGAAGTACATAACTTCATTCGTCTCTCTTTCTCGTCAACGAGGAATTCTCAATCTTCTCTTTATCTCAACACCCTTTAGGACAATGGCCTAGAATTAGTCCCCTGTAGTAGTGAAAATATGATATAAAAAAAACTAGCATACAAATAAGAAACAGATCATGGAACAACAAATTATGCCTGCAAACTACTTCTACGAAAAAAAAACATAGAGCAAGAATTTTCAAAATCATGTTTGTTGCAGCAGCTCCATTGACCACATAATCAAGGGGATGAGCCTAAATTGTAGGGGATGTGATGTATGAAACCTTCCCGTTTCAATTTTCTGATTGTAAGAAATTGTAGGGGATGTTAAAATGTTGGAAGTCACTCTTCTTTCACATATGTTCAAACAGCTAAGTGAAAGGACAAAAAGCTAGTTCTACACCAATTCACTCAATGTCCAGGGCCAATTAAAACCCTTTTTTCTGCAAATTACATATTTGCATTACATTCAGGTTAAGGGGAGGATCCATAAAGTATTCAAGATTACAGTCTTCATTTTACAAAATGACGACTTGTTCGTTCAAAATCGAACATGACAGGAATCAGCCATCAATTCAACAGTTACATCCTCAGAAACACAAGCAAAGACACAAGGTGACCCTTGAAAGGCAACGTCACAATCAAATCATAATTGTGCTTCTCTTGAGTCTTGACCACAAAAACCATGTGAAAATCTAAATTTAAGATGTTGTCGGTTTGATCGAATTCCCTACTCTCAGAAACATACTATGCCAGATCAAAACAAACTTCAAAAAGCCTGTTACCAATTCCATTTCTCAACTCACCTTGTTCAGTGTTACTCAGAATGTTATTATTTTCATTCTCATTTTTTTAAAATAGTTTAGAACTGAAAAATAAAAAGAGGTTCCATAAATGATCATGACCAACACTACAAGCAGACTAAAAAACATCATCCATATGAAATGTAACTGTTAAACACCATCCACAAACCATCCCCTAAATTCTGAAGATATCAACATCCAAAAGGAAACCCAAAAACTAACTCACATAGTTTTTTTAATAATAATGAATCTCACATATTATCCAAAGACAAATGCATCGATAAAATAAATATTCCATAGTTCGAAAGAAATTCTGTTATTACCTGAACTAGGTCCTCAAACACCGGCAGGCCAAAGAACTTTGCCAATTCCTTTCTTCCATATTTCACAGCCTCCTCAAGTGCTCCGACCTACATGAAAATTTTAAGTATCTCAGGCCATCTGTAATATCTATTAACTTTGTCATTAACATCACCAAAGTTAGCAATCATATGCTCTATAAATAAACAAAGACATGCATATAATAAGCCAGACCTAAAAGATGTCAAGGGGATAAAGTAGGCAGCAGCTTGTTATTCGTGAACACTAAATCTAATGTGCCAGTTTTTTTCTTTTGGTCAAAATCTAATGTGCCAGTTTGATAACACTTGAAAGTTGTATATCTAACTATTTGAAATGAAATTAAGCACACTTCAACCCACGTTCATAACAAGTTACTGCCTGTGCATTCAGACAGTCTCAAAACAATATGCATCATTAGTCAACTAAAATATCTGAAATTTTCCACCATCATTATACCCCATCATTTATATAGTTCTACCAAGCAAGAAGGCTTAGGATGGGAATTGAAGTGTCAACTAAAATGTCTCTGCATCAGACATGTTTTACACCAGTTCATGAAAAAGGCTTTCATAAAATACAATTGAGTTTCATATGTAAACAATAAAGCTAAGCTAAGCTGCACCCATTATAGCAAAAGTTGATGGTTTTGGGCTTGGAACCACATGCCTTGACATGAGCTTCAGAGGAAGAATCTCCTGCTCAGAAAAACCAACATTTTCTTGAGCCATCTCCTCTGCATCTTCAGACTTCCAACTTCCAAGGGGTATGAAGCTAGGACAATCCGGAACAGGGGAAGCCACTGCAGAAGACACTTGCTTAATTGGTTTAACCTCTCCAACCCCATTATCCAGTTTAAGCTACTGATAATACCCAAATAATAACCATGAGGAGAAATTTTCACAAAATCGTAATTACTCTCTGAAAATAAAACAAAAATAAAAAGTCTAAATAAATACTAACGCACAACTAGAACCCAAATTCAATCAAATAAAATCAGAAATGCAAGTAGGATCTGGGATTCAATAAAATAAAATCACATACATATAGAATCCAAAAAAAACAAACATTCACATAGAACCCACAATTAAAGCAAGCTACATACATCTAGAATTCAAATCAATCCTAAACTGATACCAAAACTTTGTATCAAGCATGGAGGTTAGAGCTTTACAAAATCGCACCTTGGGAACTGTCACGCAGCCTTCACCTTCAAAGCAATTGGCCTCGAGTAATTGCATTACATTCAGGAGAAGACAAAATAACTATATTTAAACCAAAACTAATAAGGAAATAGAAACCCATGCGTTATTGCAGAGTAGGATTCAACCTCAAAATAGTAAATGTAGAATATGGAAGAAAAACCATTAAATACATTACATTACTAGCTAAGAGTACACACTCAGAAGCCTATAACTTTATTTCACGTTTCTCAAACCCAGTTTCAAAATACAATGTAAACACAAAAAAGCAAATTGGAAAGGAAAAAATAGGAAGGGGGTTGCACTCACAGCATATTGGCATGCTGAATATCAGCCTCAAGAACCTTAAGAGAATCATTGTAAGGACTAGCAGCAAGCTACTCGTAATAATCCAACATTTCACACTCCTTTTTAGTATCAAAGGAAAAAAAAAATGAAACAAAGAGAGAGGCAGATTGTGAGAGAGAAGCCATAGATTGTGAGAGAGGGAGACAGAAAAAGAAAAGAAAGGCAAGGGAGAGATGAGAGAGAATGAAGAGAAGATTTGGAGTTGGGGACAGAGAGAGAGAGAGTTAGAGATTGGAGATAGAATATGAGGAATCTGTAAGGGAGAGAGAATTTGACCCCAAAAAAAAAGACGCACCAAACTTAAATTTGGTGAAAAAAGGGCGGCACGCGAAAATTTTTGGGGAAAAAATTATAAATCCATGACGCATATGCTACGTCCTCAAAATCCTAAAGATTTTATGACGCAGAAGACGCGTCATGTTAAGGTTATTGAAAATATTTCTATCCGTGAAAAAATAGCAAACGTAATTAAAAGAGGTGGAAGAAGTGGCACAAAGACAAAAAAAAAGAGCGCAGGCTTAAAATTTTGTGGGGAAAGAAATTACAGATCTATGACACGCATAAGACGTCGTTAATAAATATATCTATGACGTAGAATATGCGTCGTTGAAATCTAAATTTATGACGCGTAACACGCGTCATGAAAATCAACGACGCACAATCAGCATTCGTGTTAAAATGTTTCCATGACGTCTCCCAAACGTCGTTGATTTTTGGGGGAAAATTATAAATCTATGACGCAGGTCCTGCGTTGTCGTATACGGGTAAATCTATGACGCAGGTCCTGCGTCGTGTATAAGTACTTCATGACGTGTAGAAGACGCCGTTAAATTCACAGGATTAATGACGTATGATCAGCGTCGTCTAAACATACTCAAATCAATGACACACATTCCGCGTCATTAATTGAAAATGATTTTAATGACGCATCAAGCAAATGTCGTGATAATGGTGTCATAAACTCATTTCAACGACGCATTTTAAAAACACGTCATAGTTTATCACATTTAATGACATGTATTTTGGATGCGTCATTAAATCTTCGTCATTAAAATACACTTTTTTTGTAGTGAATAACATTCCCTCTGTCTCGACTTATTCGGCACTCTCTCTTAAGAATCGGAGTCTTGCCGTCAAACCCAGGCTTCGCTCTCCAAGGCATCTCAATTCCCTAACTACACCCTCGCCCTCTTACGCATCGGTTTCTTCTAGGATTTTAATGTCGATTTCTTCTAGGGTTCCAATGGTGGTTTCATCCAAAAGTTCAAACAACCTATTAATGGAATGGAACATCAAAGAATTATATTCCCTCTGTCTCGACTTACTCAGGACTCTCTCTTAAAAACCAAAGCATCGCCGCCAGGTCGAGGCTTCGCTCTCCGAGGTTTCTCAATACCCTAACTACACCCTTGCCCTCTTTCGCATAATCGCCCAGCCCGTCTACGATGAAAAGATTTGACAGGCTGATAAGCAAGACAAAAATAAAGAGAATATGCATAAAAGAGGAAATTTTATTCATTCATTGACTGATTTCTACTATGACCTATTGGTCAATAAATACAAGAATACAATGGGTGAAATGGATAGGATAGATAGCTCATTTGTGACAGCTAATGTACTAAAAGGAATGATATTTATATTCTAAATACATACTGATTCTATGAGGTTCTGTAGCTATCTCCAACGGTAAGGAACAAGTCTTCAGTTGGGCTAATAATTGGGCAGCAATTAGGCTTCATCAACTCCCTGGTTGAAGTAAAAGCATGTCCTCAGGATTTGAAGTCAAGAAACTGAGCCATGATATGTTGAGGATCCTCCCAAGTGGTATCAGACTCAGGCAGATCAATCCATTGGACCAACCATTTGGTCACACGGGCATTTTTCTGTTTGAAAGGACCGTAAAATCTGGGAGAGAGTTTATAGAAGTTACGGATAGTGACGGTATGGTTGAATACACAAGAAAACCCAATCGCCAATAGCAAACTCTCATTCAGTGGAGGTGCTTGTTGGCATATGTCTGCATTCTGTTTTGGGGCATGTACATATTGTGTTTGAGAATGTTGAGTAGCTGATCATGATTCTGCAACATTATATCCAAACAACTATGGAGCGTGGAACGTATGTTGTGACTGTAGGTGGGGGATAATCGTATAGAGCTTGAAATGGTGACATACGGATAGTGGAGTGAAATGTTGTGTTGTACCACCATTCCAACCATGATGACCAACTGACCCACGGATGGTGTTTTTCATCGACAAGGCATCAATTTGTGGATGATAAGCCGAGCTCCAAAATAACTTGGTGCCTCGCATTTTAAAGAAGGTCTCCCAAAATTGACTCAAAAAAATAAGATCTTGATCATTGGTGATATTTTATGGCAGGCCATGGAGTTTGAATATATGTTTGAAAAAAGGCGCCGCCACCTTCATAGCTGTATATGGATGGACTAGAGTACAAAATGAGCATATTTTGTGAGTCAATCAACAACAACTAGTATGACGTTTTTATCTTGGGAGTGAGGCAACCCTTCAATAAAATCCTAACTAATATCAACCCAAGCACCAGTAGGGATGGGAAGAGGTTGGAGTAATCCTGGAGGGTGGATTGCCTCATATTTCTGGCGCTGGTAGATATCGCAGTAGGCGATAAATTTTTTGATGTCCTTACGCATCCCAAGCACATGAAATTGTGCTACAGCCTTTTATATGTCCTTAAATAACTAGAATACCTTGCTACAGGTGAGGCGTGGAATTCCTCCAAAAGTTTAGGGCACCACTTTGATTGTGCTGGAACAAAAGCCTCCCCATATACAGAAGCAAGCCGCTATTAAATGAGAATTTTTTTGGTGCTGTGGATAGATCAGTTTGGAGTTGTTGGATGATTTTAGAGGCGACGACATCGGTGAGGCAAGCTGATTGAATATCATGGGCAGCATCCAGTATTGGTTGAGAAGAATGGTAATGGCCAATAGTTCATGGCGACAAAAGAGAGCATCGACGGCCGAGTTCTGGATGCCGGGACGGTATTGCACCACATAATTGTTGCTTATGAGCTTTTGCAACCAGCGTTGCTATGTAAGAGTAGTGATGTGTTGATATAAGAAGTGCCGAATAGGTTGATGGTCTGTGAGGATGCGGAATTGATTGTCATTCAAGTAGGGTCTCCATTTTTGTACGTCAAAGACGATGGCCAACATTTCTTTATCATAAACATAAATAGCAAGATTGGGTCATGACAGAGGCTTGGAAAGGAAAGTTATGGGGTGAATATCTTCGGACAATACTGCACCAATTCCTTGTTGGGAAGCATCACACTCAATTGTGAAGGGTTTGGAAAAGTCAGGAAGTGTTAAGACTGGTGTAGAGAGCATAGCAGCTTTGAGCTTGGAAGGCAAATGCGGCATCAGATGTAGAAGTTCATGAAAATCCATCATGTTTGAGCATTTGTGTGAGAGGTTGGGCTATTAGGCCATACCCTTTGACAAACTTTCGGTAGTAGTCGGTAAGTCCCAAGAACCCTCTAAGCCCTTTTAGTGTTGTGGGTTTGGGCCATTCTTTAATGCACTGTATCTTGTCTTGGTCCACCTTCACACCTTGGGCAGAAATGACATGGCCCAAGTACTCAATTTGTGGCTGAGCAAATTCACATTTGGAATGTTTGATGTGGAGGTTGTTGCCTCTTAAAATTTCGAAGAGCAGCTGCAAGTGGTTAAGATGGTCTGCCAAAGAGGTGCTATAGACCAAAATATCATCAAAAAAGATAAGAATGAATTTGCGTAAATAAGAACGACATAAATCATTCATGAGGCTTTGAAATGTAGAGGGGCATTACGAGAAATTAGTAATGGTTGTCATGGGTTCGAAAGGCCGTCTTGTGGACATCGACATCGTGCATTCGGATTTGGTGGTATCCGGATTAGAGGTCTAATTTGGAAAAGATGGTGGCGCCATGAAGTTCGTCAAAGAGTTCATCAACTATCAAAATTGTAAAGCGATCCTTTATGGTGGCTGCGTTTAAGGCCCTATAATCCACACACAAGCGCCATATGCCATCTTTTTTCTTAACAAGTAAGACCGGTGAAGAGAATGGTGATGTAGTCGGCCGGACAATACCTGTTGCTAGCATTTCTTTCACAATGTTTTCAATTTTTGATTTTTGGAAATGAGGGTACCGATATGGACGTACATTGATCAAGTGGTGCCTGGCAGAAGTGGAATTTTCAAAGGATTATTCTCAGGTATCCTAGTGAAACAAAGAAATCAATAAGAATATAATATTTATGGTAACCAATAATATCAAAGATCAGAAATTGCACACTGACAAATTATAATGATATGATATTCACTTAACAGTATTCATCCTTGACATTTTGACTAATTAGATCTTAATCATAATAGTAAGGTGGGTTTGACGGTCTGATAGTGTTCGGTAACAAGGTGGGTTTGGTGGTCTAATAGTGTTCCACTCTTAAATGGGTTTGGTGTTATTTGATACAGTATATTAAGGTGTATTCAGTGGTATTTTTGGTAGTTAAATAAGGTGTACTTAGTTAATTTTATATTTTGATTTAAATATTAGGGTATACTAAGATCATATAATTTTAGAATTCGTTTAATAGCACCCTATCTTTAAGAAGTGTATGAAAAAGCACATGGGTGACACCAAAGTTAAAAAGTGGGTCAAACTCTCCCTTTCCTAAAATCCGAGTTTGATTTACGTAGAAAACAATCTTGAAGCAGCTCGACAAAAAAACAAAAGTGTATGAAAAATACAAGTATTTATTACTTTTTTATTTCTTTGAAAACTAAAAGAGGAAAAAAAATAAATTTTGGACACCCCGGTAATTTAATTTTTCAGTTGGAGGATGCAATTTTCTTTGTGTCGTTTGATGCAGACGACGTCGTTATCTTCGCGCAACAAATACACGCACGCACACATTTTACTCTCTGCTCTGCTCTGGTCCTTTAACCTCTGCGTTCTTCCTTCTTCCTTCTTCTTCTGTTCTTCACTCACTTTGTCCTCTGAAACCCAAGAAACCCAATGCCAGACGTAGACCTACCGTCAGCCGTGGACCCCACTCAACACCTTCCTCTCCAATTCCTTCCATCCGACCCAACTCCTCCCGCCCCGACCCGATCCGATCCACCCGGATGCACCCTCGACTGGCTGCCGGACTTTCTAGACCTCTCATGGGTCGCCTACGGAGCCTCCTCGCTCCTAGTGATCTCCCACTTCCCCTCGCCACTCTCCGATGCCGAAACTGTAATAGGACCCATTTTCCGTCAAATCTTCGAGCTCTCCGGCGACCCCTCGTCTGCAGTTGAAGCCGTCTCTTGGTCCCCGTCCACGCCCTCGATCGGTGAGCTAGCTGCCGCGGCTGAGAATTGCGTTTGGGTGTTCTCGCATGATTCGGCCAGGTCCAAAGGTGCGTGAGGGTTGGAGGTTGTTTTAGTTTGGTTACTGAGAAATGGGGTGAAATGTTAAAGGTTTTGAATTGACATCAGGACTTGAGTGAATATCTAGTAACAGCAGGTGTGTAACTGTTTGCAGCAAAAGGTTCCATGTTTCCTGATTGGTAGCTAAAATTGAGATAGAAAATGAGGTGAAATGTTGAGATTCTGAATTGGCAGCTGGAATTTGCATGTATAGTAAGGAGGATAAATGTTATAATTTTCAGTTTGGTTTATAAGAAAACAAATGAGGAAAAAAAAGTGACCTTTTGATTACAACTAGTTGGCATTATTATGGTTTTCTGCATTCCTTAAGTAATTTATATGCAGTGCATCTGGATTCTGTTCTTAATTTGGTTTGTATGTCTTAAATTTCAAATCTTTTTACTCATATTCAGGTTCTTTTTGTTGGAGCCAGAATGCAGTACTTGTACAATCTACAAAGGTCGAGGCAATGAGATGGACGGGCTCAGGGGATGGAATTATTGCCGGTGGAATTGATGTGGTTTTGTGGAAAAGAAATGGCAGGTCTTGGGAAATTGCTTGGAAGTTTAAAGCAGACATGCCACAAAGTATGGTCTCTGCAACTTGGTCTGTTGAAGGACCTTTTGCAACTGCAGCTTATCAGACTGAAGGATTGTTGATCAATAAGGCTAGCAAATGTGTGCTAGTATGCCAAAGTGTTGGAAAATCTGGTTTTTTGAAATCCGAGCTACATCATCCTCATCCTATCTCAATGATTCAGTGGAGGCCATTAACAGGAAGTTTAAATAGAGATGCAAAACATCCACCGAGGCAAGTGTTACTCACGTGTAGTGCAGATGGAACTGCAAGGTTATGGTGCGAGGTTGATGATGGAAGGGGAAGAAAAGTTGGTAAGGACATTAATGACCACAAAACAATGAGGTGTTCATTTTTTGTAGCCGCTGTAATTGAGATAAATCAGGCACTGAATGGGATTCTTGGCACTGATATATCTCTGATGTGGGCCACAGAAATTGGGGGTGTGCATAAAACTAGTGAGGGAGCTAAACAAATTTTCTTTGGAAAAGGTTATGAGCAAGATCAACCCGGTAACTGTGAGTGGTTAATTGGGTCTGGCCCTGGAATGTTGGTCAATTTCTGGGCTATACACTGTCTTGATGATGTCTCCCCAATAAGATTTCCGGGGGTCAGCTTATGGAAGACACAAAAACTACAAGGGCTAAAAGGGGGACTTTCTAATTGTAAAGATGGAATACCTCTTAATAAAGTTGTTATCTCGAGGAACTGCTTGTCTAGTCCACCAACATTATGTTCTTTTGTTCAGTTATTACCTTGTAATTCCTTGGTTTGGTCACAATTATATACACAAACTTCAAATAATGCCGAGGATATATCCCTTAATAAATCTGGTTCGGAGAACATCTTATCATGTTCAGCTGGTGGACTCTTGAATTTGGATGGTCATGCTGGAAGAATCTTACAAGTAGCTGTGCATCCTTATAGCTGCGAAGTTGAATTGGCTGTCTCTCTAGATTCTTGTGGACTACTTCTATTTTGGTTTTTTTCTACCATTTCCAACTGCATTTTGGGCCGTCCAACACTAATTCCAACATGGGAGCTTTGTGGGAAACTTGTAACACAAGGCTCATGTTCCAAATATACAAGCTTGAGGTGGGCACCATCAATAGTAAATGAAGCAGTTGTTCTTCTTATGGGACATGCTGGAGGCGTTGATTGCTTTGTTGTAAAATTCCATCATAATGAGGAAGAAAGTATAGAATGTCACTACTTATGCACAATACCTTTTACAGGTCATGGTCCGTATGAGAATGGTCCCACTAGTATCTTTTCAATTCCTTTGCCTTCGACTTGTCATAAAACCCAAAAATCTAATAAATTTATGCTTTTGGGTGTATGGATGAATGGGTTTCAGGCTATTTCTTGGGAAATCACCTTGCATTCTTTTGATTTATCAAGAAGCTACTGTGAGTGTAAATTTGATGCTGGAAGTATGTGGGGATTTGAAACTACTTTTGCCAATGAAAGATATTGTCTTAATGTAAAACCTTGCTCGTCAAAGATACCAGATCCTCATGCGCATGATGATGTTTCAAGTTTTGCTGTGGTCTGTCCGGGTAAATTGATCTGTATAGAAAAAAGTTTGCCTTCTACTATTGATCGATGCTGTCCTCCATATATACTGGCTACAGGCTGCTCTGATGGTAGCTTGAAATTGTGGAGGAGTAACATGGATAAGCCATCAACGCCTCAAATTCCATGGGAACTTGTGGGTATGTTAGTGGCACATCAAGGACCCATTAGCTCTATATGCTTATCAGATTGTGGTCATAAGATAGCAACCATCTGCAAGGAGCTTCCTTCAAATACTGTTAGCACTCTTCGTATATGGGACCCTGTACTCCTTGCAGATGCAGGGACTTTTATGTTAGAAGATACATTATCCTTTGGTCAAGATCTTGTTGCTTTAAATTGGCTATACTGTGGAAATGGTCAGTTACTGCTTGGAGCCTGCACACAGAATCAGTTGCAAGTATATTCTCAGCAGCGTTGTGGTGGTCAGACTTTATTAAACTCTGGAAAATTATTGAAAAAGGACATCTGGGTTTGCATTGCGTCTACTCGCACTTTCCCTCCCATTTATGACTTCTTTTGGGGCCCCAGAGCAACTGCTGTATTTGTTCACAATAGTTACTTTCGTGTAAATAGTCAGTGGCTGTTCCCTATAAATAAGAAACATCTTGCTAATGCCAATCCAAATTGCCCGGATTATTTGGGTAGAATGGAAGAAGATATTGATTCTATGGTGTTCATTGATTGTGGACTTGATCAATTCAAGAAAATATTACTCGGTGACAGTAGAAGAGATTGCAAGTCTGGTATACCATTGGAGATTGATTTGAAAAAGGATTATCTGTCCAGCAGCTTGTTTTTAGGAAGGGCTCAACTGAAGTGTGGTTCGGCTACCAAGCTAGGTTTATGGAACATGCATGAAGTGATCGACAAGTTAAATGGATCTCTGCCAGTTTATCACCCAGAGGCCCTCTTTATGAATATCTATTCAGGTATTATTTCAGTAGTTTACTTATTTTGGCGAAATTGCTTATCATGTTAGAAACCAAGAACTAGAATATCATTTTTGAATTCAGATGTTCAACTGAGTTATGTAATACTGGTTAGAATCCTCCATCCACTGCCCCCTCTCTCTCTCCTCCCTCCCCACTTCTCTGGGTGTCTGTTTTCTCTCTGTTAGCAGTTTCCAAATGTTGCCTGTTTGGACTTTTTAGATCTCTATTTTTTTCTTTTGAAGTAAGTGTGTTTCTAATATTTAATTATGTTAATAAACATGGAATCTGTAATGTGTCTAGGAAATTGGAAGCGCGCTTACATTGCTCTCAGGCATCTTAATGAATTTCTCTCGTCTAATTCTTCTCCTGAGAGGAAGTATAGCCCTGCAAAGTATAGCATTTGTGTTCCACAAATTCCTTTGTCAAGTTTTTTTGATGCACGTATCTCAGTATATTCAAATGACAGAGGATTTCAATGGAGTGGTGATGTTTCTCTAGTTACTTCATCTTCTCAGTTTCAAAGAAACTTGGACCAATTTACATACAGTTTGGACTCCTATGCTTCCAGTAATCAGTTGAATTCAACAAAAACTGAACTTAGTGACTTTGTTGAGCCTTTTGAGAAGTTATACAAGTCAGCGGCTATAAGTGACATGGAGAAGATTCAAATTCTTTCTATTATAGATCTTCTTATTGAAATGACTAATTCACACTCTGGTTCTGCATATGAAAGTCTTGATGAATCTGGACGGAGGTAACTCTGACTTTTGTTGACTACATCCTTTCTGTATTTTCTATGTGAATCATTTTTTCAAATATAACTAAAGGTACATTCACAGTGGACAAGCTGTCCACTGAAAACAAAACTGTGAAAAAACACTGATTTCTAGCTAAAATACAGTATAATTACATTACATCAAAACAAGCAAAACTGGATTTTAAGTAACAACAGCCTTCCAATTCGCATACCTAGACAAAATGGTATGTCCCAAAACCCTAAAGAAACTGAAACGGATAACTAGCCCACAATACCTCTGCACCCTCCCCCCTATACTTTTTAGAGACCCATATATTTTGTTCCATACACACCATACAAAACTCAGCCAATACAAACAATTTGATAAACTTCTGCCTTCCTTCCCCACCAAATGCCCTATGCTTCTCAAAAAGCAGTGAATGCATGTTACTGGAATTACGGATACTTTCCGGAGTATTTGTGAGATTTTGTGATTCTTATAGATCTGCTGAAAGATTTTACGTACTGGGTTCATGTTGTTTTATGTTCAGGTCTTTTTCCTTAGAATGAAATGTTTAGTGAATTAAACTTTTGATTAGATAACATGTTGACTACTGAAGACTATGCATTCCCAGTCCTGTTTTGCTAGAAAGGGTGGAATGGAACTAAGATAAAAAGGTAGACCCAGTTGTTTTATTCTGCTCCTGTCCTGTGTAGGATGCACACTGGAAAAGTTTAATGAAGATATCCAAATGTAGGATGCAGTTTGTAAAGAATTCCAAGGATTTGTTAACCTTGATTAGCTTGTGGTTTACATGAATCTCATGTTTATTTTTATTTTCATTATAGAAATAGTCTTGCATCATTGTTTGCCCTTAAAAACTGTAATTCAAAACTTTATATTCTTGGGGTGGTTACATGCCACAAATCTGACATTTGGGGATATTGTAGTCCCTTAACAGGTTTTGGTAAAATTTGAAACATCTCTTTGTTTAAGTTGGGTAAAATTATCCAACTATAAACATTTGAGCTGTGGTGAACTATTTTCATCTAATGGTGTTGCATATAACTATACTATTTGCCCATAATTTTCTTTAAATTGTTTAATTTACTGTACTTTTGATATCATTATTCTTGAGAATGATTCTAACATTGTTTTAACTTCTTTTTTTCTCCATTTCTGTTATTTTATTCTTACGTATTCATTCTTTGTAGGTTTTGGGTTGCATTGAGGTTTCAGCAACTACATTCTTTCAGAAAGCATGGTAGATTGGCATCTGTGGAGGAGTTGGTTGTTGACTCCAAGTTGATTGGATGGGCCTACCACTCTGATTGCCAGGAAAACTTATTTGGGTCTTTCCTACCTAATGATCCATCTTGGCAAGAAATGCGGAATCTGGGTATTGGATTTTGGTTTACAAATACAGCACAATTGCGTTCAAGGGTAATACTTTAATCTATTATTCTTAATATTTCTTAATGCACCAAACTAGGAAAATAGCACTCCTTTTACGTCACCAGAAAAGCTGGTTCTTTCTTTCCAATTTCCCAAGCTGTTATCTGGCCAAAAAAAAAAGCATAGTAACCTGTCTGTGGTGTCCATTCATTTTCGTAGGATACATATGCATGGTGTTGACCAGTGTACCAAGGGAAAATAAATTTATTTCCCATAAGCAATGAGCTATAAGTTTCAATAGGCAGTTATTTTGTTTAATCTTTATTATTGTGCAGTATTTTTGGTTATCTACTTATCATTATGTTTAAGATCTCTGATGACTTTATGCAGCCTCATTATTTGTCCTAGAAATATAAAGATTAAAATTCTCTTCATGATGTTATGCAGCTTTGACTGACTCGAGGGGTTTTTTTTCCTCACTGTAGATGGAGAAACTGGCAAGATTGCAGTATCTAAAAAGGAAAGATCCTAAAGATTGTGCATTGCTATACATAGCACTGAATAGAATTCAAGTTTTGGCTGGCCTTTTCAAAATTAGCAAGGATGAGAAGGATAAGCCCCTTGTTGGATTTCTTTCACGTAATTTTCAGGTACTTATAAAGTTAGTCTGGTAATATATGTATACATTTATTTACAAGAATATGGAGAAGAAAACTTTAGAAATATTTCTTCTTGAGGTCCTCCTCCTTGTGACTTTTCTTGTCTTCATTTCTTGGTGCGAGTCTGATCTCTCTCTCTCTCTCTCTCTCAGATGTCAAGCTAATCATTTGATGGTAGGTTTTCTTAACATGCATCCACATTTTATTTTTACAGGAGGAGAAAAATAAGGCAGCTGCTTTGAAGAATGCATATGTCTTAATGGGGAGACATCAACTGGAATTAGCTGTTGCTTTCTTTCTGCTTGGAGGTGATACTTCTTCTGCTGTCAATATTTGTGCAAAGAACCTTGGTGATGAACAGCTTGCGTTAGTGATTTGTCGGCTTGTTGAGGGACGTGGTGGACCACTAGAGAGACACTTAATTACAAAGTTTATGCTACCATTTGCAATTGAGAAGGACGATTATTGGTTAGCAAGCCTTTTGGAGGTGCCTTGATTTTAAATAGTTTAACATAAGAATTTTTATTAAGAAGACACTACCACTGTATGTGTCGTATCCATGGTTTTTCAGATGTCATACCTTACAAATGACTCTCCTTGATTTGCAGTGGGAGCTGGGGAATTACTCTCAATCTTTAATACGCATGCTTGGTTTCCAAATAAATTCGGCAACTGAGAAGCATGCACTTTCGTCCAATGGTGTTGCTTTCTCAGACCCAAACGTTGGTCAGTATTGTCTAATGCTAGCAACCAATAATTGCATGAGGAATGCTGTTGGGGAGCAAAATATTGCAATCCTTGGCAGGTGGGCAATATTGATGACAGCTACCGCGTTAAACAGATGTGGGCTTCCTGTAAGTTTACATTTTGATTCATGCTGTTATTATGTGGGATGATATATGCTGGATGCGAATGTAGTGTTTTAGGTGAGTTTGCCATTTATAAAAGATTCAATGACATTCTAAAATGTTGGCCTATATTATTATCTCATATTAACCTATTCGTGAACTCCATAATTTATAATGCATGACCTTTCCCTATCAAATTAATGCCTGACTTTGACTATATAGTTTCAGTGCCCAGTTTATACATTGAGATGCTATAAACTGTACTATTCAAACTGGTTTCTTGTTTTTGTACTGGAATATTTTGATCTTGTGATCTATAGTGAGTGCAATAGGTGCCATACGATGTGTCCCTATGGTACTTGAGGATCTTTATGATGAAATTATCCAAATCCGGAGAAGCCTCCCACCAACTTCACATAATGCTCTTTGGCGAGAATGGCTTTCCATACCAGTTTACATATACTGAAGGGGTGTGGGTGATGGGAATCCTTATAGAGCCTCCTAAAGGCATGCCAATTGGTTGTGCATTTTGCAGCTTTTGTTAGCTTTTATCTTTATACAACCCTACTCTCCTAAGGTTCATACTGCACTATGTTTTCTTAAAGCTTGTGAGGTGTAATTGGATTTTCATGAATAGGTGACTGATAGGACAATTCTCATGTTTTGTATATGTGAATGAAAGCCCTGGATTTATTGTTTCTTGTTACTGTTAGCTTGAAGCTTTGGAGTATCTTTCATCTCTGCCAACCATTCCTGGGGATACATATGAAAGGGGTATGTCAGATCTTGGGCATTCTGAAAATCTACATGCAATTCTAAATCCTTCTCCAAGAAATTCTTTCAATTGGTTATCAAGTTATGTGACTTTCAATCTGGAGTTTCAAGCCAAATTAGATTTGACACTTCAATACTTATCAAAGTTGGTAGGAGAGCATCCAAGCTGGGTAGATATTGCTTTTGGATCTTCTGAAGCTAGTACATGTGTAAAGGAATACGAAAATCATGAATATGTAGAAGTTCTTGAATCTTTCCAACAGAAGTTATACACGGCAGTTCATCTGTTGGAGCAGAAGTTTTCAGTGGTTCCCTCCCATCTTATTAGCCTGGTACATTTTTAGACTGTGCCATGATCACACCTGAGTAGTTTGTCTGGCATGAAATGACACATTTTTAGACTCTCTGATCATATTTTTCCCTTTCCATTCTACAGATTTTAATATCGCTGCAAGATCGTGGGCTATGGTTTGTTGGATTTGATATATTACATGGATACGCTTCTCAACATCAAGAGCTAGATAAAAGCCAAACAGTTGACAGATTCTTATCATATGCTCATATGCATAAGCCACTTTTGAAGGCCGCCAGAGAAACTTCCCTTTTGTTTTCACGCGTTATTGCTGCCTGCGGTATAACTTGCTCTATACTGAAGTCACATTATATTGAAAACAATGTGCCTGGCGATAGTAGATCTATGAGGTCAGATTCATTGGGGTATTACTTTCAAGGTCTTACACTGTCATTGTGGAGTTTAAGGGCTGCTTTGAGAATTGCCTTTTTCTCCTCAACTGAAGATCTCACCATGAAACCCCTTGCAATCATTGATTTGATTGAGTATTATGTACAGCTTGCATATGCTTGGCATTGTAAAAACTCAAAAGTTCTCTTTCTATTGGTGCAACCCCTTATGATCACATTTACTAATGGGCATACACCTTATGAAGTTGATATGATGACTCTCAAGAAACTCCTTCCCCAGATTTGAGAGGTTGTGGCTCAAAATGTTTCTACTGATAATGTAGGTCTTCAGGTTTCTCAAGATAGAAATATAACACATTCAATTCCAGAAGATGAAAGATGGCAAATCATAGGTGCTTGTTTATGGCAACACATATCCAGACTCATGAAACATAAGTTGAATATGTTGTCCTATAAACTTGATGATGGTTGTTTTTCTGGTATACCCGATAGAAAACATTTTTCACGGCTACCTAGCTCTGCAAATTTACAGTCTGATAGGAACGGTGTAAATGAACTGGTAGAACTGGTGTCCTTGAGCTTGCTTAAGTTACTGAAGCCCACACTTGCACATGTTTCTTCTTATTATGTAAAACAGCTAGCATCACTTCTACAGCATAAATTGGATTATGGGTTGCATGTAAGGACTCTTGTTTGGTTGGAAGAATCTAACAAGTCTCAAACCAGAGCCGTCAATCAGCATCTAAATCAGGATATTATCAAATTGGACACGATAGATGAAAGACATGAATCTGACATGTTATGGGTTACCTGTGCTGATCCTAAAATGATATCTGAAAGTTTTGCCGAGGAAAAAATAAACTGGTCTCACTCTCTTGATCGTAAACCCTCTAAAGGATGGAGTAACATATGTAGAGGCATTACAACTGTAGATGAAACTGAGGAAATTCCCAATCATGAAGTTTCACTTAACAGTAGTTCTGCCAGTACTGAAGCTGGATCACCTGCTAAAAGTATATTTCGGGGTGGCCATTCTTTCCTTGGTGCCTGGCAGAAAGACACAACCCTTACAAAGGAGGTTACGCCTTTTCTAAACCCAAAAGAGATATATAAGAGAAATGGGGAGCTTTTGGAGGTAAGCTTTTATTCATTTCTTTCCTCTATAACTTCTGGCAATCACAAAATATAAAATTGATCATTGCATTGGAAAGCTTTGGTATTGAATTAGAGTTATAAATCTCAAAAGAGAACATTTTTTGAGCTTTTGATAATACTTAACAGTAATTATTTTTTATCTGGATCAGGCATTGTGTCTCAACTCCATTGATCAGAGACAAGCTGCACTTGCAAGCAACCGAAAGGTAAGGCCCTGAACTTGAGCTCCATCCGGTGAGAATCCTTCTAGTGTTTTCAGATGACTTACCATTTTTTTTGTCGTATACTCAAAGTGCTTGATTGGATTAGCTTGTGCTGTGCATGAGATATGTACCCTCCTATATTTAGGTCACTAGAAAGCGTTAAAGAAAAGGGGAAAAAAAACTTACTTGGATACATGCAATATAACCAACTGGTAGGTTCAGAGTGATGTTAAATCATTGCATGCATACTTCTTACTACCGAAAAATGTGTCCTACGTATAATAAATTGTTTAGTTTTGATCTTAAACTGAAGTTGAAAGTTCAGCTTAGGAAAAAAAAAATGAAATTCAAGTATGCATTAGCTGTGTGAAAATCACTAAAATTGAACATAAACTTTTTATTTTATGCTAGCTCTTACGATCAGTTTGCTAATTTCTCTATTGTAAAATCAACTCTTCCAGAAATGCACATCATGTGTATGGTTTCAACTGATTTTTCAATGGTATTGTCATTGTTTGTATAGTTTGCATCCAGTATGGGAGCACATGCAGAGACAGTAATTAATGTCAACGTCTTTCTGATTCAGGGAATATTATTTTTTAATTGGAAAGATGATATGCCTTTTGGAGATCATTCAGACTATATCTGGTCAGAAGCCGATTGGCCACTGAATGGATGGGCTGGTTCTGAATCAACCCCCGCTCCTACGTGTGTTTCTCCTGGTGTTGGTCTTGGAAGCAAGAAAGGAGCACACCTTGGACTGGGTGGAGCAACTGTTGGTGTGGGCTCTTTGGCAAGGCCAGGAAGAGATTTGACGGGTGGTGGAGCATTTGGGATTCCAGGTTATGCTGGTATGGGTGCGTCTGGTTTAGGTTGGGAAACTCAAGAGGAATTTGAGGAGCTTGTTGATCCACCAGCTACTGTGGAGAATGCAAATACAAGGGCTTTTTCCAGTCACCCGTCTAGACCTTTCTTCTTAGTTGGTTCTAGCAATACACACATTTACTTATGGGAGGTATGAAACTTTGACAATCTTTTAGGTTTTATTTGTATAAATTTCAAGAACTTGTAGATACTATTTGCAATCTTTTATCTGTTATCTGTTATCTGTATTGGGTTTCCTTAACTTGTTTTGTATAATTTTTTTATAGATCTCAATAGAGCACGATAGAGTCTTTGTGATATTTTGAATTGTATTATCATATAGTATTTTGCTTGATTAGGCTTTTGGCTTAATCAAAAAAAATTTGTTTGGTCACAGTTAACAACTAGTCTCTAATAATTTGTTGCTAGGGTGCATTCGTGTATTAATTTTGTTTTCGAAGGCATTCATAATCACCTTGGAAAACATTTTACACCCCTTGTACTTGTGATTCATCTCTCAACAGATTGACCACCTTGTTTGGGATACAAGAGCTAAGCATGGTTTTATGGCATCCTATAATTTCATGGAAGACTTATATGTTATTTTGCACTGAGCTCCAATCTATCCTGTGCTTCTTTGTTAATTATTCATTCCTAAAAATTACAATGCAATATGAAGAATTCAATGAAACTGTCTTCAAATACAATCATAATAAGTACTGTAAAGTGCACTTTTGTGAATGTTTTGCTGTCTTCTTATTGTTACCTCTGAGGACATATAACTAAAAATAAATCTTTTGAAATGCAGTTTGGAAAGGACAAAACTACTGCAACTTATGGAGTGCTGCCTGCTGCAAATGTCCCTCCACCTTATGCTCTTGCATCTATATCAGCTTTGCAGTTTGACCACTGTGGACATAGATTTGCTACTGCTGCCTTGGATGGAACTGTATGCACATGGCAGCTGGAGGTGGGAGGAAGGAGTAACATTGGTCCTAGAGAGTCATCTCTATGCTTTAACAGCCATGCATCGTATGTGTAATATGATTTTTAAAATTCTCGACACAATTTTAATTATTAAGTTCTTAAATATGTTTGGGAATAAAGTGTGGTATTATTAGGAATTAGTTTGAGCATTGCTTCAATATGTGGCTATAGATAAATCCTCCAAGATGCAATGACTGTAATTTTTGCTCCAAGCTTTTTCCTTTATGGGATGGCTACTTCCCTCTTTATGATAAAATGAAATTACTCAGAAACCTGAAATTATTGGAATACCCTAGTCCTGTAGTTCCTAACTTCCTATTGTTTAACTTCAACAGTTAGCTGTCAATGTAAACTTTAGCTGCTTAGGTGGATTGTGATCCATAACAAATGACCATTGTCTATTGACTTTGATTAATTGGGTAACCTTTCGCATCATGTTTGGTTAATTACTGTGCATCATTTGGCTGTCTAGAATTGTTTGACTGGATGTGTGTGATTATGTTGTGGAATTGTGGTTGTTAACGCTCAATTTCAATCAGGAAATTTCTTATTGTTTCCAACTATAATTTCATTTGCAGCGATGTTGCTTATGTTACTTCAAGTGGATCAAT